>JAAALK010000288.1:1793420-2133321 GCA_019279435.1 Zizania palustris | reverse complement strand
TTTATCATCTTACATTGGACCAATATATATATACATATACATATAGACATATATATACAAATACATATATAAATATATATATATATATACATATATATATGAGCTTTTTTACTTATTGGGCCGGGGACCCGCCGGTCAAATAATCAACTCGAACCCGAACACGACCTTATGCGGGGCCCCGACCCGATGAACCCACGGGTGAAAAATTGAACCCGTCCCTGGCCCCACCAGTGATATTGCCACCCCTAGCGAAGGTCGAATGACCCGTAGTGCTTCAAGGAGGCCTTCGTTGAAACCGCCGGAACCTAGGCTTACACAGAGCCCGACCCACTGCCCAAATAGAAATGCTTCGCCACCGAAGCCTTCTTCGACATCTCACTAGGGGCTTCGCAACACAAGGCTAAGGACTCCGTAAGGAAAAAGCTAGGGGCTCCGCAAGCTAAATCTAAAGACGTCGAATGAGATGAAAGCGAGTGTAAGGGTGTGTAATGAGCCCTAGAGGCGCAAGTAGTTTTTTATAAGTAGTGAAAAGGCATGACACTTCCCTTGGGACAGTTTTTTACCACCCCGCCTTCACCCCTCGTGGTCTATGAATGGTTAAAAAAGGCCGCACGCCGGCGCATAAACAACGGGTCACCCTCGGTGTCGTTTGGACTTCTGAGGGTCCCCCATCAGTTCCTGACAGGCATTTAATGTTTAAAGTGACCGAGACTAGGTTATGAATCCCTAGGGTATGAAGGAGGACACTTCGAGGTGTCATTTGTCACAAGGCGTGTGCACCCTTTTGCTATGAAGGGCTACATGCGAGGGGCTACTGTTGGGGGAAATAACTTTACCCTGACGGGGTCCAAATAACATTACCCACGAAGCCTCGAGAAGGTCGAAACCTTCTTGTGGTTCGAAGCTGTAACATCCCAGGATTTAAAAATAAATAAATAAAGGAAATATATTATTCAAGGAATTTCTGGAATTATTTAATTAAAGAAAACCCTAAAAGAGCCCTAATAAAGCCAAACAGGGAGAAATATTCAAAATTTCAACATGAGAAATTTATCATAGAAACTAGAGGCCAAGACATAATATTAGGAATTTTTACAAATTTTTATCAACAGTGATTCAACCCTTAATCAAATAAATGAATTACTGGAAATATTTTAAATCAGAAAACAATTTTAAACCTTAATGGGCCTCAACCCTCAAAGTCTCCTAGCCCAGCCCAGTACAAACCGCCAGCCACCGACAGGTGGGACCGACCTGTCGGCGCCGCCTCCCGCCTCTCTCTCCCGCCCGCGCCCCGCCATGGCCCCACAAGTCAGTCCCTCTTTTCCCCGCGTTCGCCCACTGACCGCCCGGGCCCGCCTGTCTGCCCTTCCTTTTTCGCTCACCCACCGACAGGTGGGGGCCACCTGTCAGATCCATCCTCTCCGATGGAATCCCTCCCTCCTCTTTCCTTTCCCGGCGATCTCCTTCCATTTTCCCACCGTCGGCCGCCCGCGTTCGCCTGGATTCGCCTCGGATCGCATTCCCCGACCGCCGCCGACCTCCTTCCAACTAAACCCAACGCGTTTTTATGTATATAGAAGCATGGCCGTGAGTTAGGAATCCCTCGCCGGAGATCAGGGGAAGCCCTCGGTCCCCTTCCCGTTTTACGCCGGCAAGCCCCCTATATAAACCCCCTCCGGCCACCGCCCTCTGCCCACACCGCCTTAGCCCAAGCCCAAGCACTCCAGAGCACTCCCTCTCGGCTTTTAGCTTTTCTCTCCTCCTCCACCTCCGGCCGCCGTTCGCCGTCGACTCCGGCCCCCTCCGTCCATGCCGTAGCCACCAACGTGACCACCGGAGCCCACCCGACCTCGGCCACCCCTCGGTTGGCCGAGAAGACTGCTGGATCACCGTCGCCGCCAACCACCCGAGACACCATCGCCGTCTACCCTCGTCGCTGGCCCCCGTCCGTCGACCGTCGTTGCCGCCGCAGGTATGGTTGGAACCGCCTTCGTCTGCTCGATTCATTTTCGCCTAGATCTAGGGCCTAGCCCCCTCGCCGGCACCGTCGCCACCGCGCCCGAGCCCCGCCGGAGCCAAGAACGAATGGGGTACATGCCCCCTTATCTCGTGTCGTGCCGGACACGCTCACAGCCGTCTGATCGCAGCTGTGCGACACAGATTAGATCTTGAGGGGATCTAATTTGAGCCCTCAGATCAGGTCAAATCGATATCCTTTAATCTGGGTCGTCAATCGCTACTTAAACCCCCGGATGAATCCTGTGCGTCCACGTCATACCGGTTCGCGGGATTTAATCATGGCCGTCCGTTTTCATTTAACCGATCCCTCCTCGCGCCTGGCTGCTGGATCCAGATCTGATAGTTCTAGATCGATTGGTCCACGCGCATAGTGAACCAGTCCACCGTGGGCCTGACTCACCGTGGACTAAAGCCCAATTTCTGTTTAAATAAAATTCCAGAAAAAGGTTTAAACTTCCAAAATTCATAACTTGATCATCTTAACTCCAAATTTCACCATTCAAATTTTATTAAATTCAGCATTTTATTCTCTATACATTAATGCCATAAAAACAGTATGTCCTTGTTGCCCAACATAATCTTATTAATTAAATGAATAAAAACCCCTTAGGGATAAAATTATTAATTCATAAAATAAATTGGGAAATACCTTAAAAACTAATCTTTAATGTTTTCCACCAAACTTCAGGATAATAAAACCTTATGTCACATATTAAAACCCATAAACTTGTATGTTTATTATTTTTTGATGCTTTATCTGTTTATTGAATGCTATGTTTACTTTTTCCGTATCGAGAAGACTACGAGTTCGTCGAGGAGCCAGAGTTCTATCCCGTGGTTCCACCTTCACCCTTTGCTGATCAAGGCAAGTCACAACCCCCATTTTGATCATCATTGAGCCCATGTTTCAATAAAGTATCGCTATAACTCATAGGATAATATTGCATTAGCCAAATATCAAGCCCTACACTTATATTTATTAGATTCCCATCCTTGTGTGCAAACCCAAGCCATGCTTATTGAGCCTTAACTCCTTGTCACTCTACTATAAAATATTAGCTAGTGCCCAATGTACCCGCACACCCGCTATAGGATAAAAAGAATGAGTCATAGATAGATGGATTCTACTATATGAAAGTTCCCCGTTATTCTTGTCTCTGGACTCTGTTGGAGTTGGCTATGTTATAAGTATGGTGGGTTCCGGGTGCAAGCTAGGACATTGGTTGGTCGCACCCGGGGCACTATAAGGACCGGTCTGCTGGATCTGTTGCAAAGCACTTCCATACCAACCACAAGTCTAATGAGTAAGTCCTAACTGAAAGTATGGAACAATCCAACTCGATGCACCATAGTGGAGGGGGCAAGGGGCAACCTGTGGGTGA
This sequence comes from Zizania palustris, assembly GCA_019279435.1. Lineage (NCBI taxonomy): Eukaryota > Viridiplantae > Streptophyta > Magnoliopsida > Poales > Poaceae > Zizania > Zizania palustris. The sequence continues at coordinate 2,129,917 of JAAALK010000288.1, read as the reverse complement.
CTTGTACCGACGTGGCTCAAGGGAGGGTATGGTGAGGCTCGACGCATCGGGACACCATATGAAACCCATAAGAGGGTGCTGTCGGGTCGAGGAGGACCATATGGAAGGTTTTGGCACGAGTTCCCATAGTATGGGTCATCTCGTTACACTTTGGTGTAAGTGATGATTTCGTGCCTTGTGGGTACAGTGGTACACCTCTGATCAGATTATTTAATCTTTTCGAAAAGTCGAGCCCACGGTCAAGGGCGGGTTGTGTGACTACTCGTAGTTAGTTTACAATTGTTTGAATGGTTGAGTTATTCATGGCATGTAAGGACTATTGAGCGAGGTGGGGCTGACTGTACCCCTCGAGTTAGAAGATGATGATGCATACACATGTTTTCATTTCAGTATTAATAAATTGATCACATTTAATTGCTTTACAATTATGCTTTTCCGCAAAAATAGCCACTATCTCCTTTGTTATTACTCTGCATTATATTTGCATCCGGTGGCTTGCTGAGTACGTTTGTGAGAAACCAAGGGTTGGTTTCGGTGTTTGTGATGAGTGATTGATAGGCTTTTTACCTCTGTTTTGAAGGGGTACCTCCGAAGGGGGTTCGGAGGTTGGACCTCCGAAGGGTGTTCGGAGGTGGTTTCACCAAAGGGTGTTCGGTGGTCTGGTTGCTGCAGCTGTTGCAGCGGAGTGTGACTGTCGGAGGGGTCCGACAGTACACGATGACTGGGTTTGTACCGAAGGCTTTGGTACTTTGGGTGGTACACCGGAGTGTGTGCCGGAGGTTGCTAACCCGGAGAGGTCTCCGGAGTACTGGATACACTTGTCTGCTTGTCTGTGGTGCGCAGGGACTTCGAAGGCGACGGACATGTTCGTAGCAGGTGAACCTGGGTCAAGCGGGTGGCTTGATGCCAGGGGAGCGGGGAGCTCCGTCACGGTGGCTGTGAAGGGGTCTGGGTCGGTCCTTGGGTCGAGGTGCGCCAGGTGAAGGCAGAGAGTGCGGAGCGTGACTCTGGGTGAAGGTACTCCGAGTCAAAGTCCTCGGAGGCGAGGCACTTCGAAGGTACTCCGAATGGAGTGACTTCGGAGTTGGTTGGATCAAGTCCTCTGCGGAGGCAAGGAGTTCGAAGTGTGCTCCGAAGGGAGACATTCGAAGGTACCCGACGAAGGTCTCAGAAGTCGAGGCGCATCGAAGGCATGGTCCGGGTGAGGCTTGTCGAGGAGTGTGCTCGGGGAGAGACACTGCGATGAAGTGCTCATGGAATGCTTCATGCGGAGGCCTTGGACGAAGGAGGGACTTCGAAGGGTGGTACTCCGAAGGTGGGGCTTCGGAGTGTGGTTGTCTTATGGTACTTCGGCCTACATGGCTTTGGTACACGGACTAACGGAGTTCGAGCTGGGCGGAAGCTGCGAAGCCGTGGTGGTCCACTCCGGAGGCACTGGTGCGAAGGCCCAAGAGCTTTGACGGCTTCGGCTCAAAACCGTCACTGTATCGAAGGCTGACTTCGGTGAAGCGAAGGCCATCTGGCTCAAGGCTTCTCACCGAAGCTATCGCACCCCTCATGTGCGAAGGGGGCTTCAGAAAGGTCAAAGGCTGCAAGTCTGATAGTGTCTGCTCTGCAAAAAGCTGGCGCTGTCCTCTCTGCAAAGGCTGACAGAGAAGCCTCCAATAAAGTTGACTACCTTTTGTACCCCTCAGTTCTGTAGAGACAAAACCAATGTAAACTCTAGGGGTAAAGTAGTCAATTCCTTTGGGTGAATAGTGGCTATAAATATGGGGGCCTGGTAGGTAACATTCAACACTTTGAGCATTTGCTGTTGAGCTCCTGTACCAGCCACCACTTCTTTGTATTCATCCAGAGTTCTTTTTCATTGTGTTCCTTGTTCAAGCGGCGAAGCCCTGCTTCTGTGTTGTCTTTCTGCTTGAGCTTGTTTGCATACCTCGCTAGCTTTAGTGCACCGAAGTCTGACTAGGCGAAGTGTGTTGTGTGCGAAGGTTGCTTTTCAGTGTGCGTTCGCTCTGTGTAACAGGAGGCGAGACCTCGCTGCTTACTAGCGAAGCCCTGTTCGAAGCCCATGCTTTATCGTGTCTAAGACCCTAGCGAAGTCTGTGAGTGTGCGTTGAGACCTTCGTGTACGAAGCCCAGCACCAGTTGCTGCTGCCAAGTACCTGGTCGAAGTCCACAGAGGGTTGTCCACTCTTGCGAAGGGTGAAGTGCGAAGCCTGCTCGAAGCACTCTGTGTGCGGAGCCTGCACTGACTTAGCAGAGTAGATTTTCGAGGATTGTGAGCGGAGCGAAGTCTTCTTGTCTTCGAACTTTTGCTCCTGCGAAGCCTGTGTTCGGAGTTGTCAAAACACCTCCGAACCAGACCTTCGATAGCCCGAAATTTTAAAAGCTCCCATTCACCCCCCCTCTGGTCGCTGTTTCCGGTCCAACAATTGGTATCAGAGCGGGTTAAGATCACCAGTTAACCTTAACCGGTTTTGTGATCTAGTGGCGACATGGATAGAGGCAGTAAAATTCCTCTGTTCGATGAGACTGATTTTGCATACTGGAAGGTGCGCATGGAGGCTTACTTGTTAAGCCAAGGAAATGCAATTTGGGAGATTGTGGACTCACAATAATCCATCCCTGAGACTCGCACCTCTCAAACAGAGAAAGATCAGTATAATGCCAACTCCAAGGCTAGGAATATACTGTTCATTGGTTTGAGCCGGAGTGAGTTTGATAGGGTGCAGCACCTTAGGACTGCTAGGGAAATTTGGACAACGCTCACTATTTTTCATGAGGGCTCTACTCAGATTAAGGCCAGGCGCCAAAGCACATACAACCAACAGTATCAGCTGTTTGTGCAGGCACCTGGTGAATCTATAGATGCCATGTTTTCTCGCTTTGATGCGATAGTGAGTAACTTGCGTTCCAACGGGACGCTTGCTTACAATGATCGTGATAGGGCTATCAAGCTTCTCTATGCTCTTGACCGTAGCATATGGGAAGTGAAGATATCCAGCATTGAGGAGTCTGCAGGTTATGACACATTGACCTGTGATGAGCTCTTCAGCAAGCTGAAGTCCACAGAGATTGCCAAGGCATCTCTTGCAGTGCACAAAAGCTCTTTGCCACAGCCATTGGGATTGGTTTCTAGCACTAGCCGTGGCACCACTGCAGAACCAAGCACATCTGGCACTTGTGTTTTTGCAGATGGTTTTGCCTTGTCCTCCCTGGTCTCCGTCACAAAGGAGCAGGTGGACACTCTAGATGATGATGAGCTTGCTCTCATTGCCCGGAGGTTCACCCGTTTTTATCATGAGAGACGGGATCAGAGGAAAAGTGGTTTTAGTGGTTGCTTTAAGTGTGGCGACACTTCTCACATCAAGGCCAATTGTCCTAAGCTCAAAAAGAGAGATGAGAGTGAGCGCCCTAAATACCACAAGAAGGAGAGGAAACCCTTTGTGAAGGGCAAGCGCGGCAAGATGGCTAAGAAAGTAGCCAAGGCCGCTTCCAGAGCATTTGTTGCTGCTCTCAGCGACATCGACACTTCCTCAACTGAGGAGTCGAGCTCTGAGGAGGAGGAATCCCCAAGGAAGGAGGACAAGAAGGACAAGAAGGGACGAGACTTCACCGACCTTTGCTTCATGGCCGACAGCGATCACAGCGGTGATGAGCTTGACTCATATGAGGTACCACTATCATCTGACGAGCTATTAATTAAATTAGATGAGCTGAATGAAGTAGTTCTTGGTCAGGATAGATTATTTGTGCAAGCCGCTAGAGAAAGAAAAAGACCTTAGACTTAGGTTAGAATCTGTTTCTACTGAATATGTCATGTTTAAGTCTAAAGTAAATGATGCTGAATGTGAAGCTTGTAATGTAGTCATGGGTGAGCTTGCTCAGTTGCGTTCTGTACATGCTCAAACTCTATCTGAGCTTGAGACGACATAGAAGCAACTTTTGGTGGTGGATTCTAGACCTCATGATATAATTGATTGCATGAACTGTTCTTTATTACGTGAGAGAATTAATTTACGTGATAAACATGTTCATGATTTAGAGGCTAGATTGGAGAGGGCCGGTAGTTCTAAGGATGTGCAGCCTGCTTGTGACACATGCATTACCCTTAAGGACCAACTAGGCACTGTTAGAGAGCGAGCTGAAAACCTCATCTCTGAAAATGAGTACCTTCTTTCTGTGGTTAATAAATGCACTGAGGGAAAGGGTAGGATGGATTTGTTCTTGGCCAAGACCAAGTTGTGTGCTGACAGAGCAGGGGTAGCTCTAGGTTTGGGTTTTGAGAGGATCTCTTCAGACAACAAGACCAAAACTGTCTTTACCTCTCCCACCACCCTAGAGAAAGAGAGAGCTCTGTTAGACACTCCACCAGCCAAGAAACCTACCCGAGCTCAAAAGAAAACCACTCCTCCTGCCAAGAAAAATCCTCCCAAGAAAACCACTCAGCAGAAACCCAAGGAGCATGTGAGAGTTGCTCCTAAGACCCATGAGAGTGCTCCGATGAGAGTGTTTCATTGTTCCTATTGTCAGCGGGCGGGTCATTTGGTTGGGTTCTGTTTTCATCGCATCAAGGATGAGCGACGCTCTCAGGCGATGAGTTACCAGGACATGCATTACCCATCTATAGGTATGCATGAGTCTGAGTTCTACTCTCGTCCTGTTTTCGAGGCTCCTCGTGCTTCTCGTAGAGGTTTTGCTCCTCGAGGTGTTCACCATGTCCCATATGGTGTTAGACCTCGGGTGAGTAGCTTTGTACCTCATCAGAGCAGGAGACCTCATCATGCTTTACGATCACTGCATGTAGGTAGACCTCGCACTTTGCATCATTCAGATTATCATGTGCGTAGACCATCTACTTTTACTGTGCCTACTACTCGTGTCACTCAGTGCTGGATGCCTCGTCATTTTTTCACTCACCCCAGCACTGAGCGATCGAGATATTCTTATCATGTGTAGGCGACAGATCGAGGTTTGGAGGGCACGTGGATCATGGACTCCGGTTGTTCGCGCCACATGACCGGAGATGCAGCATGGTTCTCCAGCCTCACCACAACCAAGCAGAGGGAACATATCACCTTCGGAAACAATCGAAGGAGTAGAGTGAAAGGTAAAGGTGTGGTAAGAATTAACTCGAAATTCACTCTCAAAGATGTTGCTTTGGTTGAAAACCTGGGATACAATTTGTTGTCTGTATCTCAGTTGCTTGATGAGGGCTTCGAAGTGCGATTTCATCGTGATACTTCGCAAGTGCTCAATTCTGATGGCATTGTGGTGTGTAAGATCTTTAGAGTTGGGAGAGTTTTTGGAGCTGACTTTTCTGAGTCATCTGGATCTTCTCATTGTCTTGTTGCACATTCGACTTCTGAGCTTTGGAAGTGGCATAGGAGACTAGGGCATATGAGCTTTGAGTTGCTCGCTCGTCTGAGCGCCCTAGGTCTGATCCGAGGATTGCCCAAGCTCAAGTTTGAGAAGAATTTAGTTTGCGCTCCTTGTCGACATGGAAAAATGATTGCCGCTTCGCATTCGCCAGTCACCACAGTGATGACTGAACAGCCCGGAGAACTTCTCCACATGGACACTGTAGGTCCTTCTCGGGTTAGTTCTTTAGGCGGCAAGTGGTATGTACTAGTTATTGTCGACGATTTCTCTCGCTACTCTTGGGTCTTCTTTCTTGCCAGCAAGGATGAAGTGTTTTCACACTTTCGGAGCTTGGCTTTGAGACTTTTCACTGAACTCCCAGGTGCATTAAAATTCATTCGAAGTGATAATGGCACTGAGTTCAAGAACAGTCTCTTTGTTGACTTTTGCATGGAGCATGGCATAGAACATCAATTCTCTGCTCCGCGGGTTCCTCAACAGAATGGTGTTGTTGAGAGGAAAAACCACACTTTGGTTGAGATGGCTAGGACGATGCTTGATGAGCATAGGACTCCTAGAAAATTCTGGGCTGAGGCCATGAACACTGCTTGTTACATCTCAAACCGTATATTCTTGCGCTCAATTTTAAATTTGACATCTTATGAGCTGCGTTTTGGGAGACAGCCCAAGGTTACACATCTTCGAGTTTTTGGATGTCGTTGCTTTATCCTAAAACGTGGTAATTTGGATAAATTTGAGTCGCGCTCTTCTGACGGGATCTTTTTGGGTTACACTACACATGATCATTCTTATCGTGTTTATAATTTAGAGACTAACACTGTCATCGAGTCATGTGATGTGACTTTTGATGAATCAACCCCCTCTGTTAGTTCTGCTCTTGAACAGGCAAATGAACACGACATGGAATAGACCATCTTCGAAGAAGAAGATCCTGGAGAATTCGAGGATGATCCCCTGCTACCCTCGACATCGACTCCCAAAGCCGACCCCGCTTCAACTACTTCGGCACGAGGTCCCGAAGCAACTACCTCGACATCGGTCATCTTGGACCACTCCAACGCACAAGTTGAGGGGGAGACTGCATCCCGCCGCGAGGCTCCACATCATGTTCAAAGGATGCACCCTCCCGAGCAGATCATTGGTGAGCTTGATCAAAGGGTAACACGTTCTCATGCTCATTTCATTGATTCCGCTTTTGTTGCTTCTTTCTAGCCCTTAGATGTTAGTCATGCACTTTCTGACTCTAGTTGGATCAATGCTATGCATGAGGAACTTGAAAATTTTGAGAGAAACCAAGTCTGGTCATTAGTTGATCCTCCACCAAATGTTCGTTTCATTGGAACAAAATGGATTTTCAAAAATAAACATGGGGAGGATGAGACTATAATTAGAAACAAGGCTAGACTTGTAGCTCAGGGCTTTTCTCAACTAGAAGGGATTGATTTTACTGAAACTTTTGCACCTGTTGCTCGCCTTGAGGCCATTAGGATTTTGCTTGCCTTTGCGACATCCCGAGGATTCAAACTCTATCACATGGATGTCAAAAGTGTTTTTCTTAATGGCTTCATAGGTGAAGATGTTTATGTAAAACAACCCCCTGGTTTTGAAAACCCCAAGTACCCACATAAAGTCCTTAAACTTCATAAGGCTCTTTATGGACTCAAGCAGGCCCCTCGGGCTTGGTATGATAGACTTAAGTCTTTTCTGCTTGAGCGGGGGTATTTGATGGGCTCTGTTGATAAAACCCTGTTTACTCTCAAGCATGGCAAAGATTTCCTCCTGGTTCAGATTTATGTGGATGATATCATCTTTGGTGGCTCTTCTCATGCTTTGGTTGTCGAGTTTGCAGATACCATGAGTAGGGAATTTGAAATGTCCATGATGGGTGAACTCACCTTTTTCCTTGGGTTGCAAATCAAGCAAAGCAAACAAGGTACTTTCGTCCACCAGACGAAGTACACCAAGGACATGCTCAAGAAGTTTGATATGTCCGATGTGAAGCCCCTCGCCACTCCAATGGCTACATCTGTAGCATTGGACCCTGACGAAGATGGAGAAGCCGTAGATCAGAAGGAGTTCCGAAGCATGATCGGCTCCCTCCTCTACTTGACTGCTACGAGGCCAGACATACACTTCGCAGTGTGTCTGTGCGCTCGTTTTCAGGCTTCACCATGAGCTTCGCACCGCCAAGCGGTAAAACGCATACTCAGGTATCTCAAACATACCCTCGAATTTGGCATATGGTATTCAGTATCTTCATCTTTATGTCTTCGAGGTTATTCCGATGCGGATTTTGCTGGGTGTAGAATTGATAGGAAGAGTACCTCTGGTACTTGTCATTTTCTGGGTACTTAATTGGTTTGCTGGTCTTCCCGCAAACAGTCTAGTGTTGCACAATCGACGGCTGAGGTCGAATATGTTGCTGCAGCTAGCTGTTGCTCTCAGATTTTGTGGATGGCTTCCACTTTGCGGGATTTCGGGTTAGATTATAAAAGTGTTCCACTTTTCTGTGATAACACTAGCGCTATTTGTATTGCCAACAACCCGGTTCAGCATTCCAGAACCAAACACATTGATGTGCGATATCATTTCCTCAGAGATCACAATGAGAAGGGTGATATTGAACTTCAATATGTTGATACCCAACACCAGCTTGCCGACATTTTTACAAAACCCCTCGATGCTTCTCGATTTGCCTACTTGCGTGGGGAACTTAGTATTTGTCACCCTTACGGCATTTTGTGAGGGGGAGCAGTTTTAGATGGATGTGGATTTGCTAATCGATTGTTGAAATTGCATTTACATCTGTTGCACTCATATGCCTGATTATAATCCATGACATCATGACAGCTCAGCTCTCTTTAATTTATCTGAAACATTCATGTGCATGATGTTTTCTTTTCAAAATCAAATCGTGCTCACTACTTAGTCTTGAATCTAGCATGTTTAGGCAGGACTGCTTTAGCTATCTTTTATCTGCTTGATAGCCAGACACATTTCTTTGGATGCTAAAAATTGCAACTTGAAAAATTGTTCAACATTTTCATGGATATTCATAAAGTGCCAAACAATTGGTTCACTTAGTTAAAATCAAAAACTCCATGATTTGCATGCTTCAAGTTAAAAGATTCAGGTGGGTTTGTTTGTCGCACTACCCTATTCTAGACTGCTTGCCATTGCACATTGGTCTGAACTGGAATAGTGTAGTGTATGCCAAAATCCTTGCCTTAAGCTTATAATGGTTTTCATGCCTAGGCTTGGCCGGATTGGAAAGTATAAGGTGGACAAACGAATAACCCCTGGCACTAAGAAAAGAACAACAAAATTCATTGATCATCAAGTTTGCTTTTCTTGCTTCATTTGAACTGGACTTGTCTGTCTCGAGTAGAAATTAACTAGCTTTGCGCAGTCCCTGCTCTTACTTGTCTAGTTTCCTTGACTAAGTGGTGATGCTTTTATTTCACAACTGATCAAATCACATGCTTCATCATGTTTTTAGAGCATGTTAATTTGAGGTGAGCACATGATACTTGGTATTTAATATTGGCATATTTTTGCTTCATATGTCTTTGCAATTATACTCATTTCCAAGCAATGCATCTTTTTCATGCTCCTTGATGCTTGCATTGCCAAAGGGGGAGAAATTGCTATGTTTTTTGACGTAAAGGGGGAGAAATTTTTGGAGAAAGTTGGGTTCTCTATTGCTAAAGGGAAAATTAACTCAAGGGGAGCTTTTATCTTGAAAAAGGGAAGATTTGCCGAAGGGGCTTTTACTCTTTTGAAAAGGGGGGAGGAAAATTCTTTTATCAAGTGACATGATTTGGCTCATTTCTGAGTTTTTATGGTCACTTGTGTGCTGAAATTTTTCACATTTTCTTGAACTTGAATTTGGTTGTCAATGCACTCATCAAGGGGGAGATTGAGAAACCAAGGGTTGGTTTCGGTGTTTGTGATGAGTGATTGACAGACTTTTTACCTCTGTTTCGAAGGGGTACCTCCGAAGGGTGTTCGGAGGTGGTTTCACCAAAGGGTGTTCGGTGGTCTGGTTGCTGCAGCTGTTGCAGCGGAGTGTGACTGTCGGAGGGGTCCGACAGTACACGATGACTGGGTTTGTACCGAAGGCTTCGGTACTTTGGGTGGTACACCGGAGTGTGTGCCGGAGGTTGCTAACCCGGAGAGGTCTCCGGAGTACTGGATACACTTGTCTGCTTATCTGTGGTGCGCAGGGACTTCGAAGGCGACGGACATGTTCGTAGCAGGTGAACCTGGGTCAAGCGGGAGGCTTGATGCCAGGGGAGCGGGGAGCTCCGTCACGGTGGCTGCGAAGGGGTCTGGGTCGGTCCTCGGGTCGAGGTGCGCCAGGTGAAGGCAGAGAGTGCGGAGCGTGGCTCCGGGTGAAGGTACTCCGAGTCAAAGTCCTCGGAGGCGAGGCACTTCGAAGGTACTCCGAATGGAGTGACTTCGGAGTTGGTTGGATCAAGTCCTCTGCGGAGGCAAGGAGTTCGAAGTGTGCTCCGGAGGGAGACATTCGAAGGTACCCGACGAAGGTCTCATATGTCGAGGCGCATCGAAGGCATGATCCGGGTGAGGCTTGTCGAGGAGTGTGCTCGGGGAGAGACACTGCGACGAAGTGCTCATGGAATGCTTTATGCGGAGGCCTTGGACGAAGGAGGGACTTCGAAAGGTGGTACTCCGAAGGTGGGGCTACGGAGTGTGGTTGTCTTATGGTACTTCGGCCTACATGGCTTCGGTACACGGACTAACGGAGTTCGAGCTGGGCGGAAGCTGCGAAGCCGTGGTGGTCCACTCCGGAGGCGCTGGTGCGAAGGCCCAAGAGCTTTGACGGCTTCGGCTCAAAACCGTCACTGTATCGAAGGCTGACTTCGGTGAAGCGAAGGCCATCTGGCTCAAGGCTTCTCACCGAAGCTATCGCACCCCTCGTGTGCGAAGGGGGCTTCAGAAAGGTCAAAGGCTGCAAGTCTGACAGTGTCTGCTCTACAAAAAGCTGGCGCTGTCCTCTCTACAAAGGCTGACAGAGAAGCCTCCAATAAAGTTGACTACCTTTTGTACCCCTCAGTTCTGTAGAGACAAAACCAATGTAAACCCTAGGGGTAAAGTAGTCAATTCCTTTGGGTGAATAGTGGCTATAAATATGGGGGCCTGGTAGGTAACATTCAACACTTTGAGCATTTGTTGTTGAGCTCCTGTACCAGCCACCACTTCTCTGTATTCATCCAGAGTTCTTTTTCATTGTGTTCCTTGTTCAAGCGGTGAAGCCCTGCTTCTGTGTTGTCTTTCTGCTTGAGCTTGTTTGCATACCTCGCTAGCTTTAGTGCACCGAAGTCTGACTAGGCGAAGTGTGTTGTGTGTGAAGGTTGCTTTTCAGTGTGTGTTCGCTCTGTGTAACAGGAGGCGAGACCTCGCTGCTTACTAGCGAAGCCCTGTTCGAAGCCCATGCTTTATCGTGTCTAAGACCCTAGCGAAGTCTGTGAGTGTGCGTTGAGACCTTCGTGTACGAAGCCCAGCACCAGTTGCTGCTGCCAAGTACCTGGTCGAAGTCCACAGAGGGTTGTCCACTCTTGCGAAGGGTGAAGTGCGAAGCCTGCTCGAAGCACTCTGTGTGCGGAGCCTGCACTGACTTAGCAGAGTAGATTTTCGAGGATTGTGAGCGGAGCGAAGTCTTCTTGGCTTCGAACTTTTGCTCCTGCGAAGCCTGTGTTCGGAGTTGTCAAAACACCTCCGAACCAGACCTTCGATAGCCCGAAATTTTAAAAGCTCCCATTCACCCCCCTCTGGTCGCCGTTTCCGGTCCAACAGTTTGTACTCACCCCCGTTGACTTACACCACCACAACCCGTCTACTATGATGAGGATGAAGGTCTGGAGTAGCGACCCAGTCAAGGCGGGACTGGAAGGAGGCGTTCATCTAGGACTCTTTGTTTTATTAGTTTCTCTTCATCTTTATCTACTTTTGTATTAATACGGTCTACGAACCGTGAATGATTGCTCGTATTATTCATGGTCGCATAACGAACGTCTTATTTTTATTGATTTTCTATGGAATTTTAATAAAGGTTCTGATTTATTAAATCAGGGCGTGACAAGATGGTATCAGAGCCGACTTGACTGTAGGAAGCCAAACAAACCTGACCCTAGGACTTATATTAGCCATATTTTCTTACAAAACAACTTACCTTCTCATCTTCTGGAGTTTTCACAAAAACAATTTCTCTCTTTTGTAGATGCCGGTCGTACCATGAGCGGGTCTCTTCGTGACGAGGCTGGATTCATCAGCGAGCTTTGCATGCTTGTCGGTTTCCTCGGATTCGAGCATGAGCCAATGTTTCACAGAGTCTTTCCCGACGTGGAAGAAAGCTATTGCGAGGTCACCATCGTCATCCAGCCTACTACACAGACATCCCACACCTATCGAGGTGGAGGACCCACCTTCTTGGTTGCCAGCCAACGCACCGCCCTCCAGGCCCTCACCGAGCTCCGGATGATCTACGACAGCGAGCTCTACGACACGGACTATCGTTTTGTGCCCCTTCGCACTCCAGGGAGTCCCCACGGCGTCTATGTCAGCACGCTCTCCCAGCACCACTCCGTGGTTGGACACACCGTACGCTTGTTGGAGGTGATGGATGAGCTCCACTATGAGGCACTACAGGATGCCAATGGACAGCGTGACACGATCGACTTCTACCGTCACTCTTTTGAGGATCTGAACTGCGAGAATAGAGATCTTCGTCGCCGTATCCAGTAGGGACACCGATTGGCTGCCGAGGCAGAGGAGTTAAGACGTCAGAATGAGCTCCTACGACAACGCGTCGCCAACAATCCCCATCTTCGCCATCAGCTCAAGGAGTTGAAGAAGGATCTCAAGGAGGTCGCACCCCTTCTGCCCCGCAAGCGAAAATCGCTTCGGATCCCCACCGTGAGGCCTAAGAGGATTTCCCGTAGCGCACCTCCCACCGGACCCTCCAGCTCCACGACCCCGACCATCTCCGTCGAGCCCGTGGTCGAGTCGTCCCCTGAGCTACCGTAGACGTAGTTTTTACGATTGATTGTTTACTTTTATTGCTTTGGATTGTATTGCCACTCATGTCAAATATAAGGCATGAGTGAAGATTAAATAAAAAGACATAAATGTAATCGCAAGAACGACACATTTTGAAATAAAGCTTAGTATCATTTCCCCTAAGAAAGTGTTGTCTATTTTGGAAACTTCAGGATGACTAACACTCAAGGCTCCGATGCTCCCCAAAATGGAGGGGAAAACGGTAACTTGCCCCAGTGGGGAGCGACCGGGCAGAGGCATGCCCCAGTCACCAACCACCCTACACTGGCCGAGATGATGGCCAACCAGAACCAGCTGGTAGCCGCATTGTTGAACCAGATGCAACAACAGCAGCAGATACAATAGCAGCAGGCTCAATTCTTCCGCCTCCACCAGCAGCCTGAGTTGCCTCGCCCCGCCACTCCCGCTCCCTCACCTGCCTCCCAGCTCTCGGAATTCCTCCGAGTCCGCCCTCCCACGTTCTCAAGCACCACCAACCCCATGGAGGCTGGTGATTGGTTGAGGACGATTGGGAAGAAGTTGGACCTCCTGGCTTGTACCGAGCAGGAGAGGGTAGCCTTTGCTGCCCACCAACTCCAGGGTCCTGCCACAGAATGGTGGGACAACTTGCGTGAGACTTTTCTCGAGGGACACGTCCACACTTGGGCTGAGTTCTCCGCCGCCTTCCGCGCAGCCCATGTCCCAGATGGCATTATTGCCCAAAAGCAACAAGAGTTTCGGGACCTCCAGCAGGGAAGCAGGTCTGTCACTGAGTATCTGTACGAGTTCAATCGGTTAGCCCGGTATGCGCCTGAAGAGGTCCATACTGATACGGCCAGGCAGTCAAAGTTCCTCCAGGGACTGAAGGATGAGCTCTCCCTTCAGTTAATCTCCGGGGATTATGCCAACTTTCAAAAGTTGGTAAATAAAGCTATTATTCAGGAGACCCAGCAGAACAAGGTCGACCTAAAGAATAAGAGAATGATCGCCTTCTGCCAAAACCAAGGATTGGCGCAGAGGCCCCGCTTCACACCTCGCCCATCGGCGCCCCAATATCATCCACGCCTGGTCTACCGTCCAGCGCCACCCGCTGCCAACGCTGGAGCCGGACATCCTTGCCCCGCTCCCGCCACACCAGCCGCTCCACCCGCCCCTGCCAAGGAAGTAGAGGTTCTGCGTGACAAGAATGGCAAGCCCGTGGTATGCTTCAACTGTCGCCAGGAGGGGCATTATTCCCACCAGTGCCCCCATCCCAAGCGTGCCCAAGGAGTCGCGACCAACCCTGCCATCCGCGCTCGTGTCAACCACGTCACCGCTGAGGAAGCCCAGGCCGCACCCGAGATCATCATGGGTAAGTTCACGATACATTCGGCCCTTGTAGTGGTTTTATTTGACACTGGAGCTACGCACTCCTTCATATCAACAACTTTTGTGGAGAAGAATAATCTGAACATAAGTGAATTACCAAGACCCGTATTAATAGCCACCCCTGGCAAACAAACTCTAGCCCATTCCTATAGTCCAAGGGTATGGGTATATATCCAAGGCATAATATTCTGGGCCGACCCCATCCTAATAGAATGCCAAGGCTTGGATCTCATTCTAGGAATGGATTGGCTCAATAAGCACCAAGGTGTGATAAGATGTGCCCGGAGGCAAGTGACCTTGACCAGTGAAGAAGGGATTACTGTCACATTCCAGATGCCGAGCCTGAAGTACGGAAGACCTCGGCTACACCAGATCACATTAGAGGAGATACCAGTGGTCTGCGAGTACCCGAACGTATTTCTGGAGGATTTATCAGGGATGCCACCCAAGAGGTATATTGAGTTCTGGATTGATTTGGTACCCGGAACCACTCCCATCTACAAGCGACCATACCGGATGGCCGCCAATGAGCTAGCTGAGATAAAGCAGCAATTGGAGAATCTTGAGAAGAAAGGCTACACCAGACCTAGCACATCCCCGTGGGGAGCCCCCGTCATCTTTGTTGAGAAGAAAGAGGACAAGGCTAAGCGTATGTGTGTGGATTATCGAGCCTTGAATGAGGTAACCATCAAGAACAAATACCCATTACCCAGGATCGATGATCTATTTGACCAGCTGAAAGGAGCTACGGTATTTTCCAAGATCGACCTGCGGTTCGGTTATCATCAGCTGAGGATTCGAGAGGAGGACATACCCAAGACGGCTTTTACCTCTCGCTATGGATTATATGAGTGCACGGTTATGTCTTTTGGTTTGACCAACGCCCCAGCCTTCTTCATGAATATGATGAATAAGGTGTTCATGGAATATTTGGACAAATTTATTGTGGTATTCATCGATGACATTCTCATCTATTCCAAGGACAAAGAGGAGCACGAGACTCACATCCGGTTGACCCTAGGAAAACTGAGGAAACACCAGTTATACGCCAAGTACAGCAAGTGCAAGTTTTGGACGGCAGAAGTAAAGTTCCTTGGGCATATCATCACTGCACAAGGTATTGCAGTAGACCCTGCCACCGTGGAAGCAGTTATGGATTGGCTGCCACCCACCAACGTATCAGAGATATGAAGTTTTCTTGGTTTGGCCGGATATTATCGGCGATTTATCGAGAATTTTTCAAAGATCGCCAAGCCTATGACCAAGTTATTGTAGAAGGGAGAGAAGTTTGAATGGAATCCCGAATGCGAGGAAAGTTTCCGCACCCTCAAGACCCGGCTGGTGTCAGCACCCATACTGACCCTACCGAATATCAGGAAGGACTTTCATGTTTATTGCGACGCATCTCGCCAAGGATTAGGATGTGTTCTCATGCAAGACGGGAAGGTTGTTTCATACACCTCTCGTCAGTTGAGACCTCATGAGCTAAATTACCCTACACATGATTTGGAATTGGCCGCTGTTGTGCATGCCCTTAAGATATGGAGGCATTATTTGGTCGGAAACCGCTGCGAAATCTTTACGAATCACAAGAGTCTGAAGTATATCTTCACGCAGCCGGATCTCAACCTGAGGCAAAGGCGATGGTTGGAATTGATAAAGGACTACGACTTAGGTATTCACTACCATCCCGGAAAGCAAACGTGGTAGCTGACGCATTGAGTCGTAAGGGATACTGCACCGCTATCATGATTCAGGATCACGCACCATTGTTATATAAAGAGATGGAAAAGTTGAATCTCGGGTTAACCACAGGAGCATATCTAGCCACCCTTGAGACCCGACCAGTCTTGTTCGAGCAGATCCGAGAAGCTCAGTTAGAAGATCCGGACATAGCCACAATCAAGAAGAACATGAGACAGGGTAAGGCCCCAGGATTCTCTGAGGACGAGAATGGCACCATATGGTTTGGAACCAGGATCTGTGTGCCAGATAAACCGGAGATAAAAACCCTTATTCTAAGGGAGGCCCATGACACCCTGTACTCCATCCATCCCGGGAGTACCAAGATGTACCAGGACCTGAAAGAACGTTATTGGTGGGTTAGCATGAAGAAAGAGATTGCTCAGTTTGTCGCGGAATGTGACACCTGCCGATGGGTAAAAGTGGAACATCAGAGACCCGCAAGGCTGTTACAGCCACTTAAAGTGCTTGAATGGAAATGGGAAGAGATCGGTATGGACTTCATCACCGGACTCCCAAAGACCCAGCTTGGTTATGATTCTATATGGGTCATCATTGATCGGCTAACCAAGGTAGCTCATTTTATAGCCGTCAAGACGGCCTTCAGTGGCCCTAAGCTAGCAGAGTTGTATGGCCCGCATCGTGTACCTTCATGGAGTGCCCAAGAAGATAGTATCCGATAGAGGGAGTCAGTTTACGTCTCGATTCTGGAAGAACCTTCAAGAGGAAATGGGAACGAGACTAAACTTCAGCACAACATACCACCCTCAGATAGATGGACAAACTGAAAGGGTGAATCAGATATTAGAGGATATGCTACGGGCATGCGTCTTGGATTTTGGAGGAACTTGGGACAAGAGTTTACCGTACGCCGAGTTTTCGTACAACAATAGTTATCAAGCCAGCCTTTAGATGTCCCCGTTCAAAGCCTTATATGGACGTAAGTACAGGACACCTCTACTTTGGGATCAAACTGGTGAATCCCAGGTATTTGGAACAGATATCCTTCGAGAAGCTGAAGAGAAGGTGCGGATTATCAGAGACCGACTCAAGACAGCCCAATCTCGACAGAAGAGCTATGCAGACAATCGTCGTTGAGATTTAGCCTTTGAAGAGGGAGACCATGTCTACCTTCGAGTTACCCCTCTCTGTGGTACTCAACGGTTTAACATGAGAGGAAAGTTGGCACCTCGATATGTTGGACCTTTTCCTATTGTTCGACGCCAAGGTGAAGTCGCTTATCAGTTGGAGCTGCCACCCTCATTGACTGGGGTACATGACGTATTCCATGTGTCACAACTAAAGAAGTGCCTTCGAGTCCCGACAGAGCAGGTAGACCTTCAGCAGTTGGACGTTCAAGAAGATCTGACCTATGTGGAAAAGCCCATCAAGATCTTGGAAGTCAAGGAAAGGACCACCAGAAGTCGCGTCATCTGCTTCTGTAAGGTTCAGTGGAGCAATCATCCCGTATAGGAGGCTACATGGGAAAAAGAGGAAGAACTCAAAGCACAACACCCTGAGCTATTCGAGGATTGATCCGAATCTCGAGGACGAGATTCTTTGTAAGGGGATAGGATTGTAACATCCAGGATTTAAAAATAAATAAAATAAAGGAAATATATTATTCAAGGAATTTCTGGAATTATTTAATTAAAGAAAACCTTAAAAGAGCACTAATAAATCCAAACAGGGAGAAATATTCAAAATTTCAACATGAGAAATTTATCATAATATTAGGAATTTTTACAAATTTTTATCAACAGTGATTCAACCCTTAATCAAATAAATGAATTACTGGAATTATTTTAAATTAGAAAACAATTTTAAACCTTAATGGGCCTCAACCCTCAAAGTCTCCGAGCCCAGCCCAGTCCAAACCGCCAACCACCGACAGGTGGGACCGACCTATCGGCGCCGCCTCCCGCCTCTCTCTCCCGCCCGCGCCCTGCCACAGCCCCACAAGTCAGCCCCTCTTTTCCCCGCATTCGCCCACTGACCGCCCGGGCCTGCCTGTCTGCCCTTCCTTTTTCGCTCACCCGCCGACAGGTGGGGGCCACCTGTCAGATCCATCCTCTCCGATGGAATCCCTCCCTCACCTTTCCTTTCCCAGCGATCTCCTTCCATTTTCCCACCGCCGGCCACCCGCGTTCGCCTGGATTCGCCTCGGATCGCCTTCCCCGACCGCCGACGACCTCCTTCCAACTAAACCCGACACGTTTTACCATTTATAGAAGCATGGTCGTGAGTTAGGAATCCCTCACCGGAGATCATGGGAAGCCCTCGGTCCCCTTCCCATTTTACGCCGGCAAGCCCCCTATATAAACCCCCTCTGGCCACCGCCCTCTGCCCACACCGCCTTAGCCCGAGCCCAAGCACTCCAGAGCGCTCCCTCTCGGCTTTCGGCTTTTCTCTCCTCCTCCACCTCCGACCGCTGTTCGTCGTTGACTCCGGCCCCCTCCGTCCACGCCGTAGCCACCAACATGACCACCGGAGCCCACCCGACCTCGGCCACCCCTCGGTTGGCCGAGAAGACCGCCGGATCACCGTCGCCGCCAACCACCCGAGACACCATCGCCGTCTACCCTCGTCGCCGGCCACCGTCCGTCGACCGTCGTCGCCGCCGCAGGTATGGTTGGAACCGCCTTCGTCTCCTCTATCCGTTTTCGCCTAGATCTAGGGCCTAGCCCCCTCGCCGGCGTCGTCGCCACTGCGCCCGAGCCCCGCCGGAGCCGAGAATGAAGGGGGTACATGCCCCCTTATCTCGTGCCGTGCCGGACGCGCTCACAGCCATCCGATCGCAGCTGTGCGGCACATATTAGATCTTGAGGGGATCTAATCTGAGCCCTCGGATCCGGTCAAACCGGTATCCTTTAATCTGGGCCGTCAATCGCTACTTAAACCCCCGGATGAATCCTGTGCGTCCACGTCATACTGGTTCGCGGGATTTAATCATGGCCGTCCATTTTCATTTAACCGATCCCGCCTCGCGCCTGGCCACTAGATCCAGTCCACCGTGGGCCTGGCTCACCGTGGACTAAAGCCCAATTTCTGTTTAAATAAAATTCCTGAAAAATGTTTAAACTTCCAAAATTTATAACTTTCTCATTTTAACTCCAAATTTCACCATTCAAATTTTATTCTATACACATTAATGACATAAAACAATATGTCCTTGTTGCCCAACATAATCTTATTAATTAAATGAATAAAAACCCCTTAGGGATAAAATTATTAATTCATAAAATAAATTGGGAAATACCTTAAAAACTAATCTTTAATGTTTTCCACCAAACTTCAGAATAATAAAACCTTATGTCACATATTAAAACCCATAAACTTGTATGTTTATTATTTTGTGATGCTTTATCTGTTTATTGAATGCTATGTTTACTTTTTCCGTATCGAGAAGACTACGAGTTCGTCGAGGAGCCGAAGTTCTATCCCGAGGTTCCACCTTCACCCTTTGCTGATCAAGGCAAGTCACAACCCCCATTTTGATCATCATTAGCCCATGTTTCAATAAAGTATCGCTATAGCTCATAGGATAATATTGCATTAGCCAAATATCAAGCCCTACACTTATATTTATTAGATTCCCGTCCTTGTGTGCAAACCCAAGCCATGCTTATTGAGCCTTAACTCCTTGTCACTCTACTATAAAATATTAGCTAGTGCCCAATGTACCGGCACACCCGCTATAGGATAAAAAGAATGAGTCATAGATAGATGGATTCTACTATATGAAAGTTCCCCGTTATTCTTGTCTCTGGACTCTGTTGGAGTTGGCTATGTTATAAGTATGGTGGGTTCCGGGTGCAAGCTAGGGCATTGGTTGGTCGCACCTAGGGCACTATAAGGACCGGTCTGCGGGATCTGTTGCAAAGCACTTCCGTACCAACCACAAGTCTAATGGGTAAGTCCTAATTGAAAGTATGTAATAATCCGACTCGATGCACCATAGTGGAGGGGGCAAGGGGTAACCTGTGGGTGACTTGTACCGACGTGGCTCAAGGGGGTATGGTGAGGCTCGACGCGTCGGGACACCATATGAAACCCATAAGAGGGTGCTGTCGGGTCGAGGAGGACCATATGGAAGGTTTTGGCACGAGTTCCCGTGGTATGGGTCATCTCGTTACACTTTGGTGTAAGTGATGAGTGCGTGCCTTGTGGGTACAATGGTACACCTCTGATCAGAGTATTTAATCTTTTCGAAAAGCCGAGCCCACGGTCAAGGGCGGGTTGTGTGACTACTCGCAGTTAGTTTACAATTGTTTGAATGGTTGAGTTATTCATAGCATGTAAGGACTATTGAGCGAGGTGGGGCTGACTGTACCCCTCGAGTTAGAAGATGATGATGCATACACATGTTTATATTTCAGTATTAATAAATTGATCATATTTAATTGCTTTACAATTATGCTTTTCCGCAAAAATAGCCATTATCCCCTTTGTTATTACTCTGCATTATATTTGCATACAGTGGCTTGCTGAGTACGTTTGTACTCACCCCCGTTGACTTACACCACCAGAGCCCGTCTACTACGAGGAGGATGAAGGTTTGGAGTAGCGACCCAGTCAAGGCGAGACTGGAAGGAGGCGTTCATCTATGACCCTTTGTTTTATTAGTTTCTCTTCATATTTATCCACTTTTGTATTAATACGGTCTACGAACCGTGAATGATTGCTCGTATTATTCGTAGTCGCATGATGAACGTCTTGTTTTTATTGATTTTCTATGGAATTTTAATAAAGGTCCTGATTTATTAAATCGGGGCGTGACAGAAGCCAATAAGTCTATCGAAGACCCCTTCATTCTACATAGAGCAAAAGCATCCTAGACTAAGAACTAATTACGGAGCCTTCTCAACACCGAAGCTCCCTCCAAAACCACTCCGGTATTAAGCCTCTGACCCATACTTCAATGCAGACCCCTAATATCTTAAGGAACACTTCGGCATGAAGACCTAAATCAAAGGCCTTTACCCCTAATAGTTGCACATGTATTTGCATAAGAGTTTACCATTTTACCCAGGGTCGGCTCATTGTTTTGGAGGGCCCTAGTGCCAACTCGATGTCATGGACCCTTCCGCTCTTAAGGTGGTATATGCGTATATATAGTATACTTATTAATCTATGTATATATAATATATGTATATCTATATACTTATTTTTACTTGCATCTTAAAAAAAGATAAAGTTTCAGATTAATTAACATTAAATAAGAGGACATGCAGCTGGCTCATCGACTGTTTGCCTACCACCCGTTCGCATGACAAATTACCAATCCAAACTCGAGGACGAGGACTGAATATGAGGAGACGGAGGAGTCTGAACTCTGGACTCACAGTAGTCGGCAGCATACTGAGCAGTGTTCTCTACTGAAGTCTGAATACCTGGGCCTTGGGCCCCCTCGGCCATGGGCCCTAGGCCCGTGCACCTCTTGCACCGGCCCAGAGTTGGCCCTGATTTTACCCCTACAAAGTCTTGTAAATAGTCTTGTATGATGGTTGTGAGTAGGGGATAAAAAATAATCTTTTCCTATTATATTTTGCCTATAAATATTGGACACCTCTATTGTAACGGGACAAAAGTGACATAATATAAAAATCACTATGAATTGGATGTAAGGCTATTATCCCTCTTGAAGGCTTGAATCAGTATAAATCCACCTTGCAATTAGATGCCCTTCGAGGCTAAACAAACATGTTTGGCACAAACACAATTGTGCCAACAATTTTCAAAACAAAAATTTCAATAACATATATATATATATAATTACACCGTTTAAGAATATAAAGCATATGAAAATCATGTCTGTTTATAATAAAGTGTAAACCGGTTTAAGGAATATGATCCTGAGTTATTTTTTGAGTGGTTTTAGGCTGACCAGTCAACGGTGAGCATCCACCAAACAGCCAACCAAACGAGATCATGAAGGCTCTCGAGTCCAACATTCAGAAAGAAGGCCCTCCCAACCAGCATTAATTGGATGGTTGCCATCAAGTGTTGGACCATCATTAATCTCCATAAACTGTACCATTGTCCATGAACTGACAGCTAAACTCCTTAATTGGTCATTAACGGGGTACATTACCCAACACTTGTAACCCCCTATCTCTCTCGTATAAAGGGGTGGGGTCAGGTAGAATTATAGCAAGGGGGCGAAGAGAAAAACAAGCATGTTATAAAAGGCTAAAGGCTATTTCCTAACTAACAAGTTCATACCATACAGAAGATTCGAACTTGTCTAAACCTATCTTCTAAACCTAACTAAAACCTATCATCAAATTCATCCGAAGTAAGCTCCTAAACCTATAACTAAAACCCGGAATTTCCGTAGGGTACTATCGCGCAGGGGCGTAGCTAGGGGGTGGTCCAGGTAGGCTCAGGACCACCCCCGAAAATGGCCCATTAAAACCTTAATATGTTTATTTTCATGTTCAGCTCAATTTTAAAATGTACAATAACTCAATTTATGTTATTTTACAATGTTATGATAGATTATCACTATATTTATATCTAATAGTTTTGCACAAAAATATTTTATATGTATATATAAAATTTATAATGGTACATAAAATTGAGCGTATATTAACTAGTCCTACCTAGCAATTTCATTTTAGCTACGCCACTGCTATCGCGTAATAAACAATTCCGTAGTTACCACCGCGTAATAAGCAACGACGACAACCGGTTATATAGTTTTGGAGAGAGGAGGAAGCTAAGGTCGCACGCGCGCGCTCCGCCGACGTACGCGTAGACCCAAACACGCGCACATACGTCCCGACCTACCTTCGTTGAACGAAATATATATATCATCTGCGCCGGCCCGTTTAACTCTTTACTGATAACTTGTGAACAGCACACAATGCAACTGGGAGCGAGCATGCATGCATGCAGCTAAATAATCTAATTTGTTTAGCTGCCAACTTGCACTTGTTAATTAATTTCGTATCACATGCATGCTGATTTCACGGACGAATTTGCAGTTTCGATTTTCTGGCTAGTCACCCGATCTGGGTTCTGGCATCTGAGGGAAAAGGCATATATGCTGTGTTTAATCGAATCTTTTCCTTAAGCCGGCCATGTATATATTATCTAATGGTGCATGCGTGTGTGTACTGTAACCAAAGATGCCATCAAGCAGGTAACAGATGAGGGGAAACAGACAATTAATTAAAGCTACGATATGATTCAGATATTCGGAGCACTTGTATACACTACAACAAATCAGACAATTTTTGTTTGTCAAAGCTGACGAAAGTTAGGTCACATCAAATCAATCTTTCGTTCTATTAGTAGCCTGAGTTTTTCAGCTGTAATTAAATGTTATTTACGTGACGGTATATATGCATGGCTAATGCTTCGTTCTATTTGTTTGGGCAAGAAACCATGCATGTTTCTTCTCTTTGCTTTGCTGTCGGCTAAAAATTAAAATTCACGAATTGAAGCTTCATCTGAATCGACGAAACTTTGACATTCTCAGTTTGAAATAACCCCCGTTTCAAATTTGACACTTGAGAGTTGGCGTTTGAAATTTAATTTGCATATATAGTAGCATAACTGTTCATCCGGATATATATACTCGATCTCGCTAATTTATTATAAAAGTCGTTCGACCTCTTCTGAATCAAATTTATCTGATTTTATATATAGAACACTATACAATAAATACAAAATCAAATTAGTTCTATTAAATTAAATATAACATAAAATATGCCTAAACAATATATTTATTTGATATTGTATATACTAAAATGTCTTATATATAAACTTGATTAAAGTTAGAGAAATTTGTCTCACAAAAATCAAATGCCTCCTACTATTAAACTAGTAATAAATCCCTGAGAATATATATCGCACATCATGTCATTCGTGTGCATGCATACGTTGAACGATTCTTTAAAAAAGACTGTCATGCATGGGAACACACGCCGTTTGGCGGGAACATGCATGCATCGTATAAAGGGAGTGTGTGATATTGGGATTAAATTTTAGCATGACATCGAATGTTATACTATTCTGAAGTATTAAATATAGTTTATTTATAAAACATATTCATAATCGATAGATTATTCGCGAGACGAATCTAATTAGCTAATTACGCCACAATTTGACAATGTAATGTCACAGTAAACATTTGCTATCATCCGATTCTGCAATTATTTTTATAATTAGTTCACGTTTAGTCTTTCGAATTGATGTTTAAACAACCGATGCGACACAGGGTAAAATTTAATCTTTTTTTCAGACACCCCCTAAATATAGGTGCGAGGCTAGACTTTGACGACCATGCATGTAGCTAGCTTCACCCTAACGCTAGCTTAATCGTTTACTATTAGCTACTACACTTTCGCTCAGCTGAACCGGTGCCACGCAAAAGTGTATTTATTAAATTGATCTCATCTAGATGGAACATTATATTATATTGGAGCTACTAGCAGCTAGCTAGATCAATGTCGATCAGTAACGCGGATCAGTAACGCGCGTGTGTTACGCATTCTACGCACGCGTGCCCGGCATATTAATTCATAAGTTTAAATTATGATTTGCCGTCGTGTACGTACGTGTGCATGCCCACGCGAACGAGTGTCAAGTCATTTTAGTTAAGCGAACGCGGAGATCGAAAGCTAGCCAACCTAATTTCATATATATATATATATATACACACACTAGTGCATGCACGTGCAAAAGCTAGCAAATTAACAATCAAGCACGACCATTATTTGGAATTAATTGGTTTCAAAAGTCATTTGGGAATATAATAGAGAATCTATCAATTGAACTAAAACTAACGGGGTATATATATCAAAGATGTGGAAATTTTCATATATATTTTTTATAAAAGGCGATATTTATATTTTGCATTAATAATTAAATTAAATATATTTAGTTTTAATTAGTGTCGTATTACCGTAATAATGAATTAACGAGCCTCAGATACAGATATTCTCGGATTGTCTACCTTTGTATTTGTTTGATATAAACTATATCATGTATTTATATTTTTATAGCCATATGTAGAGCTCTCAGCTCTACAAAAATTATTCAATTCGATAGCACACGTGTCATGACGAAAATTATCTTGCACGTACGTGGGGAGTACTCCTGCTCACGTTCTGCACGTGTGGAGTGGCCGCCTTTCCCTTCCCTTCCCTTTCCCTTTCTACCCGCACGCGCCTCGCGGCCTCGGCGCCTGACCGTCCACACGACGCCACTGCCAGCGCAGCTCCCCTCTCCTTCCCCTCTTCCGCGAGCCGCTCCTTCGAATTCGCGAATCGCGACCGCCCCCACACCTCGGCTCCTCTCGAGCGAGCGAGCGAGCGAGCGATCCCAGCCAACCTTGTCGCTCCAGCCGGCGGCGGATTCGACCGAACCCTGTGCCCGATTCCCCTGTCGGACGGCGCCATCCCCCGACCCCGACCTTTCGGCCTTCCTCCCGCAAGTCCTCCGCATTTGATGAGTATTCTCCCCGTCCCTTGCCTCGATTTGGATGCGAGGGAGGAGCTCGCTGCCGAGCCTTCTCTCCGGTCCCCGTCCCGGCCGCCGCGGAAAGGCGACGCCTTTCGCCTCCCGCCGCCGGGGCTAGGCCGATGGGCTAGGGAGCTCCTTGCCCTCTCCCTGCGATTGCCAGCGGCCAGCCGGAGCCTCTCTGTGAGTGTGAGGGGATCTGCTGCCTGTACCCTGTCTCTTTAGAGAAAGGGATCTTGCGGTCTACTCTGCTTCTTGATCTGGCGTATCGCCGAAGAAGGGCTGCAAAGATCGCGCCTTTTGCTGGTTAATTACCTATTTCACAGCCTCTTGATCGGTTTTCGGTTGATGCCACTGAAACTCTGTACAGTCCTTGGAGTTTTTGATTCGGAGCTACCAAGTTGGGTGCGTCTTATGGGGTTCCAGATTATTCTAGATCATTCTCCTATTCAGTTTACTTTGGGAGTGTAGAGATCGGATTCCGTTTTGCGTTTCTTTTTTGGTGATTAGCACACTAATACCGTGCAAGATCCCAGCTTATCCTGGATTAGTCTATTCGTGCGCTGTTAACGCAAGTGGTGAGGAGACAGAGTAAAGGTTGGGATTTGGGTTACCGATTTCAGGAGCATATCCTATTGGGAGATTCCGCGCTGTAAAGATATCATTTGCATTTTGTTGATTTAATGTTAATGTTAGTGGTGGTGGCGAGGGCAGATATTACACATTCTCATCTGCCTATCCCGTTGGGGAGCAGGGATGGGTTCCTCGCAAGAATCCACATTTTCATCTGCCTCAACAGCTGCGCAAGTTAATGCTCGCGCCGTGGACTTCCTCCCAGTCTACGCAAAGGAGCTTATTGCTGGTGGTGCAGCTGGTGCATTTGCAAAGACTGCAGTAGCTCCATTGGAGAGGGTCAAGATCTTACTGCAGGTTTGTACTGCTCAAACTTCCATGTCATTATATTTGGTAACTGAATGACAATTGACAACTAAGCAGAATTATTAACTTCTGAGCTTTTGTATGTTGTTGTCCTCTATAGACAAGAACCGAAGGGTTTCAATCCCTTGGTATCCTCCAATCCTTGAGGAAGCTGTGGCAGTATGAGGGAATTCGAGGCTTCTACAAGTGAGTTCTGCGGAGAAAATACTTAAGCTCTTACTGCTGAATTTAGTGTCTTCATTTTGACATTGTGTTGCTGTTTATGAAGAGGGAATGGCGCAAGTGTGCTTCGGATTGTTCCATATGCGGCATTGCATTACATGACATATGAGCAGTATAGGTGCTGGATATTGAATAATTTTGCTCCGTCAGTGGGTACAGGGCCTGTGGTTGATCTCTTGGCTGGCTCGGCTGCTGGTGGGACTGCAGTTCTTTGTACCTACCCATTAGACCTTGCTAGGACAAAGCTAGCATATCAGGTATTGCATGTCCATGCTGATGCAATGCAATGCTTATCTTTTTTTAGTAAATCTCACAAAACTACAGGTACTTTGATAAAATTATCACAATACTATAGGTTTAGCACCGAATCTATCACAAAACTACATACTTAAGCCATGGTATCATAAAACTATATATTTATCAATGAATTTACTGCAAAACTACATATTTTAGAGTAAAGAATATGATAATCTTGTCACAAAACTATGGTATCATAATTTGTTCTCAGATTCTAAACTCTAAAACCTGTAGTTTTGTGATATTTTTTTGCTAAATCTGTAGTTTTATGATACAGCGGCTTAAATCTGTAGTTTTGTGATAAATTTGCTGTTGAATCTGTAGCTTGTGATATAACACCTAAAATCTGTAGTTTTATGATAATTTTGTCTAAGTACTTGTATTTTTACGAAATTTACTATCATTTTTATCAGTAGTCAAGACTCTATCATTTACCATTCCCTGGTCACCATTAGTAATTTAAAGTGTTTTTCTTGCAAATGTTATCAATTTACATGACCCCATCTTTAATCAATTTAGGGATCATTGGTTCATGAATCAGGATTGTTTGCATTAACTATTAATTTCCTCCATTATTGCTCCAGGTTTCAAATGTGGGCCAACCTGGCAATGTTTTGGGAAATTCTGGTAGACAACCAGCATATAATGGTATAAAGGATGTTTTCAAAACTGTATACAAGGAAGGAGGTGCACGATCTTTATACCGTGGAGTAGGTATGTCTTACCGATCACTACTTTTGATATAGTTGAAGTTAGCATCATTGTGGTTTGCTAGGGTGAGGCCGTGAAGCTAGCAAATTATCAACCATATCTTGCTGCATTGGTTCTACACATTGTGTCAGCTAATTTTGCATGCTTGTAGTCTTCTACAACATTTTTAGGTCCCCTAAAAAGGTTGTGATAGGCTTAGCGAGCTAATGAAAACCTAGTCACTCAAACAAAGATGAAGCCCAATTTTATGTTTCAACTCTAGCCTACCCCAACTTGCTTGGGATTGAATCATTGAAAGGCTTTGAAGAAGAAGAAGCAAGGCGGGCATCAAAATCTAACTAAGTGCATATGAACGGATGAACCTATATTTCTTTTGTTATTCTGAGCAGTTGGGCACTTGAACATAAATTCATAAATGCATAACGTATTAGATCAAAAATTCATAAATGCATAACATATTAGATCAAGTCATTTGCAATAATGCTATGCAAATTGCAAAAAGACATGATTATGATCACATTTTGCGCAATATTTTGCAGGTGTGCTTGTTCCAATATGTTGTACATCTATAGGTTTTCTATGTGTGCAAATAAAACAAACCAAAATAGGTTTATATGCACCTAGGAGCTAAGATCCATCTTCTGTAGCAAGGGTATTATTCATCAAGTTGAGCTTAATGCCTCGTAAGCACGTTGAATTGTATTTTCAGTATCATCTAAAACAAGGCACCACTTTCTAGTTACCTTTTAGGTCCAATGCATCAACACACTTGCTCTTTTGATGATCTAAAAGATGGTTGCTAGGATGCATTATGTGAGTGTAGTTTAGGATGGACTAACACATTTGTACGCTGAACCTTTGTATTTGAAATCCCTATCATTAATGTGGTTATTATTATTGTATTATAAGTGAAGATATCTACTGCACCCTGTGTGTAATTTATTTAGTCTGCATACAGTTCGGTACTTGGGTTAAAAAAAAGTTCTTCTAATCAATCTCAGGCCCAACTCTGATTGGCATCCTACCATATGCTGGCCTGAAATTCTATATATATGAAGACCTGAAATCTCGCGTTCCAGAAGATTACAAGGGATCTGTTGTATTGAAGCTCTCTTGTGGTGCTTTAGCTGGTCTTTTTGGGCAAACCCTCACTTATCCACTGGATGTTGTCCGAAGACAGATGCAGGTAAAAACTAAACCCCAATCAAAGATAATCCGCGCATTATAATTTGGATCGCAGTGCCTGCTTAGTTCTTGACATGTCCCGTGTTCAGGTTCAGAGCAAGCAGCTCCATAATGCAAATGACACCTTCCGTATAAGAGGGACATTTCAGGGTCTAGTACTCATCATCAGGTGCCAAGGGTGGAGACAACTCTTTGCTGGTTTGAGCCTTAACTATGTGAAGGTAATAAGCCAGGCTGAGTTTCCTACATAGAACAGGCAAAAAAAAAGAGGGTGAATTAGCCATTTCAAGGTGTAAAAAGTAATTGATTATTGTATATGTAAGCACTTGTACTAGGTTGCTCTTGTTCTGCCAGTTTATGTGTATTTATTGGGGAACAGGGACAGCAGAGTTGCTCATTTCTAAAATAAAAATGACCTTTTTATTTTTCAGGTTGTCCCATCAGTTGCTATTGGTTTCACAACATATGACACGATGAAGACTTTGCTGAGAGTGCCACCTCGAGAGAGACTTCATCAATCGTCTGGCAACACATGAAAGGTGGTATTGTGAATTTTATCGTAAATCCTATCGCAGTTAGCAGTTGGATTTGTAAGAATGGGGTCAGTCGGGTTACTAGAATTAAGCGCGTAAATCGAATGTGCTATCTGTATGCTTCAGTTTTATCAAACATTGCACCTGAGATTGCTCTACCTGGGTTGGTTGTACATATAAATTACTTCAGCAGTGTCATTGTATTAACCATAATTAGATATCCCTTTTCTGTACTTGCCTGCTTACACATCAACTATGGTAATATTGTTTTGGAAGCAGGCAGAGGCAGAGGTCATGAAACTATGAAAGATGAAAGGATGAAATCTATGTGGCTCCTCTAAAATTTAACTTCTGGCATCACCTAAATATAAAGGCCTTCATATGTTTTGTTTTGGCTGTTGACTGGTTGAGATGAATGTTCAGTGCCTGTTCATCAAACTCTTCAATACATACCATCATTCTGGCAAAGGAATTACAGTTTTTTTTCTAAGCACAACAAACATTTTTAAATAAATAAATTGATTCTTCCATTCACATAAATAAGATCAAGCTCACATGGCTGACAAGAACTGCACAAAGTACTCTTTGCCATACATCCATCAGCACAAAACAAAAGATGAAACCAAAAGCAGAACAGCAGATAACCTGAAGAAAACACACAAAAGCCAACCTGTACACCATCCACAATCCCATGCACATCATCCAGTTTCCAGGAGCACACAAAAGGAATAAAATCACAGCTGATTTTACCACGCTTGGTCACTCTTTCTTCTTGTTACCAGGGGAGCAGAGCCTCTCGAAGAGCACGGCGAAGAAGCCAGCCAAGTCGAGTCGCTTCTTCGGATCATCCTTCTCTACATCTCTCGCTGCTTCCTCAGGCTGATCTCCTTCAGCTGAAGTTTCAGCAGCAGCCTCACTTGTAGCTTCAGCTGCTGCTGCTCCGTCTGAGACCTGCTGCTGCTGCTGCTGCACAGCACTGACGACTGCTTGAATTTCTTCCACGAATTGTTCTACCAAACCTGAATCTTCAGTCTTGCTGGCAGAGGCGCTTTCGTCGACATCTTGCGTAGTCTCACCTTCCTTTGCCTTCTCATCAGATTCATCCTCCTTATCTTTGAAATCAGTATAAAGTTGGGAAAAGAATGCAGAGAAGTTAGTCAGGTTGTGTGGATGATCAAAAAGTACACACAATGCGTGCTTCCTGGCATGATAATGACCTGGAAATTGGAAATGAGACTTCTCAAAATGAAATTTACCATGTTCTCCAAGATGCAAAGCATGAGCAAGGCTGGTGACCTCTTCCTTGACCTTGTCCACCACTTCTGGGATGATGTTCACCTTGTCAAGGACTTGGCTGACGGCTTCCATATCTTTCTTTCCTTGTTCTTCACTTCCTTGCTCTATGCGATGAACAAGAACGCTTCTCAGAGAACGTCATGTAGTCAAAAGAGCAGAGAAAGAAGCAAATGCCCGTTCTTTGGGGGGGCAGCATCAAAGAAAGGTTCATCAAATTTGCAATATTCTAATATCAATATGAAAACCAATACTCACCGAGCATAACAACAGGGAACCATAACATGAACAAGAATCAACAACAAAATGGAGGGATCATAAAATATAAGCAGGAGTATCACATCCCCCTGACAGAACAAAATCATGCAGTCAAAGCCAAGTAACAGAAAAGGCGGCGAACAAGCTTGCAAGAACAAAAAAAAAAGCATCATGTCTTACGCCTTGAATCAGTCGAAGTAAAGAGAAAGGCAGATCTTTACCAGCTCAAAGCTGCCGGTTCAGATGGAAGAGAAGCTTGTAATACTCGGGGGAAGCTGAGAGCAGAAGAGAACTGAAAGGCTCAAGCTTTCAGTGTGAATGACAAGACCAGAAATCAGAATTCTGTGCTGTATAGGGGCTCTAATGGAGCCACTTGATCAGGATTAAACAAGGCTAATGTGTTGTATAATATATATATATACACACACACACACACACACACACACACACAGACACAACACTGGAGCATCATACATGGTAGGGCAGTGCTGGAGAGTGACAGACTGACAGCTAAATAGACACCAGCAAATTGCAGGCATTGATTGTGGCTTGCACGATGCAGTTTGTGTTATACAGAGTGTCAATGGCTCGTTGCTCCAACTGGGAAAATCAATTATGAATTGAAGGAAGATGTTTTGTTTCTTGTTTTTCCTGCAAATTTTCTGTTTGTTTTACTTGATCCTAAGCATGGAAGGGGAGAGCATAAGGCATTAGCAGTTGTATCCTGGGTTAGCTAGGATTTTGACTCTGATTTTGTTAGCTGGAATAATTTAGTACATTGTGTGTGTGTGTGTGTGTGTGTGTACTAAGGAGTAAGGTCAACTAAACCATCTGTCAATCTGTCACATGGAGGCCAACTAGGACACAAGAACAAGTTGCTTGAGCTGTGATTATCTGTTGAGAATAATTTCAAAAAGGGGGATATATTTCCTGTATTCAGCTAGCAATGATCTTCTGAATATTAGACATAGGTGAATTAGTTGTGATTCTCTTTGTATGAATGGATCTTTATGGACTGAACAAGCTGGAAAATGGCATCAGGTACTTCCTCAATCACACATGCCCAACATCCCAGATCATCATTGTGCTTAAAGCAGCTTTCACTTGGAAGTAAAGCTAAGTAACCTACTCTGCTGAAGCCAGGCCACCACAAAAAAAAAAATGCATTTCTTGCAAGCTGTCCTCAAATTAATGCAAACCACAATTTGGTGGCTGGACATTCAAACAGTAATGTGCAATCCTACATGTGATTTCAAGAGCTTTGTTTCCTCATAATTTTGTCTGTAACCCAGTTTCCATGTTCACTTTGCATTTGTCAGATCCAAGCTTCTCTCCCTGCTGCTGCACAGGTCATCCTGATATCATTGGAGAACAACCTGTGGTGCACCTTTGGGTTTTTTTTCCATGGTAGATTTATTTCAGCCAAAGTTTTCGGTCATTTTACTGAATTTTTTTCTTTATCCGTTCTCTTGATCCGAATCAAATGGTGGCTGGAATTACCATCTGCAAGCACCATGTATTACATCTTTTTTGTTTGTTTAATTGCATGATTTGCGGATTTCCTAGAAAAGGGGCCATATCCGAAAGGGATGTATCACCTAATAAGAACTGTATATGTTGATGCAAAGACTACCTAGCTCCATTCTAATTAAACGGGGGAGTTACTCCAAGATTCTGAAACTCTTCCAAACGGTCTAGATTTTTAAATTTAAATTATGAAACTCAATGGTTGTTGAATATGGAAATGAGCTAGAATTCATAAGCTCTATATTCTTACCAGCTAGATACCTACTAGCTGTTTTATTTGTTTTAGTTTTTGATAGATAGAGATTCTCAAAAGTTAATTAGTCTGAGCATCTAGCTAATGAGAATTTGGAGAAGCTGGTGTTTTCTTGCTTCTGGATTCTAGTTCATTTCTAAATTCTGTAGCTATTAATTCTCATAATCTAAATCTAAAATCTACACCGTTTTTTCATCTTCAAATTTTAGAATTAGTTACGGCTACTAGAAGCTAAAACAAACATGCTCTAAAGCACCTCAAAACAAATCGGCCTGTTCGTAGGTGAAGACACTAATAGGGATGACAATGGGTTTGAACCCCATGGGTTTGATGAAAACCCGCCCGTGAAACCTATGTAAACTCAAATCCGTGAAATTCGTGGGTTCAAAACTAAACCTATCGGGTAACCTGCGGTTTCAATTTATACTCTACATGAATTACATTATAACATAAATATAATTAAAAACCACAATAAATAGAAGATTACCACATTACCAATACATAATTTGAAATGATGAAATCACTCAACGTATCTCAACATAACATTATCATGGAAAATGTATAGGAAATGAGAGTAACTCTATGTAATTTTAAGTAATCGGGTAAACCCACGAAACCTATGGGTTTAAATCTAAACCTGAACCCGACCCGATGATAAAAAGATATCCGAACCCACGGCCACAAAAATGAACCCAAACCTGTACCTGTCATGTACCCGCATCCACACCCGCGGGTAAAACTGCTGTCCCTAGACACTAAGCTGTCATCTTTCCATGGTATTTACTGTACAACGTACAACTTACTGTAGAAAATTTTGAACCTAATCTTCAAGCTATGTACTACTACCCTCCTACCTGGTGCGTATTTCTTTGAAGAACATGACGATTTGTTTCAGTTTCTAACTTTTATGAATTATGTTCCAACTGGACATTAAAAGTGAAGCCGCATCGAAAAAAAGGAAAATTACTCGCATGCCATTATAATTTTCGGAAATTGACTATATGCTACTGTCAGTTACTGTGGCGGCCCCCATTTGTCAGTGACACACCAATGACATATTGGCAAACCATAAAAATTGTAATGGCACAGAAAAAATTAACCCCCAAAAAATCATATTTTTCACCTTCCCCTTGCGAAATAAACGATTTGGGAACATCCTCCCCCAACTACCCCAACAAAAAAAAATCATGCACAAATTCGTGTTTTTTTTGTAAGATGCAGGGCTTTGAAATCGCTCTGGGTTGGGTGCAGTAGTGTAATTTACCTACTTCCTTGGACTGGCTGGCCTCTGAATGTCTCCCAATATCTTTCACTTTCTCAATAATTGTTTCCATTCTTGATTTCACATCCCCTTGAATATTTCCTGCCCTCTCTTCAGCATCTATCAATTGATTCCAAAGGTCAGGGATACATGACAATATTGAAAGTACAACATGGTGTGCTGTCTGTTAGGGCTTTGAACAGCTAATGTGGAGAAATGTGCAGGGCACCAACTCTTTTGCTTTGTTTTAAACTCTGAATCCTTCAGTTTTGATTAAGTATTGCCGCTGCCTCTACTTTGATTAGAGCAGTCGTAACTCTTTCTATAGGAACCCTTTCTATAGGATGGTGTCTTGGGTATTTATTAGACTTCACGTTGGAAAGAATCTGACGTGGCAAAAAATTAAAGAAAAGGGAGAGTAAAAAGTAAAAAACTATGTCTGAAATAAGAAACAATGTCGTCACAACATCCAAGGCGGGAATAGAAAAAGATTAGATGAGAGGTGGAGAGAGAAAGAAGAGAAATGTATAGAAAATTACTGTGAGCTCACATTAAAAATCAAGGTTAAGAGTATGATTTTTAGAGATAGTATCTTATTGATATAGTAAGATAGAATGTCATCTAAAAAACCGTGAATTGGAACTATCCTTAGTGATTACAAGTTTACGTGGGAAGATTAGCAGAGCTAGAGAAAAACTGAAGAAATACACCCCTTTAAGCGGTGCACCGTAATAGATTTAAGGGGTGCACAAAGACTAAAAATTGCTAATAATAACTAAAAAAATTAGAACCAGGTTTCTTTTCGGAACCCCCACCTAGCTATTGGGCTCCGCCCCTGCATGGGAACTTTTCTTGTGTTGGTGTGTAGCGTGCCTATTGCATTCAAAAGGAGAAGTGTATTCTAGTTTCACGTGTTTCACACTTTTTAGAGCATTTTCATGTCTTTGTCACATAACGTGTGCCATAAAAAAATTAACCCCAGTTATTAAAACAACTATATCTTCTCGACATAATTACCTAAGTTCAATAAAAACTTCCATCGGTAATCAAGCAATCTTGCAGCTAGCCAAGCATATGTTGATACTCCAACATGGTTACATGGATATATCATATATCATAATTTGGCCATCAACAGCTCAAATCCTAACTACTCATACTTCCATGTTTCTGTCAAAACTCTTACATGCTATTACTTGTCAGGTGCTTCCTACCATGGCTAATGCTTTGGAGGTTGAAGAACTCAAAGGCAGAACAGGTTTGCTTCTACCTGAATGGCATTGTTGTGAACCAGTTTTTTGCCCCAAAAAAAATATGAATGGAGTGGGCTAACCATTCTTTGCTGACTGAAGAGTTCCTGCAAGTGCAAGGGCACCAAGTCCTCCCTTGGCACTACCAAGAATGCTGTTCTTCCTCCGGGTAGCTTTGTCCTTCTGTGACCCATCAGAATCCTTCGCTTTCTTCGAATTCTTTCTCTGGAAAAACATCTTGTTTTGCTCTTCTTGATATGAACAGAAATGGAGAGAAGAGTTGCAATTTGCAAAGGAGATGAGAGCAGAGGACAGGACAGGACATGAGAGCAAGGGTAAAGTGATCCTCCTTTTATGGAGCTATTAGTTGTTGCCACAATTTGAGATAGATTGTCAACAGGTATCCCCAACTAGCAAACCATTAGCCTCCAATTCTTGCCTTCCTGGTTAACTTACAGAACTGAACATTTCATTTCTTTATTGATTAGACAACTAACATGGAACCAAAACTATTGGTTCCTCTCTTTCTGATATTTTTAGATATGTCCTGTGTGGCTGTGCTTGACTCAACCAGCACAGTCATGTTTATCTGTGAGAAGTTGTTGCACCAAAGAAATTAGAGATGAACACATGGGGATGTAAATTAGTATCCAATTAAGTAAACAAATGCAAGTTTAAGCTGAAGTGATAGCTACACAAGGGGTCCCCTTGTCCTATCTTGTACACTTTCTTTTGCTTCTTGGAGTAGCACAAGACAATTGAGCTGGTCTTCACAGATATCTCACGTGTATCTTGTAAGTTTCGTCTGCCTAAATTATCCTATTAATTCCGATTTCCGATGCCCCCTGAAGATTGTCATGTTCAGAATTCAGATACAGCACTGCATCAGCCGGATGTCATAAGATATCGATGAACTTGGCAAATTATTGCCCCTTTTTTCAGAAACAGACTCCCTTGCAGACAGACAAACTACTGTCTGAATCTGTCCAGACAATTGATGAAATTCTGATGTGATCTACAGAAGTATCACCTCTGAAACGCTGAAAAAGGACAGGGAAAATATACAATCTGGTACAGAATTCGTACATTCACACACAAGTAATATCTGAAAAAAGCGACAGGAATGGGATCGGCAGACAGTTCATGATGCTTTTAATTTGTTATGGAACACGAGGAGGATGTTGCTCGTCAATCACAGCCAATCCGAGGCTGAACAAGCTTTCCAGGGTATTTTCAACCCTCCGCTCCGTGACGTGTAACTTAGTGTTCATGACAGTAAAAAAATAACGTGACAAGCAATTAATAAGAAGAGAGAGAAAAAATCTTAATTATGTTAAAGTGTACAATTTTTCGTATCATCCGTCCGCTCCCATCGCACGCGCCTCCGTTCCCGCGGTCCAGTCGCGCGCGCCTCCCCGTCCCTTTAAAAATCGTGCCCCGTGCAAAACCGCCTGTAGGGCCCGCGCGCACGCAGCGTCCGCCCCTGCATGGTCGCATGCAGCCTGCATTTGAAATAGGAAAAGAAGAAAAAGAAAAATAAAAAAAATAAAAAAGGAAAGGAAAAAGAAAAAATAAAAGAAAAATATACTTTTGTATTTCAGTTTTTTAATTTAATTTCTGTATTTTATACGAATGTACAAAACTTATGTAAAAACCCTAAGATTTCTGAAAAATTATGCAGAAACATGAATTTTGCGCAAAAACCCTGTTGCAAAATAAAGTTTTGTTGCAAAGCACAAATATCTGATTAATCATATAAATTAGGTCTCAAGAAACCGGATCTTGAGAACTAAGAAAAGGAAAGGAAGAGATCCAAAGAAAAAAGAAGATAGATAGTTTATAATAATGACTTGATGGTTACGTTGGCTTCTGCATCTGCAGTGATACGCAGGCGTCGTCCGAATTCCCAGATGACTAATTGTAAATTAGCATTAATTGACGCGTTAATGGTGATCTACGTGCGTATTATTATACTATATATAGTGGACAACGGAAACAATCGTGGTGTACGTAATGAAATGGATCGTCATTAGCATTAAACACATGCGAGTTGATGATGAACAAGTAATACGTAATCCTACGGTTGTTCGTTCGCTGTACCTACGTAATTGGAGGATCGCGTACGTACGTCTTCGTACAAGAATGGATAATCTATTTTTAAACTTCTTGATTTCATGCATCTCTTGTATAGCAGCGATGCATTAGACCGATTAGCCCGGAAAACCTTACGGGATTAGCGCTTGATTCCGTCGTAGCATCAGCCGGAATATTCGTGGCATGCACGCCTAGGTCGAGGTAACATAAATGATAATGAAATTAATTAAGTATCAAGTGATAACAATGTATTGGATTATTAAATTTGTTTGGTTAACAAATGTAATGTATTTTATTTATATTATGGTGTTTGGTTGATAAGTATAATATATTCTAGTAACGTAATCTGATATTAAATTGGTTAGAGTGTAATGGATTGATTACTAGGTTGTAATATGATTACATGGTATCTAATATCAGCACATTCAAACCAAACAAAATATAACGTAATTAGTTTACACTGTAAACAGATAACACTTAAAATAAACCTAACCAAACGCCCTTCCTAGTGTATTAGTGTATATTAGTAGAGATGGGTGGATTATTAGATGCTCTTAAATTTTAGAGATTATAACTAAAATAAAAAATTAGCTCCAATAGATATTTTAAAAGACTCCAAAAATGAGGAGCTCCTAAGTTCTCATCTAGGAATGACTCTTGTTCTTTATACCCTGCATGTCTCACATATTGATGATACGAGAGATATAAATAAAAGAAAAGAGAAGATATTTAATAAGTAGAGTACACTTGTCGATGATACAAGAATAAAATATAAGGAATATGATATTGAGAGTTTGTTAGAGAGTAATAAGATTTAAGGATTAAAGGGTTGTTTGGATGACAGAGGCTAAAGTTTAGCCCCTATCACATCGGATGTTCGGATGTTAATTAGAAGGAGTAAACATGAGTTGATTAAAAAACTAATTGCATAACCTCTAGGCTAATTTGCGAGATGAATTTATTAAGCCTAATTAATCTATCATTAGCACATTGTTACTATAGCACCACATTGTCAAATCATGGATTAATTAGGCTTAATAGATTTGTTTCACAAATTAGCCTAGAGGTTCTGTAATTAGTTTTTTAATTAATTCATTTTAATCATTCTAATTAGTATCTGAATATTTGATGTGATAGGAGCTAAAGTTTAGCACGTGGTTGCCAAACGGGACCTAAATTTTATTTGGAAGACTTCACATATAAGATTTTAGAGAACAAAAAATAGTAATTATGTAAAAAAATGCTCTTACAAACTACTCAAAAGCGTCGTGTAGCTTGTTTTCTATGTTGTTGTTTTCTGCGCTAAAACTATTATGATTTTCTTCATTGAAAATTATCACTGAGTTACGTATTATAACTCGTTTAATATAATAATATTTTTACAAGTTAAGCATAATAACAATTATAACCTCAAATTGTTTCCTTAAAACCACTATAAAATCTCTATTAATAGGGTACTAATTAGATATCGATATGAATATATTTTTTAATACTTATTAAAAATTATAAAAGTTTGAATTAAAAAGTATTATAATATGAAACGGGGGGATAAAGTATTATTATGACCTAAACTGAAGTACTCACGCTTGTTATATATAACCTGTCTATTTTTCAGCATAACTGAACACATCGAATAATGACACTATAATGAAATTTGCAAACAACGATTGTATCGCGATAGCACGCAGCGACTCGACACATACAAATGTAAAAAGCTTGAATTATAACAAGCGTTTTGAGATCTAAAAGTTTTGGGTCGGATAGGATTTCTATCTTGATATAAAGAGTTTTGTCTTATTTTACTAATTTCACCTTATTTTTACATTGGACTCCTTTTGTTACCTTTTGTATCACCTCAGACCAATTTTATCAATATACAAATTTAGGGTCTGTTTGGTTTGACGGACCATTTTTATTTATTTATAAATTTAGGGTCCGTTTGGTTTGGCGGCGAGGATGGATAGAATATTCCATCCATGGATTTAGAGATGAGATGATGCATTTGAGGTGTTTGGCTGGATGGATGAGATGAGACGATTTTTTCGTTTGGTTAGATGTATATAACTTGGATGAGATAAACTTAAATTTAGTGGGATCCACTTGTTAAATATATTTTTTAACAAAAATATAATCATATGAGGCCTTATTTTATAGATTAAATTATAATCAATACAATGATGTAATTAGATCATAAATTGGATAAATAATTTGGGAGTAAAAATCATTTGAATATTTATAAATGAAAAATTAAATGTGTAATAATCAATGAGGAGACGACACGTCAACTCGTCCAATATTTAATGAGTTCATCTAGAAAAATTTCCTGAATCCCTCCATCCAGCATATTGAAGGAATATTCTTCTCGGTGGCCATCTCATCCACCTTCGCCCTCCAACTTATCCCATCCAGGGATATCTAGCGAACCAAAAGCACCCTTAGTGTGCTACTATGATTACTTTCTTGGCATGTGTGTACTGCTACTATCTATTGATTGGTGGTATAAACTCTCGACTCTAAAGAGAAGGGAGTGGTAAGTAAGCGGTATGGTAATGGGTACCCGAAACTCGATGGATTTTGCTCTATTAGGGTATATATATGAGTTAAATTATTTACCTGTGGATTTATTAATGAGAAAAAATAAAACCTACCGGTATACGAGTATGGGTATGGTTTCATACTATCCATACTCATGACCCGATGGGTACCCATCACCTAATAGATTGTTTATTTGTAGCCCAATCCAATAGCTCAATCCACTAAAAAACAATAGATTTATTTTAGTTTTTTCTAAATTCCTCTACATTGATCGATGCTTCTCTCCCAACCCCTAGTTCTTACGATGATCAATGGTATGTGCCTCCACTCCTTACTTTTAAGTCCAGACATTAAATGTAGGCCTCTTGGTTTATAAGCCATTAGCATTACCTCTCGGACTCTAATTCCAACGGTCACTAGTGCTCCAGTGCCTCCACGCTCCATCTTATAGTACCAGCCACCTCCAGTGTTCCATCGCTACACACGAGTACGCGACACATGATTCACATCTTTGCTCTCCAACCAGTTAGCAGTTACTTCAAGTATCAGGTGACTTCAGTGACCTAACAACCATCTACCATGCCGACGGGTATGGGTTACCCGTATGGGTATATTTTACCCGTATGTGTATGAGTTTAGAGAAAAAAATAGACCCGTATGTATATATGGGTAACCCAACGGGAAGATTTTTCCTTAACGGGTATGGGTTTGAGAGGGTCAAACCCGATGGGTATATTTTATCTGCATGGGCATGAGTTTAGAAAAAAAATAGACCCATATGTATATATGGGTAAATCAACAGGAAAGTTTTTCCTTAACCAGTATGGGTTTGAGATGGTCAAACCCGATGCGTATAGAC
The DNA here is from genome assembly GCA_019279435.1 of Zizania palustris. Lineage (NCBI taxonomy): Eukaryota > Viridiplantae > Streptophyta > Magnoliopsida > Poales > Poaceae > Zizania > Zizania palustris. The sequence continues at coordinate 2,089,677 of JAAALK010000288.1, read as the reverse complement.
CCATTGCCATCTTTACTCGTAAGATACTATATCAATGAAAGGGTACATAGAGTACAACGAGCCATGGATAAACTCTAAGCTTCTTTTTAAATAGTAGGCTCTATCGCTTTTCAAAGTGCGGACCATAAGTGTATACCTCTATATTTTTTCGAAAGTAATGCTAAATATACCTTATAACAACCCCATGTAAAGGGGGTGGAATAGGTCACAGCCCACAACCCGTTTTCGCTCTTATCTATTTTTTTACTAAAAACATAAATTATGATACATCCTTTTTGGCTCAGAACTTAAAGTTATAGTTCAGAATTTTAGGGGTATTTATACTTTTACCCTACATAAGTTGGTGAATTTTCATCTACTTTTTTGAATTTTTGAATTGATGATCAATTCATTTTTGTAGGGACTTCTGACTAGTGACTAGTGAGCAGTGATTTTTCATATCGAGATAATTTATGATTACATGAGGGTTGTTCTAGCAAAAAAAGGTCAAGATTTGGGCTCCACTCCACACCGCTAGGCCCATTCGGCCCGAGACCAGTTGCTCGCTCGGCGATGGCGTCGGCGAAAACCCTAGCGCGGACGAGCTCCTCCCTCCTCGGCCGCCTCCTTGCTTCCCCGTCCCCTCTCCGTGCCGGACTGCCTACGCCGCCGGCGCTGCTCGCCAGGCTCCAGACGCACGTTCCTCCTCCGCCGCCGCCGCGGCCGGAGACTACAGTGGGGGCCTACGAGGCGCAGGTGGTGGCGAGGCTGAGCTCGCTCCCCGGGGAGATCTCCTTCCCCTGCGGCCTCCCCTCTCTCCGATTCCTCATCGAAGATGGTACGGCCTCTCGTCCTGTACTCTGGTGGAGCCTTCCAGAATGGCCGCTGCATCGGTTGGTTGCCCATTCGTTTCCCGAAAAATGAAAGGAAATGGACATTGGGATCGTGCTTTAGTTGTATGCATCATTTTTATTGGATCAATGGCGAGCGGCGGATGTATGCGGCGGTAGGAATTGTTACCATACCATTACCATTTGATGCATTCATATTGCAAAATACGGAGTATTATATAAGGAATGGAACCTGGTATCTGATTTCGACGCAAATGCTTATTCTCCATGGTCGCAATCTTATAATGTGACTAGCTGATTATATATGGTTGATGCCTTGCAGTTGCGTGTGGGAATGGGTCGGGATAATATGTTGATAGCACGCTCATTCGCATGACACTGAGAGTGATTTAGGACATTTTACTTTGATTAAGGTCCCTTGATTGGTTTGGTGAGTGAGCAGACTAGTTTTCTGCAATCTCTTTATTGCTTAGCTTCTGTGTTAGGTGTTGGCATGGGCTAGAAATAAATGTTACGAGTGCTTATATTTTTTTTATGAGTGATTTGTAGCAGGCTGTACTGCCATCAATTCTCTTATTATGTTGATGCATAAGTTGAACCAGGTGTTAACCAACATCCTTTGAAAAAAAGTTTCTTGCAATTTCAAATAGTGATGTTTCTCATTTTATAGTTTGCTGAAATTGCCATACAGAATTTAACGATCACTGTTTTTATGTGGAATGCATTGTCTATTATTCTGATTCCTTTGAAAAACCTGCTTGCAATTTCAAATAGTGGTGTTTCTCATTTTATAGTTTTGTGAAATTGCCATACAGAAGTTTAACGATCACTGTTTTATGTGGAATACATTGTCTATTATTCTGAATTTCATGGTTGCCTTTCTGTACCTTGTGTGCCAAAGAGAGTAATAATGTTATACAGAGCATGGCAGTTACCTCTTGGTCAATGGAAAATTTGCACTCATACACTTGCTGTAATCTTTCTTGAAACATAGAGGAAAAGAAAAGAAAAAATATAGCTCATGGAATTTAACCTTTATTCAACTTATGAACTTGTGGTTTTACTTCAAATCTAAAGTCTGGCTAGAAATGTTTGAGAAATACCCAATGTTCTATTTTGCAATATTGGTTTATTTGCATGATGGAATATGGTGTGACTAGTCAGAGGCCTGTGCTTTGCAACAGAATCTTATTTTATAATAGGTTTTTTATTTCCGCGCAAAATACATAAATTAAAAGATTGAAATATAAATACAATTTTCTTTTTCTAGTTTTTTATTTTCTTTTTTATTCTTTTTCCATTTTTCTTTTTTTTCTGTTCCTCTGACCGGGCAAGGAAAAATTCGCTTTCTGCGGCCCTATATAAAAATTAGGGGAGTGAATCTTAATCTTGATATATTGTATCGGCAAGTAGTTAGCTACATGCAGAATTTGTTGGGCAAGTTTGAGGCATGCGTTCATGGCCGGATTGTGCAACAGATCATGCCGAGTAGAGTGCGGGCGTGTGTTAGTGGCCTGCATGCCACTAAAGGCACTAATGCGCATTTAAGCATGTAGTTGCGAGAAGAGAAGCAACGTAAAAAAAGATGTAGTTTTCCTGTGAGTGAGACAAGTGCTAGCAAGAGAAGCCAGGTGTATCTAATGCTTATCTTCCTTTGTGCATGAGGGCGAGCGTCCCAATTCCAACAAGCAACACTACATATTTTTAAAGCACATGTATATGCTTTGCAACAGAATTTTATTTTATAATAGTTTTTTTTATTTCCATACAAAATACATAAATTAAAAGACTGAAATATAAATACAATTTTCTTTTTCTGGTTTTTTATTTTCTTTTTATTCTTTTTCTTTTTTTTCTTTTCCTCTTTTCTTCTTTCTTTCTCACGGAATGAATACTGCATGCGCGAATACTGCATGCGCGTGCATGCTGAACGGTTCCACAGGGGGCGCAGAGGCGGTGCACTACGTGCGCTTGCACCGGTTTTTTTAGGGTATAAATTTTGATTGGTTTTTTATGGGAAGTGAGATGCACGGGGAGGAAGTCTGCGGACGGACGAGTAAGTCGCCGCTTTATAATAGTAGAGATGTTTGCTTTACTTCTCAACTTGTGTCTAATTTGCCACATGAACAATATAGGAGTGGTTTATAACTTATCAGTTACCTTCTAAGTTCTAACAATATGATTGTGATCTGGTGAGCCAGGATCAAATGGTTATGTTATTCAGTATGCTGTATTCCTTGTTTTCTAATATTCTTATTATCCTTTTGCTATTTTTAGTAAAGGATCCTGTTGCTAATGAACCCCTGGAGCTACTTCCCAAAAGAACTTACCAGCCCAGTACAATCAAGCGGAAAAGAACACATGGGTTCCTTACACGGTATTTGTCTATACTGATCCAATAACATTCTGTTGTTTTGCTTGTGGCTTGTGTGAAAGCTCGTGCCAAAAATGCTACATTTTCAAGTTAATTCATTTTCTTTTTTGTACATAGTACATACCAATGGGGCAAATTGTTTTGGATTTGCCAAAATCCAATTACGCCATGGTGTTAGTTTGGCTTGGTATTGTTTGGAACATAGGGGTGGTTTGGGACTTTGGGTGTTTACATTTCAGTGCATTGATATGTACTTCTTTTCCTTCTCCAGCAAATCAACCAAAGGTGGGCGCAAGGTGATTGCACGCAGGATAGCCAAGGGCAGACACAGAATTTCAGTGTAATGAAAACCCGTAGCATCACTGCACGTTCTACTGCAGCTTCCCGTCTTCCATTCCATGAACATCTAGGTACTCACAGTTTCCACATGTTTTACCATCCTCACTGCGGAGGGAGAGCTGAACCTGAAGCAGTAGGCCATGTACCGAATTTATTTACAGTACAAACATTTATGAAATAAACTAATCTACGTACTGGCTAATTTTGGACTGGTTGGCAGTGCCCTTGCCCAAAGTTTTATATACCCATGGCGAATTCATCTGCGGAATCGCAGCTTGCAAGGGTCAAACTGTTGTCTCTACTCTCTTGTTGGGCTGTTAGCAGTCTATCTCTGCTACTGTGCTTGAATCCCTTTCAATCCTACCTTTGTTTAGTTTATCCGTGAACTAATCGTATTCTCTCAGCTGGACGTTATGTTGATACCTCTTTAGTGTGGCTCTAATTCTAGCTATAAATTTCTAACTTCATCTACTTCAAAAATTCGAAGCGTTGAAGTTGTAACCTGTGAATGAACTTGAATAGTAGTGTTTGGTTAGCTGAACGAAATTGGATATTATGAGACAGTTTTGGATAGATTGATTCGGGATGAGATAATCTTGGATGAGATGGTATAAATAGATTGTTTGGTTAGATGTATGAGACGATACATGATAAAAATTAGTTATAATTAATAACATCTAATTATAATTATTTTCACTAAAAATACTTAATAACCACTAATCTTAACTAATTATAAATAATTAGTATAGTTAATCAAAAATGGACAGCGTCGTTTGCTTGTTTTTATCGCACGAAATGGTTCAGCATTTGGAAAGATTATTCTGAGAATTTGAACCAATCTATCCTAGATGGTTTTGTATAGTACATCCAATTAAATAGACTCATTTTTTGAAGCTGTACTAAACCGTCTAGAATAAATTTGGTTTAAGAAACCAAACACTACCTTAGTTGAGTCATTTTGTTCATTGAAAAAAAACTAGAGTTTCAACTTTGACTTTAAAATATGTGGAGTTAGAAATTTTCAACTAACTTCGGTCTTGTTTTGAGAATATTTTGATAGCTACAACAATTCTTAAAATCTATTCCATTATCCTGAAGCTGGAAAACGTGCCATTGAAAGTAGACTCAGAGCCACGTCAGACAGGCAGTTGCACGCTTGTTGAGTGTTCATGTTGCCTGTATACTTTCCCAGGATTGTTTCTACGTGCTGGTGTCTGGTGAAGTCAGGCACAAGAAGAATGCAAGCTGCATTCGGTGGCGCGGCGACAGCGAGCCGAGGTGGGCGTCAACGCTACGAGCGAAGGTGCGCGGCGGCGACGAGCGAGGGTGGCGGCGGTGAGCACCTCCTCCCAACGGCGAGGGATCCAAATGGCGGCCGGAGGCTCCCGTCGCTCACGATGCCCGCGACAACAGTGTCAGCCTCGCTGCTCCGCGACGCCCGCAACCCGACGGCGACCCTCGCCGCCTTCGCCTCCGACGCCCAGCGCCGGCCCCGCGTCGTGCCGCACCGCACTGTGGCCTCGGTCAGATGCCCTCACCGGCCCCACGCTGAGGCCTCGCGTCGGTCGGCAGCGCCGCCTCTGCCTCTGGTGCCCCGCGCCACACCGCTCTGGGGCCTCGATCGGATGCCTGCATTAGGGCCTCGCACCACCTCGGCTCGTCGCCGCGCCACCGATGCTACCTGCTTACAGAAGAGATTGTATGAGAGAGATAGTTGGTGCTTTGAGATTGGTGAAGGTGAGGTGTCAATAATCTGAAAGGAGCCTGTTGTGAGACCATCCCCGTATAGAAACCATATTCATCTCTTTCTTTCTTAGTTAAATCTCTCTTCACCTCAACAAATCAGTTACATAACACTATAGTTATTAATTAATACAATAAAAACGATCGTATCGTAGTGGAAATGCATGCTCTATTAACAATGGAAGTGCTGACCGTTTCTAAAATGGACGAAACGAAATGAAATATATACTGATAGCCAAATCATTTTATTAGAGAGTAAATATTTCATGAGAGTTAGTTGTATTTAATTAACTCTCCATTGAAAGAGGATATTTCTAAGGCTATTCACAGTGGTGAGTTTCATAACACTGTTTCCTAAAAATACACGTCAGTTTTGCAACTGAATGAAAGAGAGTTTCATTTTACTATTTCCTAGGTTAACCAGTATAATTAAATGCAACTAGCTCTCATGAAATATCATCTCTATGATGAAACAATTTGGCTCTCAATGGGCGTTTCATCCGTCTTAAAAATGGATTAGCACCATGTCATGGTGATAACACTACTTCCTTCTCTTCTCTCATTAATTAAATGACATATCAGCAAAAAATATCTGATGTGATATGATAATTAATACTATAAACCGTATAAAACTTCCAATAATCTAGTAAACATTGCTACAAAACAGGCACGACCGTGCTAACTAGATCTCTATGTTTCAAAAGCGGCAGGGGTGAGTCAGGCGCAATGTCTGCCTCGTGTCGGGCATGCGGGTAGGCTTGCACGCACCGCTTTTCCGTTGGGTTTAGCGCTTTAAAATCAGGGGAGAGCAAGCCGCGAACGCTTAAAACCAAAACACGACACCTCGCCGCGGCAGCCCAGCCAGATGGCGTCCGCCTCCTCCCTGCGCCGACTCATCCCCAGGCCTAGCTGCTCCGACGCGCGCGCCAGCGGCGGGCTGCTTGTAGGGTCTGCCAGAGGAGACGGAATGGCGCCGCCGGTGAAGCGGGAGGTGAAGGCGGAGGAGGGAGGGGGCTCTTGGGCGGCGGTGCCGGTGCCGCGCCAGGTGGAGGGTCCCACGCCGTTCGTGGCCAAGACGTACGAGATGGTGGCGGACGCGGCCACTGACGCGGTGGTGTCGTGGGGGCCCGAAGGCGGCGGGAGCTCCTTCGTGGTGTGGGACCCGCACGCGCTCGCCGTCGGCGTGCTCCCCCGCTTCTTCAAGCACGCCAACTTCTGCTCCTTCGTCCGCCAGCTCAACACCTACGTACGTATCGCCATGATCACTCTGCAATCGCGGTTATGTTCAGACTATTGTTTGTCCCCTCTCGGTTTTGATGCGTGCTGTGTACTTGCTGCTATCGGTGTGTCTCGTATGCTTTGTTTCCCGTGTATAATCTACATGCCTCGCTGATGTTGTTGTCTCATCTGCTCGCCTCTGTAACTATGTTGCCAGCCAGTTGTTAGTTGATCAAATAAGATACTTGATTTGATTCCAGTTCATACGAAATCCTGCTATGTTTCCATACCAACCAATAATCATACCATGTATGAATATCAGTACTGCACTATGCTATGCTTTGCTTGCGCCTGGCAAATGCACACAGATATACAAATACAATAGTCCATTCATTCTGTTTTGTCAAATTGGTAATAATAGCAGCAGCGCAGTACATGTTTGAGCAGAACTTAAAATATTGCTTTGCTGGGTCAAGATTAGACTTCAAATAGTGTAGAGCTATGAGCTATCCCATATGCATACAGTTGTATTCCACCTATTTTACGTTGTTTCCTACTAGAAATTTTAATGTTGCCATGAAATGTGAAATCCTCAGCAACGTTTGCAGTAGGATGTTCAATGGTGGTATACTTGTCGAAGCTAATTCATACTAATTACTTGCATTCATATGTACTACAGGAGACATGTTTGTCTTGGTTTTTAGCTTCTTTGTAATGAATTGCATGGATTTCAACTGCTCCATTATGATGGATATGTCATATGTTCGGTTTGTTCATGTGGCGATCTAAGATGTTGATCCCTTAAATGGAGTGGATAATATTCCTTCTTATGGGCATTACAAGTGTCCAGGTAGCTCATATGTCATACTCAATTTCTTTTCCACCACTCTGAAAGACCAAATGTCATGTGACCTGTCCAAACTTCAACAGTTAAAAGCAAAAAAGTGATGAAAACATGATAGAGGTGAACCATGTTCCTTAATTTGTCGTTTTGATGATGTGGGGCTCCACTTTTATACATACCTGGTCATTTCTGATTCCATGAACTACAGAAAACTTCCCTCGTTCTTATATCACTAGCTGTATCTTGCACTGTATTCTGGATTGTTTGGCTTGTTTGTGTTTGGTGCTAATTGGCCTCACCATTTGTCTGTTTTCATATTCTCTATACTTTTCTTGCTCCAAATAGACATTTCATATTAGGTAACAACTGATTTGGATTATTAACTTAACCTTTTAGCTTCTGGGAAACATTAGTCCTGCAGTTCAATACTAAGACAGGATTAGTCATGTGCCCGCAGCCCGCGTGTTGCAACAGAGAATAGCGCTAGTGTTTTCTATTTAGTTTTTTTTCACAAGTATGCGTTTTTTGGAGTTGTTTTGACAGGTGTGGGGTGGGAGAGGTGGCATGAATGAAATTGTGCTTTTTAAGTTGTAGAGAAATGCACTTTTTTGATTGTGATATACTACAAATTAGATTGATTCTTGCATAAATAAGTATATCCTACCGTTGACAGTTTCCAATATAGAAATTCTGCTGAGTTTTGAGACTAGAACTCTGAAGTCAATTATATAAAATCTTACCAATCTCTTCCTGTTGTTGCTATGTAGGGCTTCCGTAAGGTCAATCCAGATCGGTGGGAGTTTGCAAATGAAGCCTTCTTAGCTGGTCAGAAGCATTTGCTGAAATACATAAAGAGGAGGCGTGTTTCTAAGAATCTCGTGGATTCACAACTAATAAATGAAACCAGTATTAGTTTCGGACAGCCTGATGCTCTCGGTGTGGTTGAGAGTTTGAAGAGAGACCGTGCAGCTCTCAGAGCTGAGGTCACCATGCTTAAGAAGCAGTACAATAACTGTAAATCTCAGCTCATTGCCATGGAGGAGATGGTCCTAAACATTGAAAGAAAGCAACAGCAGACTGTCAACTTCTTCGCAAGGGTACTCAACAACCCGGTTTTCGTGCAACAGGTTTTACTCGACTATGTGAAGAAGAGCGGTCTAAGAGGCCCTGACAAAAGGCAGCGGCTAATGGAAAATGAAGAACAGCATGCTGATTTGCCATTGGAACAACCTGCATCTGCAACGGAAGCTGGTGTCTCTGCAGTGAGCAGTGGCTGTGGCACAGTTGGGAAAGACGAGCCCACTCCTTACTGGAATGCCCAGAGCATCGACAATCTGTGTGATGATGTCTGGGAAGAGCTGGATGCATTACCTGGAACTGGAATGGAGCCGGAAGACAAGGCTGGGATTGGCTTCGACGTCGAGGAGTTCGTGGGAAGGCCTTGTGGCTGGGTTGATGACTGCCCATACCTGGTGGAGCCAATGCAATTTGTGGAGCACTAGAGACGTGAGAAGAATACAATCTAGAATAGTACACTGTTCATACTGCGATCTGTGAAACAAGTAGACTGTTGATAGAGTCTGAGTATTCGTATATCTTACTGCTGGCTCTCTAGTCTCCTTACTGTCAATAGCATCAACCCTTGGAACTCTGAGCTCAGATACATAGATACAGGCAAACAGCACGCTCTGGTAATTTTAGCCAGGAGTCTGTACTCTGTAAGATCAAAGTTTGGTGAAAGTTTGTACGTCGTAAATTCCGCAGGACTCGTCAAAAATATCGTGATGTTGCTTGCTGTATTGTGTTTGTGGCTCTGTGCAAAGTAGCAGAGCAAAGATAACGGACGCCGGACTGGTCTGCATCTACATGCCGCGCAACGTATATGGTTTCGTTCTCCTTGCGGAGAAAATTGTTAGGGCTGCTGCATGCAACGCGATGCTTAAGGTGCTTAACTCCAGGAGGTGTTGCTTATTGTAGCAGCGGCTCCTAAGAGCGACTCCAACAGTAGACCTCCTCAAATCAGGGGTCCTGTTTTTGATTTGATGATTCCCCCTATTTTTAAGAAGACTGTTTTCTTGTGACTCTCAAAACAGAGCTCTTATTTTCAAATTTCACTATTTCTTCACGCACTATACACATGTATTTGATAAAATTATAATACATAAAAATTATTTATTATTTAATAATGAATGACTATATTTAAATATTCAAAATTTTAAATGCAAATACAAATATTCAGATTTAAATATAGGAACATAATCATCTATCGTATTAAACAATAGGAATAAAATCATCTATCATATTTAAATATTCAAATTTTTAAATTGAAATACAAATATTCAAATTTAAATATAGCAACATAATCATCTATCATATTAAACAATAGGAACATAATCATCTATCAATTTGAATATTCACATTAAAATTTTTAAATTCAAATAAAAATATTCAAATTTAAATATAGCAACATAATCATCTATCGTATTAAACAATAGGAACATAATCATCTATCATATTTGAATATTCAAAATTTTAAATGTAAATGCAAATATTCAAATTTAAATGTAAATACAAATATTCAAATTTAAATGTAAATAGAAATATTCAAATTTAAATATACAAACATAATCATCTATCATATTAAACAATAGGAACATAATCATCTATCATATTAAACAATAATCTATCATATTAAACAATAGGAACATAATCATCTATCATATTTGAATATTCAAATTTAAATATTCAAATTTTTAAATCTAAATACAAATATTCAAATTTAAATACATGAACAAAATCATCTATCATATTAAACAATAGGAACATAATCATCTATCATATTTAAATATTCAAAATTTTAAATACAATTACAAATATTCAAATTTAAATATAGGAACATAACCATCTAAACAACGAGAACATAATCATTTATCATATTTAAATATTTGGATATTTAAATGCAAATACAAATATTCAAATTTAAACAAACAGAAAGCACGCGTGCCCACGTGGCGCAGATGGGAGCTGGGATAGGGGGCCCCTGGGAATGAAGGCTTGGTGGGCCTATTTTGAGAGCACTTCTATTTTTGAGAGCTGAGTAGGGGTCCTCTTGGATCTCGATTTTTCTCACGGGCTCTCAAAAAGTAGTTGCAACAATAAATTAATCCACGTATATAGCACAACCATGTATCTTTGTATTAGAATATAAGGCTCTTAAAAATGTTAAACTTTTTCTTATCCTAAGCACTTATATTAATAATAAACATTGGAGATAGTCTTAGCGTTCCCGTCCCAAAGGTAAAGTTATTAAACTAGTGGTTAAGGTTAAGTTGTTGGTTTGTTAAATTAGTGGTGGGTAAAAAACCAAAGGCGCCACAAAGGTTAAAGTTGTTAAATGAGAGTAAAAAAACTGAAGGTTCCGCAAAGTCTTTACTTTCTAGATAAAATGCTAAATTAGTGGTTAGAGTAAATTTATAACACTTTGTTTTTGAGATGAATCACTGAATTAGTGGTAGGAGTAAAAATCAAAATGACTTGTAAGAAAAAATAATATTGTGAATGAAAAGATGAAATATATTGAACAAATAAAACTTTCTTATTAATGAAAAAAACAAAAAATATACTACATCCATCTCAAAATACAACAATTCCTACCATTCAAATTTTGTCCCAAATATAACAACTTCTACAATTTTTTTCTCTCAAATCTCTCAATTTTACCCTTATTTTGATGGTAAAATTATACATTTGCCCCAAAGTTGAACGACCGTTGTATATTTACCTCAAAGTTGAAATCCTTTGTAGAAATGCTCAAACTTGTCGGGTTGGATTGCATATTTGCCCCCACTTTAGCTTTTCTTCCTAACTTTTCCCGTCTCGTTCCCATTCCGTTTGTTCCAGGGGCCTCTGCAGTTGTTCGCCTCCCGCTGTCGCCCATCGTTGGACCTGACCCACAGTCCTCATTTCCAGACCCACGATAGGGTGTGGCCATCGCCACTCCCGCGAGGTCGCCGCCGTCTCTAGTGCGCCCGCCTCCTCCTGCTTGTACTGGTAAGGGCCACTAGTCGGTTGCATAATTGTGTTTGCTATTGTCATTGAAGCTTCAAGTTTATTGTTTGTACTATTTTGGTTGTGCTTGCATGTTCCGTATTGTACTGCCCGTGCTCATATGCTCATGTGCCCATCCTCAAGAACATGGTTTCTTGCTGTTGTTTTCATTGCATGCAAGATATTATTAAATATTGTTGGATGCTATGGATGATGTTAGCAGCATGCGTGTTCATAGTGTGGTAGAGGATGAAGGTGAGGGTGTATCACTTAAACTAGTTGATTGGTCAGCTCTTCAAATTATGGAGGTCATGATGACTATGATAAAGACATATCTATGGAAGAGGATATTATTTGTCAGCTTTGGGGTATGACAAATGAAGATAATATAAATGAGACTGATGTTATTGAAAATGGAACAACTATAGTACACATTGATGGGGTTGATGTTTTGATTGATGAGGTCATTCCTAATGGGGTGATATGGAGTATCCCGAAATTGTTGTAGATATCATATATCCATCGATAGACGTATTTAGATTAGCAACAAGACAATATGAGATTAATAAATAATTTGTATTAGCAATCGAAAAGTCTGGTCGTAGTAGATTTGTCGGCTATTGTAAAGCTGATGGTTGTCCTTGGAGAATATTAGCCCACAAACACCTGCCAATGTAATCAAGGTACGTGTACTAACTTTTGTTCTAAAGTTGTTTAATTGGTTTCTTTTAATTGTAACGCTAGTGTTGTCTTTGAATTATTTTAGGTCAACTAGCTTGAAAACGAGCACATGTTCTTCTACTAGCAAGATCAAATCTAGCATGAATTCTCTAGTTTGGGTGGCTTCAAAAACAACATGTGTTTTATGCACTGATCCTAACATGGGTGCAAAAGAAATAAAAGAGAAGTTGCGAGATGATTTATAATGTCACTATTGGGTACAACACGGTGTGGAAGGGGAGAGAAAGAGCTATCAATGAGGTGTATGGTAGTTGAGCGAGAAGTTTTCAATTACTATATGAGTTCAAGGCAAAGGTAGAGCTCAGATGTTCAGGTAGCATTGTTGAGATTGGAACACAAATCCAATGAAGTAATGTATATTTTCATAGTTTATTTATTGCATTTAAGTCTTACATTGATGGATTCTTAAATGAGTGTAGACCATATATTAGTATTGACTCAAACTACTTTGAATGGTAAATGGAATAATGGGCACTTAGCTACTGTATGTGTACTAGATGGACATAATTAGATGTTTCCAGTAGCATTTGGGCTAATAGATTCTAAGATTGAGGATAATTGGACTTGGTTCATGAGGCAGTTGAAGGGAATTGGTGAACCTCATCTTTAATTGTTTATACAAATGCACATAAATGTTTAGAGAATACAGTAAAAATAGTTTTGTACTTCTACCATCGCTAAGCCAAAAACTCTTGGAAGACGTAGAAAGGAGAAAATCAAGGGTTGTTTAGAGAAAGGTGGTAAGGGACTAAACAAGTGCAAGAGGTTTCATGAGATTGGACATTGGCAAGCTAAATGTCCTTTAAATGGCACTAAAAAGAGGTATGGTACTTTGATCATATAAAGTTCATTTTTATTTTCATATTGTTTCTTCTAAACTAATAATCTTTCTCACTTTGTCACTTTGGACAGAAAGAGAAAGGCTAGAAAAACCTCAACAAAGATAGGACCAAGTACAAAGGCAGGAGCAAGCATTGCTCCGGCAACATCCAAAAACAAAACCTCCAAATCAGTTAAAAAGATGTCTCTTAGAAAGAAAAAGAAAATAGATGCTTGAAATATGAACTCACTTATTTTTGCTAGTGTGAGATGTGAACTCACTTATTTTGCCGGTGTGAGATGTGAACTCACTTATTGTACTTGTATGAGATATGAGCTCACTTATGTTGTTAGTGTGAGATGTGAACTCACTTATTTTGCTTGTATGAGATGTGAACTCGCTTATTTTGCTTGTATGAGATGTGAACTCACTTATTTTGTTAGTGTGAGATGTGAACTCACTTATTTTGTTGTGAGATGTGCACTTTGAAATTGACATTGAATCCTATGAAATTCAGGTGCTCAATTGAAGTTGACTTCGAAACCTATAGTACTGTTACATCAAGTGTGACAGAATAGATTCAATTTTTCATTAAAGTGTTATGGGATGGATGAATTCATTTAAAAAAATTATAATTTTCTGATAATTCATCAGGTGACAACAATTTTTAGGCAGTCGAACACTAACACACTCGATAGTTCACCAATGAAGTAACAAATGAAGATGGTAGGAGATGGTGGTAGATCTCTAAAAAAATTAGGGGGGCTGATTGACTATATGTCAATCACAAATAATATATATATATAAATTAATCACTATTTTAAATGAATATTAAATATAATATCATAATCACGATAAAAATATTTAAATTATATAAGATTTATAAAGAAATATATAGGAAATATATAGGAAATACATATGAAATACATAGAAAATATACAGGAAATACATAAAAAATATAGAGGAGGACATGTGGTAGAGGGGGCGCCCCCCTTAGATCCGTCGTTGGCAGGAGAGATATTTTGTTGTAGCTCATTCTGCTTTTGCGAGTTCATTGCCAACGAGTAAAACTACACCAAGAAAGGCAACTAGTGCTTCTATGCTGGGAAATAACTAGCTGTTCTATTTGGGGTGGAGGTCAGTGAAGCCGAGGTGGAGAAGGGGAAGGGGGTGGCCGACAGCCACCACGCAGGGGCGACATAGGGGAGTGTGGCCGCCGTCGACAGGCAGCGAGGAAATGAGGAACCGTCGGTAGCCACCTTGCCGAAGCAACGGAGAGGAGCGTGGTCACCGGCAGCCACCACGTGGGGGCGACGGAGAGGAGCGTGGCCACCGGTAGCCATTGCATGGGGGCAGGGAAGAGAACCCATTGTAGTAGGGACAACTGGACAAGGGCTCAACATGTGTTGCCGGTGGAGGAGGGAGTATAGGAGAAAATTGGTTATTTGTCACTCTCAACATTGTGTTTCACAAATTTGTCACTTTTGACATTTACTTCGTAAAAAATGTCACTTTCAATATTGTTTATTTATTTTCAATGTCATTTTATTTCCATCTAAATTTATGAAATTGTTTTTATCATTTTACTGTCAGGAAATGACCGTTCTACCCCTAGTTTCCTGCGTCGTGATGTCGTTCGCGGTGCAGCGGATGGCACCCACGATGTTGGGCGCCGCTCTCGCTTGGGCTCTCCTCGCCTCGCCTCGCCTGTGGCCGGGTTGGCGTTCTCTTCTTTTGTTGGATGCCTGCGTAGTTGCGTTCCTCTCCCGATTAGCATCATAATTTTCTTTAATTAGTGCGATTAGCAGATGTCTAATGCATTTCTGCTTGATGTGTTGGATGATTTGCTATATGGAGTTAGGATTGCTACCGATGCATCCGGTGAAAAATACCCGTATGAGCACAACATAAGATTGTTGAGAATTTTCCTTCTTCAGCTCATACACAACCGACAATGGTGATTATCTTATCATCAGCTGCACTGGGCGTCGCGCGTCAGGCGCTGGGCGGCGCGACGCGTGCAGGCAGGGCGCTCGGCGCTGGACGACGGCGACCGCTCAGCGCTTGGCGGTGGCGACCATTGCGCTGGGCAAGGGCGGCGGCTCGCGGACAGCAAGCGAGCGACGTGACCCTTCTTCATGAGATCAGAAATAATATAGGGATTTGTTCTCATGTCACATATATGTTTCATATGCGTGTATGATAGTCAAATACACACTATGTGATAAAAAAGTAAACACCACTCAATTTTGTGGCATAAGAACAAAAATTCCAATAATATAAGGGACAAAAGGGTCATTTTCTAGTGACAAAAAGATAAAAACAATTTGAGAAAATGTGAAAAAGGAAAAAAAAAATAGTATTGAAAACAAAAACGAAATAATGTTAAAAGTGGTATTTTTACGGAGTAAATATTGGAAGTTATAAATTTGTGAAGCTCAATGTTAAGAGTGACAAATAACTAATTTTCTCGGGAGTAGAAGGGGGAGGGGAAGAGAAGTTGAAAATAGAAAATTACACATTTGCTTTAAAATTAAAGGGTCATCGGATATTTACTTTAAAGTTAGAACTCTGAACAGAAATGCTCTATATATGTTTAAGGGGTTGTTTGGCTCCTCTAGACTAAAGTTTAGCTCTTATCATATCAGATGTTTAACATCAATTGGAAGAACTAAACATGAGTTAATTATAAAACTAATTATAGAACCTCTAAGCTAATTCACGAGACAAATTTATTAAACCTAATTAATCCACCATTATCACATTTTTACTATAGCACCTTATTGTCAAATCATAAACTAATTAGATTTAATAGATTCGTCTCGTAGATTAGGCTATGTTCTTTAATAGATTCGTCGCGAAGTGACCAAGCCATGCCCTCCCGGCCGTCGGTTGCTCCAGATCCACGACGCTTGCTCCAAATCCGTGGTGCTGCCGCCGGACGCACGCCCAAGGGGCCAGATCTGCACCACCGCTGCCACGCCGGTTGTCTGCGCCATGGCCCGTGTCACCGTCCTCCACGCGCCCCTCCGCCTCATCGTCGTTGTCGCCCGTCGTGCCGCGTCGTCCTCAGTACCGCACCACGGTGCTCACGGTGTTGCTGGTGTGATGGGATAAATCTTCACGAGGTCCTTCAGAACTTCTTCTTTCCCGGGCTCCCTCTCTCTACCAAGAAGCAACCACCAATTAATGATATCACATACACGTACTACAACAATCCTAAGTCCTAACCTTGTTTTATCAGCAAATTCATAAACATTTTGTGGTAGCCCTGATGATCAATCAAGCAGCGATCTCCTGAATATGCTTTTGTTCACAGAGGGTACGTCAGTTCTCAACACCACCACCAAAATCTGGGTTGAACTTGACTACAGGGCTACAATCTTATGTTATAGGTGCATATGTTGTCTCTCTTCAATGTACTACCTGACTAAACCATTATATGTTTTAGGTGCCATTATGGCAGAAAGGGAGTTAATCAACAAGGATAAACTTTTGCTTAGAGGATTGAAGTTCCATGGTTTTCATGGAGTGAAACAAGAAGAAAAGATTCTAGGACAAAAGTTTGTTGTAGATGTTGATGCATGGATGGATTTGAGTGCCTCTGGAGATATCTACAGGTAACAAATGATCAACGAGCAACTGGAAGGGACATTGATTTTACTGCAATGTTTTGTCGTTGATAGATTTCTGCCTTCTCGCTCGTAAAGTTAAACTAGAAATGTCTTGATTTATATTTTTGAAGGCACTAAACTTGCTTATCAGTTTCAGCAGCTCAGGATTATCACTTCATTGTTCATTGTTTGTCTAATCTTACCGATTCCAACCAGCTGAGCACTGAAGTTTGTCCATGCTCCACAGGATTGTTAAGGATGTTGTTGAAGGCCCATCACTGAACCTTTTAGAGGTCGTGGCTCACCGGATCTCGAGTGCCACATTACTTAAGTTCCCTCAAATCTCTGCCATCAGAGTGAAAGTTGGGAAACCACATGTTGATGTACAAGGAATCGTCGATTACCTAGGTGTTGAGATCTTGAGGTATGGAAAAGATATTTGAGGAAATCTTCATGAGCTTCATGCCAATTTACATTCTCTCCATGTCATTACTGTACACTACTGAATTTCTGCAGCCGTTTGTACCTCAATAATTTCGACTGAATGTTGGTCTCAAGAGTTGTTCACCTCGGAGTGGATGAAGTTTATCTTAGCATTGAAGTAGAAAACTTTGGCTAATCTTGCTTATTGGGATTAAAAATATTAATCAGGAATTCAGGAGGTTGGTTGATATTTTTGCATCATTTTACCTTAGTGTACTGGATCGTTTCCTGTGATATAGTTTTTGTTCTATTTTGTTTCGTGGCATGCAAATTGTGAAAACCTTATGTTCTTAGCAAATTTCTAGCTCGGTTGCTGATAATTACATCTAAGCAAAGCAAAACTTTTACTTTTAGTGGATACAGTTAGACAGGTTCAACAAATGCTGCTATCCAAATCAAAACACCAACGAATTCTCCAAGAACAGAGAAAAGTTGATGTAGACGATTGAGGCGATCTTTCGTTTCCTGTATCTTCTAAGTTCCTTGCTTTGCCTCTACTCCTAAACCTTCTTTAATTCTCATTTTTATACGGCAGGGAAATTGAAGTATATTACCACATCATATAATATATTTAATAAAATTAACAATGTATATTATTTGTTCATTTTTTCATATAGTTTTCGATCATATAAAACAAGCATCACATATATAATGTGCCACAAACCAAATTCAAAATGGAATAAACATTGCTGGGAAGATAGTCAACCAACTTTGCTGTTAGAGATGAGAGTAGGATCTTAGACTTAAATGATGAACAATTGATCATTAGAGAGAGATTAGTGTGTATAAATTGTACGTTCTATTGTTTCTCCTTTTATTTTCTACAAACACATATTTATAATGTGTACTCCCATGTTTAATTTCTTAATTCAATGTTCTTTCGTGGTTATTAATTTATAGCAGCATACAAAAATTTTTGTTGTTGAGTTTGTCATTTTGTAACTATATATCAATAATTATTTTTTTGCAGATTCTAATGCCTTACTCTTTCATGGAACGTCACAAACTATTCATCTTTAAAATGAAGGCTAAAAAGGTCATTATAATGGGTCTATTGCCTGTACCCGCGGGGTTAAGAGTTTTCATCCAACCGTATATTATACCTACACACTGCTGAATATTGCTAATAATATGAAACTTGTCATGAATTTAGCCAATCCTGAATGAAACGACGATGTATATAAATGACATCGCGTATTACCACCATAGGTCTCGAAAACATTTGACTGGTGATTGCCTCTAAATTATAAATATCTAATTAATTTAACTACTTATGTTCAATAACATGTAACATTAATATGTCTTTTGCAGTAATTTAACAGGCTATCTGGTTACCATTAATTAGCACAGTGAGTGCCCACATCTTTATATTTGCCTCATGATATTCTATATTACTGTTTTTCTAATAATTATATGTCAAATGCATTTACAGGATAAGAATGTCTTGAGAATAAAGTTTCTTGTAGAAATATTGAAGTACGCTGAGAATGAATGCAAATAGAACATTCCTGAAGTAATTCAAGAAATTCTAAAGCGTGTTGAAATATTTCAATTTGTATAGCACTTGCATTGAATGCTTTTAAAGGGATTTACATATTTGTTTCGTCTTTAAGCGAATAATGATAATATAATTATTTTCTTATTTTACATAGGAACAAATGAGATGAAAATATTATTCCTATATGGTTCTGCACTCAAAAAATTTGATCTTCAGTTTGCATTCCTTTCCGACGTCAGCCCCTAATTTAATTGTCTAATAAATATTTGTTTTTTCATTTCTTCCGTTGCGTAGCACGAACTACTAGTATTAGTATAGATATCGATGTGCAGCAGAATTCATCAATCCACCACCGATGGCCACCGTCCTTTTCTTCTTCTCGTCGCGACGTCCCGTCGCCACCGATCAACGACTCCCGCGGCGGCGATGCGACGCACCGTTGGGAGCCCCTAACCCTAACTCCGAAACCCATCCAGTCCTTTCGGCATGGAGGAAGCCGCCCTAGCGCCGCCCGCGGCGCCTCCTGGCTCCCTCGCCGCCGCCGCCCTTTCTCGCCGGAGAGCCCATCTCGACAGCGCCTCCTATCGCGCTCTCTCCCGGCTCTTCTCGCACTGCCTCCTCTTGCACCCTTCGCGGCATGCGTGTCGCCTGGATACGGAAATCGAGCTTGCCGCCGCGAACCCTCTCGGCGACTCCGGCGGGCTCCCACGGTTAGCGGATTCTCCGCCGCCTGAAGACGCCGGGTTCGGCTGTGGGAAGCATTTAGAGGTAGAGGCAGCTTTGGGAAACCCTACACCAAGCGAGGCACCTTCGCTTTCAGGGGTCCCCAACACCGCCTTAAACCCTACTACCGATCTGGGTATAGTGCTGCAGGACACACCGGAAAGTGGAATCGCGGGGGTTGAGCGGGTGGAGGATGTAGAAGAGGCGGTTCTCCCTGGAAGCATTTCCAGGAAAGCTGGTGCCGATGGTGAGGAATTTGGGGGCGGAGCTGGACTGAATGGAGAAGATGAAGCTTTGAGGTCAATGAAGGCTTGCTTAGATGGAGAAGATAATGAATTGGTGAAGGAAATGGTGGGTAATGACAATGGGCATCTTCTACACAATGCGATGATGACCAGTTTGTCAGGGTTGTTTGATGATACCAGTGCTGACATAATGTCAGCACAGAACTGCGGAGCATCTGGAGCCAAACTACATCATGATGGAAATGTAGTTGAGGAGGTGAAAGAATTGGGAGGTGGAATTGATGATGACAGATCTATGCACAATATAGATCATGAGCTAATAGATGGTGATGGGTTTGAGGAAGGAGAGATTGAGGGTGACATGCAGAATTTAGATGCAGATGATTCTGGCAATTCAGAGCTTGAAGATGAAGATGTAAACGGTGAAAAACTGGAAGAGAAATTTGTTAGCAGAAGGTCAGAGGGGAATGGATCACGTGGCTATGATGTACAGAGTCACAATTCACATTTTCCCCCTCAAAAAGGAAATAGAGACCTTGCACTGAACACAGAACATAATGGCAAGGATGATTCACAAATGCATGTTGCCAGGGCACAAGCAATCAGTTATGATGAAGTCGTGGATTGGAATGAGACACCTTTGCCTGATGATGAGGTACCACTAAATGCATAGCTTTCCTTTCAACCAGAATTGTATAAAATACTAAAATCATTCTACCTCCGTTTTTAAATGTAAGTTATTCTGTTTTTTTTCAGATTCATATATGTCTAGATTTATTGATCCATAAATGAATCTGAAAAAACTAGAATGACTTACATTCAGTAATGGAGGAAGTACCATATTCTCTCTCTCTCTGTGTACTAATATCGTATTCTCTTCTTGCTTCATGTTATGTATGCACATGTAACTTCTTGTTAGATGTTTCATATCAATGGAGTTCAGTAGCTTATTCTTTAAATCATGTCATACATGCCTTGCTTGAAATGCTCACCTTAGAAGAATACAGCATATGCATTTTGAGTACGAAAATCCACACTTCATGCAGAAGTATACCTTTCTTCGTAACTTCATCACATGCACTTTACAATGTGAAATTCTTTATACTCACTACAATTGATTCTTTTGTTTTCATATTTTCTTCTTGGCTACATAAGTATGGATATTCAGTTTGTTCTACATCGACCTTACAGGTTTTCAAACATGGAAACAAGAAAAAACGGCCCTTGACAGAGGAGAGAAAGGCTAAGAAGAAGGTATGTTCTGATCTCAGTACCATTTGATGTTCAATCTGTACTTTCTTGAACTGGGCCTTGAATTTTTTTTATCTTTAGAAGTATTAATATTGCTTTGCAACACTATTTCCATGCAGAAAAATAAACGAATTAAGAGAGCACAACAACTGGAAGCTGACGGGGTGAAAAGACTGAAACTTCAACCAGTTATAAAGCCTAAAGTGGTGCAGTACTGCCGCCACTACTTGCTTGGGAGGTGCCAGCAGGTGAGTTTATTGGCCATCTAACTCGTTTTTCAGTTCACACAGATGCCACCCACTGCTTCTCTTTTACATTATTTTGTCTTCTTTTGGACTGACAATAGTAAATATGTTTAGCTGTTGACTGTTGTAAACTGCATAGCACATCTTTACCTTGAAACATTTTGTAGCAGTCATCATCACAAAAAATTGCTTTCTCGACACACTGGTTTTTGTATTTGTGTTAATTATTATTGTATATGATGCATATGATGCATATTTTGTATTCAGTGTGTGGTAGGCCGCACTGGGTGCCACCTAACCCTGTCTAGGTCTGCCTATTTACTGATTAGGCACTGTTTGCTGCTTGAGAACCTAGTACCTTTGTGAACACTGTTTATACAATCATACTGTTTTCATCATGCAAATCTGTCCATTCTATTGTGAGTACATAATACTTTTGTTATGTTTGTTATATAAATATGTTACAAAGACTGGTAAATGAAGGTTTTTTGTCAATATTTACTTTAATAAACTATCTAATTTCCTTCTTTTTCTCATTTCAGGGCAATCTTTGCAAGTTCTCCCACAATACAACACCATTGACAAAATCTAAGGTATGCATTTTTGTAGTTCAGCATATACTTGCAGTTCTTAATTTCGTATGATGTATTATAGTAATATTTGTGTATGCTGTTGAGTATATGAGTGTATCCTATATGTTCCACTCACACAGGCAAGCACGAGCAATTTTTTTGCACAGCTATGCACACCATCTATTTACTATTTAGGCTGTTTGGTTCAGCTTCCAGCTTCCTGGTGAAGAAGCTAGAAGCTGAACCAAACAGGTTCCAGGTTAACTAGCTTTTTCAAAGACAACAGTTTTTTTGTAGTACAAACTGAAAGTGAGGGACCCTAACTTTCACAACTTCTTAGTTCAACTTTGAACGAAATTATTCACTATACCATTACTACAAACTAGTTAATGACTTAATGTAAAATTTGAAAAGGTGAAATTTTAGTAAAATATATCATTTTAGTGTAATTCAAAAATGTATAATTTTAGTATAAACATTACAAAATTTCATGATTATAATGATTTACATGTAAAATTACATAATAATAATGTAACCAAACATCATGAGCTACCAAAACATAAATCCACAACTATTCCAACCAAACATTTTTCAGTTTTTTTACAGCTCACAACTTACAACAGTTTTTTATGAAAATGTTCCATCAATATTTATTTTGAACTTTAAAATCTGCAAGGTGGTAAATCAATGATGCCAATTGCTACTTTAAATATGGGTTTGCACATGTATGCACACTTGCACAGAATGGGTCTACACTTGGCAGGTTATGAATACTTATCTATATAGTGCCAAATCATAAATTAAAGTGTGCCCAAATCTTGAACCAAGTATTGGCAGGAAAATTCTTGTTGTACCTGTCCTTACTGTTTCAGCTGTTGCAAAACCTGTTCTGATATTTTTTTCTCCTTGCAGCCCTGCACACATTTTGCACGTGGTTCTTGTTTGAAAGGAGATGATTGCCCTTATGATCATGAGTTGTCAAAGTATCCTTGCCACAATTATTTGGAAAATGGAATGTGCATCAGAGGTGATAAATGCAGATTTTCTCATGTGGTATGTATTTCACGGATTCCCTTTTATTTACTTTGTTGGTGCTATAGCCTGGTGAAATTTAAATACTAGCAAATTCTGTGAACTGAACAAACTGTTCAATTGTTCTCAGATACCAACTGGAGAAGGCCCATCCACACCAGATACTAAGAAATCTGATGCATTTTTAGTGCCTGAAAAGGCAAACCACCGAGAGCAAACAAACAGTCACAAAGCCTCAACTATGTATAGTGGTGAACCTGTAACTTGTGCTCCCACCAAACATCATTCAATACTTAAAAATATTGCTGGCATTTCAGGAAATACTCAAAAGGCATCTGTTCGTATTCCAAAGGGTATACAGTTTCTTCCTTTCAATAAAGCCAGATCTGATTCTAGCATTTTGCACCAGGACATTTTGTCCACTGAGAAGCATAAGCATATAATTGATGGTCAACATCAGAAGTTTGGAGGGCCTCAACCTGCTGAAGGGGAAAATATTGCCAAGCACAGTAGACTTAGATCATCTCCACTGTTGGATGAGAACTCACCAAAACAAGCTAATGTATGTCTGCATTCAGAGCTGAAGAAAAATAGTTTGCCTACCACTACTGCAGTGCCTGGGTCAGTAGGTACTCAGAATGAAGTTTCTGAGGCCTCTAGGATTTTGCAGGAATTCTTGTTTAGTGCTAGCAATTAGAGAAAAGTATGAATCTACTACTAGTATTATACCTTTGATACCCACAGACCACACATATGTTTATGTGCATTGATAGTTAAATAAATATTCCTTTTGCAGCATACTTGGATGTTGATCAGCGATGAACTCTCGCCCATGAGATCCTGCAACCCTGTACATCAGTTTCCTTGTAACTGCATCTTGCGACTACTGGTTTGGTAGGTTGAAAAGTAACAATACTGTATGATGTTTCTTGCACTTTTGCTACCAAACAAGTTCATTCAGCACTTGTTTTGCAGAATTTGGGGCTAAGATAAACTGTCGGTTTGTGAAGATTGGCAGTGGTACTCTCAACTGAATGCACTTCTGTTCAATCATCAGGTTAGTTCCATGAGGCCAATTGTTTCTAGATGTAAGCTGGACATTATGATAAATACCCTCCAGCTACGAGGCGTGGATACTCCAGAAAAATCACGTACCAGTATCTGATACGCATCCGGATACGAATACGTATCGGATATAGCCGGATATGTATCTGACAGTTTTCCTTTTTCCAAATAAAAAAATCGGATACGTATCGCGTACGCACCGATACTCGAAGCAGTCAGAGGCTTTTCTCCCATGACCTGACGTCGTGCCCTAATCCCAGATGATACTTCGTGCCGCCTCCAGTCCGTGACCCATCCCTGTGCATCAAAACTCGCCGCCGGTCCACCACTGGCCGCTGCAGCGCCGTCTGCCGCCGCTGCGCCTCCGACCTACGCGACGCAGCCAAGTAGCTGACCTCACTCTCCCACGCCGCTGGCTTGAGGGACTCGTCGCGGGACTCTGGACGTCGGCTCGAGGGGCTTGTCGTGTCACTGCTCGCCGCAGCTTGGGCTTGCCGTTGGCCACCGCTTCCTCCAGGACAGCCAGTGCTCCAAGCCTCTAGTGCTCCACCCATCCCAGGCGAGCAGGTCCAACTACACTATTACAGAGTACGTAGTTGTTGTTTGCCTGTTTTTCTTTGATGAATGATGATTTCTGTTTTGTGGTTGAGTACTTCAGTACTTGAGTTTTTTGCTGTTGATTGAATACAGACTACAACTTAGTGTTTTACAGTTGTGCATTTGAATATTTGGAGATTGATGGATAGTAATAGTGGATCGGGATTTGATGGCTCAAATGCATCTGAGTATAATAGTGGTAGTGGTAGTGGTGCAGGGCCATCAAAGAATGCATGAATTGTTCTTCTCTAGTGCTAGTTTGATTGTTGATTGTTAAACACTTAAACTTATCTTGATTTGTTAGAATGTCACCCTTGCTACTTAATTATGTCGGATTGTCATGTGAGGATGTTATTATCTAAGAACACTTATCTAGTTGTGTGTGTTTGCTTTCATGTTGAAGTATTGAACTAAGAATTGCATTATTATGTTTTTGTGGTTGTTATTTTTATATGTATTATATATATATATATGCACGTATCGTTGTATCCATGTTTTTTGGAAAATGCCCTATCGAAGTATCGTGGTATCACGTATCTGTATCCATGTATCTGGGCTACATAGCCCTCCAGTCCCTCCTTGAGTCAGTAGTTTCATGAAAAACTTGTCATGATTCTTCATTCTTATGAGCCACACTATGTAAGTTCTGAGTTAGTGAAAAAATGTTGATTCCAAACTGTTCCCCAACCATAGTTGATGTGCAAATTTATGTCTGTTAATCCATGGCTTTGTTAGTGCTTTGTATCATGTTACTTTTCTGTTCATGTTATTGATAAGATTGATAATGCTATTTTTTCAGTACTCACTCTAGCAATTGTTTTAATGATTCTAGTTCTCTGTGCTTAGCTATTAGGAATTCTAGGGCACTGTACACGCATGTTTTTTCTGTAGCCTGAGGCCATGTTTGGATGTTACACTTTTAAGAACTACAATACTAAGGAATATCACAGTTTGTGAATACTGCAGTTTTTACAATATTGACAAAAATCATCATGTGTTTGGTACTTTGGTAAAATATTAACCACACTATATTTTTAAAACAGTTTGGCTAATTAGCCATTGCAATGCGAATAACACATTGGAGGCATGGGAGATGGGACTAGCACACTGGTATGTGAAGCATCAACATATATAGACTGATGTATCTGTTTGTAGTTAATTTTATACATGTTGTAAATGTAGTTCTTATACATACCAACAATCATTAGCTAATTAAATCTGTAAGCCCAGATTTTCTTACATCTAAGCAATAGATTTCTTTAAACTACCTTACAGATATAGTATTATCCTATGGAATGTGATATTCGAAACTGCTGTAACTATACCATAATCTTACAACTTACATAGACATATTTCTCTGTGGCCTGAAGAAAGGACACGAGAAGGACATTGATCGATTGGAGTCGCTTCGCTTTTTTGATTTAGAAAAGAAAAGGAGGCCAGGAAAGGAAAAAACTGCAGAACAGGGAGAACTGCAGTATTCGTTGTTTCTCAAGCACATCAAGATTTAATAGGGCTCTAAACATATTTCTTCACTTTACCTTGTATTATTAACAAACATTGTGCCTGTGCATTTGCAACAGATAATACATAACCATATGGAAATAATTTCCCTCAAATTCAAAAGATTGTATGATACACGACTACATGATCAATCAACACCTACATATATACACGTGCAAAGGTTGCATTTTCTTTTTAAATCTGCTAGTAGCACACAACTCATGTCTACATATATATATAGCCACGGAAGATTTTCAAGAGTGGGTGGGTGCAGAACAAAACAATGAAACATCACCCAACTCCTATTAGAATAGTAATGATATTGTCATGGGCTAGGGTTTTGGGCCTAGCCCAGCCAGCCTGTGAACAGTACCATCACGTGAACAGTACTGCCGGGTACTATAGCGGATAAAGAGTCCTATTTCCTTAAGTCCTATGTCTTTAAGAGTCCTATTTCCTTGGAGGTTATTTGTAATTTTGTATTATAAATATGGCCCTCGGCCAAAGAAATAAAGGAGAGAAGAATTAGTCAAGAAAGAATTAGATTAGATAAGGCCAGGTTAGAGCCTTACCTTGTCGGCGTGGAGGCTGCCGCGTCAACAAGGCTAGGGGCCAATTTGGCCATGTGTTCGAGAAATTATCATGCACGTGACAACTTGGTTGCTGCACACGACAATTTGGTATCAGAGCCAACTTTCCTCGGGCGCTCTCACTGTCCACCGGTGATGGCTATCGACAGTTCGACCACCATGCCGCCATCGGTAGGGGACCTCTTCCGGGAGGCTCTCCAAGAGATGTGGTGCCTTCGTTGTGACTTTAACGCGTTTCGACAGACGTTCAATCAACGGATGGATGATATCCAACGTCGACTTGATCAGTACCTAGGCAAGGTGACGCCGACTAGGACCTTGCGTGCGGGGAGTTAGGGCAGCCCACACCACGGGATGCATGTGCCTCCTCCTGCTAACTTGCTAGTGTCCATCGTGCCAATGATTTTGCCTCACCTGTTGCCGACTTACCAAAGCCGCCACAATTTCTAGATTGCTTGGATTCGTCCCCGTTCATGACGTCACCATCTTCTGCATCAAATGACGGCATCAAGGTGTTGGATGATCTGATGGATAAGGTACATGCGTTGCAAGCCTCTATTTTTGAGAAAGTTTTGGAGGATTGTGCGCTGAACCAGATATGGCAAGGCCGAGTAGATCAAGGTGTGTCGCCCACATCATGGGTCCCCGCGATGAGTTCAAGTGGTGATACCCTGCCATCTAGCTCGAGGACGAGCTGCTTTTCGACAGCGGGTGAGATGTCAGGTGGGGATGGGCTCACCCACGGTTTGGAGTTGTCTTGTCTCTATCTACGAGGGATGAGATGGGGTCCATCTCAAGCCGAGATGTAAAAGGTTTGAGTCGTATTCGTGTTAATGTCGAGTTAGGGTCAATGTCATCCTTACACACCTCAAAAAGAGGGGTGTAGATGTCATGGGCTAGGGTTTTGGGCCTAGCCTAGCTAGCCTGTTAACAGTACCCACATGATGTTTAGGTTTAGGTTTATGAGTCTTATTTCCTTAAGAGTAGCTAGGAGGTTATTTGTATTGTAAATATGACCCTTGGCCAAAGAAATAAAGGAGAGAAGAATTAGTCAAGAAAGAATTAGATTATATTAGGCTGGGTTGGAGCCCTACCTTGTTGGCGCGGAGGTTGCTGTGCTGACGAGGCTAGGGGCCAATTTGGCCATGTGTTCTAGAAATTATCATACACTTGACAACTTGGTTGCTGCACGTGACGTGACAGATATTATCTCTTTCCTTATGACTGACAGATATTATCTCTTTCCTTATGACGACACAATTTGGTTCACCATGATAAAAGTTTAACTGTACTTGCATTTCTTTGAACTGTGCTGGTGATTTATTTTCCATTTTGCTGTATCCTTTTTCTTGTCCACACATACTGGATGTTTTCTTTGCAAATACTCACTTTTTGGGAGCCTATGAATTCTGACTGCAGTAGCATTTGTTTATTTCGTGTGCATGTGTTTTTGATTGGATGTTTTCGTTTGCATAAGATTGGTTTGTTGTTTTTTCCTCTGCAAAATAGTCAACTACTTAGTCTTTTTAAGGGGTTTAGGGATGTTCCTTCAAGGAAGGAGAGTGTTGAACACACCCATGTTTTTTTCCCTATTGAACACACCCATGTTACCATTAAATAAAAGAAAATATTGGACTAAATGAATAATTGGATAGACAAATACTTTAAAATATGCTCTCGTGTTTAAATATTCATCCAAATGTCCACTACGCTTAAAAATAATATGTTTAGAGTTGCACAGCCTCCTTCCATTGGAAATGTTGAAATAATTGAGTATTGAATTTATCTTCAGATTTGGAATGGAAAAGTTGATGTTTATCTCTTTGTTTGGGGGTCATGAAAACGCCAAGTGCCATTTATAGACAAGATAAAGCAATTGAGATTTGATGTGTCATTGTTCATGTCTTTACAAGGGCTGCTTTTTGAGGTATCTCTCTTATCAGGTGGATTCATTATGTACACATATATTTCAGCTGGGCTGTCTACTGAAAGATGCTTCCCATGAACATGCTCGTTGTACAAAACAATCTCCAGATGCTTTGTTATGGCCTGTCTGCTGTGCTTATCAGAAGAAGAAAAAGGAAGATCAATCTATCAATCTCTCTTTTTTCAGGCTTTTAGGGCATCAAATTTCTTCAAGGAAAAAAGCTTTACTTCATTGCCATGTGACAATGGCAGCTATAAGATTGCAGTTTTAGTCTTCGACCAACATGATTTTGCATACATGTTTTCCAGATCCATGGGTCCTTCCCAGGAGACCAGTGTTAGCCTGGTGCTGTGGTGCAGTGCATAACTTGAGGTTGCATGCATGTATCATTCTGGATGTCCTTTCTATCCTTTGGTTCAGAATTGCTTGTTATCTGGATTCCGTGGGACACAAGGGAAGAAGATAAGGCCCACGTATGAGCTGGACTGTGTGATTGTTCCTACATCTCAAGCCTGGTTGGCTCTGACCATGCCTACTTGCTGTCAAAATCTCGGCTGTTGCATCGATTCAGAATTACATTCCCATGATCACTGGGAGTGCTCACGTGGTGTTTTATCACTTCCAGCTTGCCTCACAGCAAGCACCTGAATTACATGTCCCTTTCTACTCCTGCTATCGCATGCCCAAATGACAGTGACTGACTGACTCTCTCACTAACAGTCATTTCTTTTATCTTTTTCTCATGTCGTGATGAAATGCTCCATCTCCTGGAACGAACTGCTGTCAGCACCCTCCCCATCTTTCTCTGTATTAATGCCTTTTTTATTAGATGTAGTTAAGATGGATCTGTCAGTTTTTCCACGTATGTGTTGTTGGTTTGTTATCTCGATGGCCATTCACTGGAATTTCTGTCACTTGGGGAAAGCAACTGACTGGGAAGACCTGAGCTGCTGAGCTGCTTGTGTTGCCACGGGAGTTGATAAGTTCATTCACACGCCAATCAGGTGAGAACTGGAAGTCCCAGAGAAGTGGAGGTAGCCACTTCATCGCTTTCCTTGGTATTATGATTGTGTCTGTGTTAGATAAATATTTTTTCCGCTTTCTTTTTTAGCTTCAGGAGATGTCAAACTTTAATATTTGTTCGACACAAAATATGGAACTAGATGGGACTAGATTGAGTAGAGAAGACATGAAGGCACAAAATATTTGTTATTTTTTTCCTCGGGGTAAACTTTTCTGAGCCGTATCCAGAGAAGAAACAATGCACGTGATTGTACTTTCTGCACTTTACGTAAAATATTTTCCTGAAATATGGTGGATCGTAATTTGAAGATGGTAAATTATAGTCTGTCTTCACTGCTCGCTGTCGTACTACGCTGAATCCTCGTTCGATTCCCTCCGCCATCTTCACGCGCTCCGGCGAAGCCCTGCCTCGTCGCAGTCCCCTCTCCTCCGTCCTTCTCGGCGTCGAGCTATGACACCTGCAACTACAATACTCCGGCATCACTACATCAGCAGGTCAGTTTCTCGTCTCCTCCGCTAGTCGTACTCGGCTGGGCATTCGGTTAAAAATGGCAACTGAAATTTCTTCAACAACAACAATAATAACTGATCAAATTCGTTTTCGATTAAATCAGTTTGGTTAATTGGTTAACCATAAAATACAACAATTTGCTTCTACATAGCTTAGACATACACAATTCATAACTGATTAATCGGTTGCACCTCATAATTACAAATCAGTTAATCGGTTAACTGTACCTCATAAATTGGTTAATCGGTTAACCGCACTGGACTGCTACTATTCGGTTTGGTTAAATCGATTAATTGGTTAATTGCACCTCAAAACCGAACCGATCACTGATCATCAAATAGCACTAATTTTTTAACCGAACTAATAACCGATAACTGATTTAACTGACTATTTTGGTTAAATTGGGTTGATTCGGTTAATCAGTTTCGGGTAATTTTTGCCAAGCCCTGCTCCAATGCAATGGTGAACTGCACCACATTTTTTTCCCATGAGCATGCTGCTGACTTGCTGAACAGTAGTAATTGCAATTCTCCTCTGCTCTCCTCTCGACAACATATGCAACACTGACAGCTGAATTCATGTCGCTAGACAAGGTAATTATCTCCGTTCTGCCGCTCACATTTATGCTTGCTACAAAACAGTTTCAAATCAAGAAATCTGTTTGATGCAATGAATCCTTTGGGTCCTTTCAAGATTGCTGGCAGTTTAGTTACTCTTGTTTTCATCTTAGGCAGCAGTGGCAGAGGTGATTTCCGCTGTTTCTGTTCAGTCAACGACTGGCTAGCTCGTCTAAACAGACCAATACAGGTAGGAGGATCATAGCAAATGATCCGCTTGTCCTCCTCCTCCTTGGAAGAACTGTATCACTCTCCTTAGTTGCTGTTCACCATTTCTATTCATAGTCAAGCTCTGGCCCAACTCCCTTCTAGTTTTGTCCCTCTTCAGGATCATGACACCTGACCCTTCTCCTTTGCATAATCCCAGCTTTATGCGTTGTCATTTTGTTCCACACGAAAGAACAAGAAAAAAAAATAAGTCTAGGGAGCAACTGGAATGAGTGTGCATTGCATCCTCTGACTTAGTGGCATCCTTGCTACATTCCATGGTCCATTTCCTCTGTTGAATCTTGACGTCTAGATGAGGCAGAATGTTGGACGCTGGTTTTCAAAGAAGCTGAATTTGACACCGTTTTGTTTCCTGTCTTTCTCACTAGCACTGCACGTGTATTAATCCTCCACAGGGGCACTGATCCGGCTGACAATTGCAGCTCCACTGGACGTCTGCTTCATCAAGCTGGCAGCCTCCCTCAGCAAACAGGAAGTCCTGAATCCGTTCTGCTCATCATGTCTCAAGTCCAAGGCGTCTGCATTGTGCATCCATCTGCTGATCTGCAAAACTTCTGCCCTGGGACAAGCCTGCTCTTGTTAAATTGCTAATAGGGTAACTCCTGTATGTATGGTTTACAGTGTACTTCACTGCTATTTAACTGTGGTTGATTTAACAGGTCATTCAGTTCTCGAATATAATTGAGCCAATGCTCTGTAGTCGGGAGGGCCAACTGCAGAGAGCAGTCGTGCTTCACAGCCGTCCGATCTCGATCGGCCGGCCCGAAGCCCCCTTCGCTTCCCCCGAAGCCTCCTATGCACTTAGTCCCGCCACGGCGAAGGGGTCACTTCGGACTTCCCTCTCTCGACTGCAGAGGATCTCAATTCCCAATGCCCATAGAAAGAATGACGAGACAGAACTGGGGGCGGTTGCGAAAGGATAGAGCTTTTGATCAATGTCTTTTTCCATCCTTGTCAGTCAGTCATAAGAAATACAGCTGCCGAATTCCTTCAGGTTTTACATGTCTAAATCAATGGTGAGATTAATTTATTCTAGTATGTTTGTTTATTTACATGTCTAAAATCAGACCCTTGACCATTTCATGTATCCATTCGTGCTCAGATTATCATGAAATCATCAGTATCTCCTACCAAACCATAATTTTCTCTGGACAAATTTGCCGGTAAGGTTGCTATCACCACCCCATATCCTCTGTCAGAAATGGAGCCAAGCATCCAAGAGCATCTACAACACGAAGACGACGACGATGACGACGACGATTATCTGTGAAGCCTGCTTAGTGTCTTGTCCTCATGTTCATCACTCATTCACTTGTGCTTGTTTCTCATACTTTTCCTGGTCCTAACATCTTCTTCTTCTGTCCAATCTTGTACTAACCAACTAACCATTCTCCCCCTCTGTCAAGTTTGTTGTGTTCTTGATTCGACGACAAACTCGGTACACAATTCACTTGTCAGAAGTCAGAGCAGCATGCAATTGCCTAATAAACTCAAGAACTGCGACTGCAAGAGCGGGATCGTGTCATCGTCTTGATGCAGACTTGCTTATATCCTGGCTTACAACTCACGCATTGACCGCCCTTTGAAAACCGCACAAGGATGCAATTTCAGCAGATTGATACCGATATTAAATGAATTACTATCATCTGAAGAAATCTGATAGTGTCTGTGCATGATTGCCACACACTTTCTGAATTCTGCACTCGTGTGGTGGCTTCACTTTGCAAGGATCATCCACCTTGTTGGCTATGTTGTCTGACTTGATTCAGAGCAAAGCTCTTTGCCATGCTGTGCCAATTATCTGCTAATCATTGGTGTCCATGCATGCATGCATGCATGCATGCATGAATGTGTGCTCTCTTTTTGGTCATCTTGTGCTGGGAAAGTTGCATCTGAACTTTGGATGCTAAAGAGTGGTTGCAGAGAAAATGGTGGATCAAGAAGTCATGTGTTAGATGAGTGCTTTTGTAGCACAAAGGACCAAAGCAAAAGACAGGAAGGGTTTATGCAGATGTACATGTACATGTGCCTCATCAAAAGTGACTTGGGATTTGAGGATGTTCCATTACTTCAGGAAGTATCACCTTTTTTACCTCAGAGAAAAAAGATGAAGTGATCAGAGCTCCCCCCTCGAATCAGTGATTAAAGCTGACAGTTTTACCACACAAACTGTTAGATTAAGATCATGTTTGGATGACCTTGCTTATTTTTAGGGACTAAAACTTGTTTATTTTTATATGGACTAAAGTTTAGTCCTCTTGTTTAGATGTAAGAACTAAACATCATTTAAGAGGGTTTACAAATGAGAATGGAGCGTGCATGATACTTTTAGTACCTATAAGCAACTTCCAAAGAACTAATGGACTATTGTTTGGATGTAAGAACTAAACATCATTTAAGAGGATTTATAAATGAGGATGGATCGTGCATGATAAGTTTAGTCCTCATAAATAATGCTGTTTGGAATTTTAGGGACTAAATGCGACTAAACTTTAGTCCCTAAAAATAAGCAACCTCAATTCAAACAGAGCCTAAATCTACTAATAAACAGTTTATGCAACAATGTCACGTGCTTCAGCCTTGCAAAGTGAAGGGTTTTAGTTTCAGGCAACTAAAGATTTTTAGCAGCTAGGTGGTTGAGTAGTCGTATAGTTTTAAGTATTTAGCTGGTGTTTTCTATTTTTAGATTCTTGTTTATTTTCAAATTCTACAGCTACTGATTCTCACAATCTGAGTTCAGAATCTGGACTATTTATTTCAGTTTTAGATTCTGAAAATTAATGTAGCTATCAGAAACTGAAACAAACATCCCAAAATTATGTTGGCAGTTTTGATAATCGTGTTTTCACATAGTTGTGATTATCGGTTCATCCCAATATTATAATTATTCTGCGGTAAGTTACAAATATTTTTCCTATTTGTCAATTAATACGCTACAGATTTTATCCTAATTCTAGGGTACCAATAAACATCTTAGTTAGAGTCTATTTGAGACTACTTCACTCGCCTAAACTCCGGTGCACTTCACAGAATTTACTTAGAATTAGATTTATAGTAGAGTTATTGCTCTACTGTGGAGTAATTGTACATGTTTGGCTTGCGGACTAGATCCAGATTCACAAATGATAGAATTTGATAGAAATGTAATATTTTACCGATGAATTGTATTACACTTTATTTGTTTACATACCTTAATATAATTATACCATAATAATAATGTTTTGTACCAACAAAATTTCGGCTCTAATTCACCATTTGAATCGGAGGATTTTGATTAGAAAAACACAACATTATATTGCATATCACACATCCTTCCATCAAAGGAAAAGAATAAATGCTAACACAATGTTTTGTTACAATATAGAATGAAAGGAAGAAATGCTAAGACATTGTTCCATAATAACATAAAAACAAAGCAAGAAATATCAAGACCGTAAGACAATATCAGTACTGCTTTTTTACTTTGTCTTAACAACAAAAATTGGAATGTGTGACATGATGCATATGTTGTATGCATCGTATTAGGCTAATTAGGCTTCGTTTGTTTCAGTTTGGATTATAACAATTAGGGTAACTTATTATGTCTGTTTATTATAATCAAGAGTACGTATTATAATAAAACTAAAACTAATCGTATAGAAATGCACCCTGCTCTCTCTCTCCAGTGGATGGAATATAATCCTACATGACATTGTTAAATAAGCAAATGAAATTGCGGCGATTATTTAAGTGTACGTGTACCTAAATAAAGAGCACCGGTAATTTTTCTTTCAGGTTAAAACAAGCTGACATTCTGGCTCCACTCCCTCTCAATCTGCAGCGTGAGAAATTCAGCTGTGACGCCACCAGAGATCTTGAAAATATTTTTAATCATTGATTGCTTGCGCCGACACACAACGTTGATATGTATTCTTTCTTGCTTGGGATGCACAAATGTCTCGTCGGAACAATGAAATGCTGTGAACAAATCATCCATGTCCATGTTTGACCATGCAAATCGTCACGTCAGATTTTATGCAAATCGTCACGTCAGATTTTATGCAAATCGTCACGTCAGATTTTATGCATGGAGATCGCTGTAACGTTTGATTGTACTACTATTTAAAAAGTCTTTGTTTCTATGTTTTTACTTTTTAAAAAAAAACTTATTTCTAGCTTCTTACTAGAATGCATCATGATTTGTTTACCAGGGCAGTTCAGGCCATAATTTTTTAGATGAACTCCTATACTATCATATCAGTAAAAAACAAGCTCGATAATTCCATTCTGGTGACCATTTTGATTTGGATCTTGAAACGAAATGTTTTGATACCGGACGATACCGGTGTTCCGTTTTGGATCTAATAAAATAATATAAATATATTTAAAATATTCTTAATACAATTAAATATGGTATATTTTAATACATTTATATCTTAAATATAGTGTATAGCTTAAATGCAAATATAATATATAGCTTAATATAAGTAATATGTAACACATATTAAAAAAAATCAAAATGCATTTTTGACCAAAATGATCGGTATGTACCGGTACCGGCTGCTATCAGGTGGTATTGACCAGAATGGCTGATATTGACCGGTATTGAAGCCAGAATGATACACCACTTAATACGTACCGGTTTGAATGATGGAATGGTACGTACCAGCCATTCCAATCAGTATGGGGATGAAATTGATAAGCTTGGTAATAAATCGTACTTTCAACTATGTGGTAAATATTTTATGGCTCCCTTTTATTTCTCTCTCCACCTCTTATCTGATCTTTTTTTATCCCCAATCTCAAATGTTGTGACTATGTGATATTTTCTTTAGAAAAACATAGTTTCTATATTTTATTCTCTCTTTTATAAATTTATCGCCACATCAGATTTTTTTTCTACGTGGAAGCTAGCCTAACAAATGCCTGGGCATCCTAGAGAGAGGGTTGGGACTACTCTTATCTAACCATTACCTATAATTTTCAATACTATTTTCCTATCAGTGAGTGAAAATTTAATCTTTTACTATCAGCACTAACCTATCGATTACCTTAAAATAAAGTTTTTATGGCATCGGAGATTAGCTGCTAATTGCAATCCTCTTTCCTGCATTGATTCTCACCTGAAGCAATCTCTGCTTGTTGCTGGCTCTGCAACGGGACGACCCCAGAAAATTTTACCTGCAGTAAGAAAAAAAAAGAGAGTACATTTGGGTCACCTACACTAACACTATGCTCTCGTGTGTCACGTGAAGTCGTAGGCTGCATCTGCATCCACCAGCTAACTTTGGAAAATACGTCTCTATCTTTTTGAGAGGAGTACGTCCAACCAATGCAAACAGCCTATGGCAGTAGAGCTACTTGCATCCTAGTATTTGGTTACTCCTACTGCCTACTACCAGAGTAGAGTAGAGAGTACAACTACTACTGCTGCTGTGCACTGTCACTGTTACTGTAGTTTGCACTATGAACAAGCAGCAACTGATTAGGCCTGAATCATTGCCAGCCCTTATTCATAAGCTGTATAAATCCATGTTAAGGGTGTGATTTAAGTGTACGTTTGTTTTAGCGTGAGATTATAACAATTCAGATTATAAAAAAATCGGTTGGACTAATTTACTAGATTGTTATAATCTGCACTCTAAATTATAATAAGTCGGTAGAATAGGTTGATCTGTTTATTTCGGCTTATAAAAAAATTGGGTTGTACCAGCTTACCGGATTATTATAATCTGTACTATAGATTATAATAAGTTGCTAGAGTAAGTTGATATGTTTATTTCAACTTATAAAAATAAGTTGAATTGTTATAATCTCAAGATGAAATAAACCGGCCCTAAGCCTCATTGATAGAAAAAGCTCATGTTTTGAGGCTTTTGTGCTTATTTAGATCTCCACTTCTTTATCTAATGTGAAAAAAATGTCT
Organism: Zizania palustris; assembly: GCA_019279435.1. Lineage (NCBI taxonomy): Eukaryota > Viridiplantae > Streptophyta > Magnoliopsida > Poales > Poaceae > Zizania > Zizania palustris. Next base: position 2,053,092 of record JAAALK010000288.1, on the reverse strand, counting down.
CGAATATTAGTATTACCAATTAAACACTAAACAAAAGAAGTTCATAAGCTTTAGTATAATATTTTTACTACACTACAAAGATAATAAGCTCAGATGTTAGAAGATTCTTAGAACAAGACAGTAAGCTTCTCATATATTTTTTGGATAACTTATTCCGACCATTAATATTAAGTTGTCTTATAAATAAATAAGATAAAGCCGTCTATAAATAAGAAACCTTAGTCTCTTTGCTCAGGATTGATGCATTTCCAACCATCCACAGAGAATCCTTGGACTCACTAGCTAGGTTATCTCTGTCATCAGGCCATTTGGGGCCTCATCATTCTGTGATGTACTTCCACCTCAATGGAACAAAAAAAGGGATTAATTTACTTAATGCTCCATCTTTTATGAACAAATGACAAAAGAAATAAATTAAACTGGGAGAGCTGATGAGTGAGGTCCTGCAGACTGCAGTATCAGCTGTGGGTCTTGCAAAAGCAAGCTCTCAGATCCCAATGGCCAAACTGGTCCATGACAGGATAGGATTTCCATTTTTTAAAAAATAAATAAATTATGAGCATCCATGATATGCATGGGGCCCAGGGTGACTAAAAAAATCTGGGATACATGCATGGATGCATCTTGCCCTTGGTTGTTGGTGTGTTCATGTATGATACTATATCATATGTGTATTGTTACTGTCATATGCATGCAGTGCAGGGCCCTGGAACTTATAAAACAAATGGGATCAATTTGAACCTACCTGCCTAATTGCTGTGGGAGGGGATTATATTGGTGAATTGATCTATGGTGTACCAGCCAAGTTGGTGTAGAGGGTTACATAAAGAACAGCAGGAATACAAGGATGAGAGGGTATCTGCATTTGTATGGAGACAAGGGAAAAGACAGAAATCTCAACATCAGTGTGACATGTTGCCCAATTTTTACTATTCAGTCCTTTTTCAAAAGGGAGATTTGTATTCATGTCACACATAAGTCGGTGGAATTTGCTCTTTTGTCCCACATGAGTGTATGACATGTGATTTTTAGATTCTCCTAAAATAAACTAGAAATGATGTGAAACGTCATTTTGGATGATTCTTTAAATTAAAAAGGAGAAAATGTTTCTGATTCGAAACAATGCACAAATAAAAAAACCGTTTGGACTTGATCGCAATAATGCTTCTGGCATTAAACGATCGAGCCTTAATTTAAGCACAGTTCGACTTGCTAGTTATGTGCGGCTAGCCCAACTGATTACTTGCATTATTGTTGGACCGTTCCGTGGCAATCCTGTTACAGTTCTGTTGCCGGCACGATTGTGACTAAGAGCATTTTCGCTGTACTTGTTATTTTTGATTTATTATTCATAACAATAGTAAGCCTCTTTATTTAAATTGATTTGCTATTTTGCTATTCACTCCAATGTACATATTAAATATGACTTCCTATTTGAATGTACCTATATTTTATTAATTTATATACATGCAAAGAAAATAAAAATAATTAAACAAACTCAATACTCAATAGAATAGCAAGTTTGGTTGGCACAACACTCAATAGAATAGCAAGTGTGGAGAGAAAAATAATAAGCTTCCTAAAATAACAAGTCAAGTAACAAGTACAATACAAATGTATTTTAGACTATATTTATTATTTTAGAAGATAATAAGTGTGATCAAAGTACAGTGAAGATGCTATGACTTGTTAACACAAGCTTGGTTTGGTGCCCTCCCATTTGCACACTGACCTTCTTCCTTCCTTCCCCTATGGCTTCTACCACCACCATTCCCTCATCTGCCCTTTTCTCTCATGGCTGCCTACCTAGCTAGCTTCCAGGCTTCCTCTCTCTCTCTCTCCTCGATCTCTGTGTTCACTTCACGGTTCACTGCTGCAAAACCAGCTCTCCTAGCTGTGTTCGACACTTGTGCCGGCTGCTGTTGCTCAGCTTCAGTATGATGGAGAGAGGGGAAAGAATCTAAAAATTGCTTTTAATTTCCACTCATTGACCACCAAGTTTCCTCCTTGTTTGTCCCCCTCCCTCCCTCACCTCTGTTGTTCTTTCCTTGATATTCCCTCAGATGCATGCATACCCTCCTGTCTGTCTCCATTCTTCAGTTAATGCCTCAAATTATTGCTTTTCTTGCCCCTCCCCGTCTCTTGGCCAGCTTGATAGGTGCATGATGCATCTGTGCTACTGAGCTGAGCTCCATCAAGCCAAGCAAGAGCAAAGATCGGAGCTTTGCATCGATTAGCTTAGCTAGCTAGCGGTAGCCCTTCTATGTTTCAGCAGCATCTTCACCGGCGGCGGCAGCAGCAGGGATTGTTGGTGTTACGGGGAGAGGAAGAGGTGGACGCGGCGTCGGCAGATCAGGAGAGCAGCATGTCTAACCTGACCTCCTCCGCCTCCGCCGGGCCGCCTGCCGGAGCCAACCCGCCGCCGCCCTCCTCCGGCGGCAACAAGAGGAAGCGGAGCCTGCCCGGGAACCCCGGTAGGTATAGAAAGGTGTTTCTTTTCTTTGTCGTCGTCGTCGTCATCTCGTTTCCTTTTCCTCGTTTAATTATTTGAGCTGATCGATCGATCGATGATAAGACCCTGAGGCGGAGGTGGTGGCGCTGTCGCCGGCGACGCTGATGGCGACGAACCGGTTCGTGTGCGAGATCTGCGGGAAGGGGTTCCAGCGGGACCAGAACCTGCAGCTGCACCGGCGAGGGCACAACCTGCCGTGGAAGCTGAAGCAGCGAGGGAGCAAGGAGGCGGTGAGGAAGAAGGTGTACATCTGCCCGGAGGCGTCGTGCGTGCACCACGACCCTTCCCGCGCCCTCGGCGACCTCACCGGCATCAAGAAGCACTTCTTCCGCAAGCACGGCGAGAAGAAGTGGAAGTGCGACAAGTGCTCCAAGAAGTACGCCGTCCACTCCGACTGGAAGGCCCACTCCAAGATCTGCGGCACCCGCGAGTACAAGTGCGACTGCGGCACCATCTTCTCCAGGTCCGGCCATTTTCTCTTCTTCTACCTCCCATCCATCTCCTCCCGTCCTCCCTCGCTCTCTCTCTCTGACCATAGACATAATATAGGCTATAGCTAGAGAGAGAAAGCATGCATGCTTGCTATGCCTATGTTCATCCATTGCTAGTTGCACACTTGCACGGTTGCTTGCACCGATCACAAGTATGTTTCTTGCTTCTTCGGGACACTGAAGCAGAAGCTAGCTACCTGCCAGCCTACCTGGTCAACGTTAATTCAGCTGTCGATGTTGTACGTTCGTTCCCTTCCTCCTCTCACTACCAGTGTTAATCTTGCTGGTCCTTCACACTGCCGAGTGCCGACTTGCCGAGCCAGTCGAATTCTTAGGGCACTGGTTGTTTGATTAATCATCCATGTGCAGCAAAGCAAGCAGCTAGCTCAAAGGATTTCTGAACAGGGGCAGTGTTGCTGGTAGAAGATCAGCAGTGCAAGGAAGAAAGCAAGGGAGCAAAAGATCGATCGACGATAGTCTGTATTGTCCATGGAAAGACGGGCCACTTTTGGAGTCGTTTCGATCGATCGTCGGTCGATCGGCTCTCTTCTTTCCTTTTGTTTTTGTCCATGGCTGCAGACGCGAGACGCGACTGACCGGAGGTCGGAGACTCGGAGGAGCACGGTGCAGAACCCAATGGGGAACCGGGAGGGCGTGTCTGAAACTCTGAATATGTATTGCGTGTGTCCGTGCGAGGGAAAGAAACAAACAGCATAGCTACCCCCCATAGGACAAGGCGAAGAAAGAGAGAGAAACAAACAAAAAAGATCCGGGCTTGATGAAGATGAGCTAGCTAGCTAGAGACTGAGAGGATCGAGCTGGGAGGAAGAAAAAGAGGAGAAAATTTTCAGAGATGTGGATCTCTTTGCAAGCGCAGGATTTTTCCATATCTCTCGCTCTCTCCGGCGGCCAGTAGTATGCTGTTTCTCCTACTGCCTAATTGCCTAGGGAGTTAGTACTTAGTACTGGTAGGAGGAGTACTCTCTCTGCAACCATGCATGCATGGCTGCTGCACTAGCTCAGCTCTCTCTCAGCTGTCACTTCGATCAGTCCATCTCCCTCCTGATTCTGTTCTATCTCTCTCTCTCTCTATCTCGAACTGAGCACGGCAGCTAACTAGGGAGAAGCAACAATGACAGGTGAGCAAGAATACGGGGAAAGATGAAATCTTTTGCTTTCTGTGCTTCCTTTTCTTTTCTTTTGCTATTTTTCTATGTGATTCTGAACTTCTTTCTTTCCTTTTTGTTTTAAAAACTGGATTATGAACTTCTTTCGGATTTGTGGTGTTTGGTTTGTCTTTCTGTTCTTGACTTCTTGCATTGCATGCAGGCGGGACAGCTTCATCACGCACCGGGCGTTCTGCGATGCGCTCACCGAGGAGAGCACCAAGGTTATCGGCCAAGGCGGGATGACACCGCTGCCCTTCACGACACCGCTGCCGGTCATGCCGCACCAGGAGCTCGCCGCGGCGCTGCATGAGCAGCAGCAGCATCACCAGGATGTTATGCAGCAGCCGCAGCACCAGCAGCAGCTGGTGCAGAGCTACGGCTACGCCGTGAAGCCGGAGATGGTGCCGTGGCCAACGCTGCCGTCCTACGATCACCACCACCCGCTACTCCAGCCTCTCTGCACCGCCGTTGCACAGAGGTCGGCCCCGTCCGCGCCGCCTCCGCCGCAGCATCAGCAGCAGCAGCAGCAGCTGCCTGCTGCCTCCGCGCACCTGTCCGCCACGGCGTTGCTGCAGAAGGCGGCGCAGATGGGCGCGACCATAGGCGGCGCAGGCACCGGCGCCGCTGGCGCCCACTACACCCAGATGGCCAGCGCGGCCGGCAGCACCACCTTTGGGCTCGGTCTGTCGTGCTTCAACGACACCCAGCAGGACGGCAACAACTGCCTCGTCCCGCCCGGCGTGATGGGCCTGGCAGCAAGAATCGCCCCCCACGGCCGGAGCGGCGGCGGCGGCGACGGCATGACGAGGGACTTCCTCGGGCTTCGCGCCTTCTCCCACAGCGACATGCTCGGCCTCGCCGGCTTCGACTCGTCGTGCATGGGCCACGTGAACACCGCCAACTCCAACGCCGGCATGGCCTGCTACAAACCACCGCAACATGGTCAGGAGCAGCAGACTCACGATCAGCAGCAGCAACACCAAGGCAGCAATGAGCCATGGCATGGCATGGGCTGATGGGCAGCCATAGCTAGCTAGCTACTATTCCCACATCCCACTTTCTTCTTCCTCTCATCACCGTCAGTCCGTCACACCCTTGCCTTGCATCTGATCACTTTGCAGAGACATAGCTAGCTAGTTAGGGTCAGGCCGCCATTGCTGGCCGCCTGGCTACTACGTACTACTCTAGGGCAAGATGTTTTTTGAGAATGGGTAATATCTCTCTCCTCTTCTTCTACCTGTGGTTATGATATAATGATATAATCTCATGATCTTGCAAGTTTAAAGCAAGCAGCCATGGAGGTTTCGATGGATGATACAGAACGCGTCAGTGATTTATTTGTATTTATTTGTATTTTTCTGGTAGGAGTGGATCGAGAATTGTAAGCTAAGCACGGATCAAGTGAAGAAAACAGGAGATTCTAAAAAAAAGATACCGTGAGCTGTAAACATTGAAATAGCTGTGGATAGCTTATGATATTTATTTATATTATTAATATACAATTTTGCATGTAAATTATTGTAATTATAATATTTTATAAGGTTTATACTTTATACCATAATTATACAATTTTGAATTATATTAAAATGATATATTTTACTAAAATATCAAAATTTCAAATTTTACATGAACTAATATGTTATAATACAATGATGAGTAATTTTCGTTCAAAGTTGAACAAAGAAATTATGAAAGTTAAGGACCGTAAGCTTTTAATTTGTACTATGAAAAATGTGTAGTTTTTAAAAAACCTGGTTGATCCGTATATCCATTTGGTTCAGCTTTTAGCTTCCTAACCAAAAAAGAAAACGGGTTGGAAAAGCTGAATCAAACACAACCTAAAGCCATGTGACAATGGATAATAATACATGCACCAATAATCTCTTTCTTGTATCTCATTTGTTTTCATTTTTAACTTGCATGCATGCACTTACAAAAAGCTTTGAATAATCAGACTCATTTGCACTCAAATAATTGATACTCTCTGATGCATCCTTTTTTGTATAATTTATGCTGGATAAAAATGAACAGATACCATGCATTTTGTATCCTGTTTAGAAAGATATATATAGGTAGGTTCATTGGGTGCTTTTCCTACAGGTTTTATAGAAAATAATATTAGTAATTCTAATATCAAATTAACAACATTAAATCCATTAGTATATATGTTTTTATAGTTTACTTGTTTGAATAGTACATGGTAATTAATACTCTTTTCTTTAAACTTAGTAAGACATAAAACAATAAGTAAATTTATAGATTAATGTGTTTGCATATATATATATATACAAATGTTATCCTACACCACGTATATAGAATAGTTATTCTACTGAGAAAAAAATAGTACTCAATTGTTATTCTACGACTGAGAAAATCTACTACTGAAAGTAGTACTCCCGTGGTCGGTATAGAATAGCTATTCTACACATGTGGTGTAGAATAGCACTCCCGTATATATATATATATATATATATATATATATATATACGGGAACGCTATTCTACACTATGGGTGTAAATGCTATTCTAAACCGATCATCCCAATCGTGCCCACCCCCCACCCAATCCCAACCCCTCCATTCCACGTCGGTGTAGAATAGTATTCTACATCCGTGGTGTAGAATAATATTTGTATATATATATATATAATTATAATTGAATGATTGATACACATGAGTGCCCGTGTAGTGTTTTTCCTGCAATCAGTCCATGTAGCCGGCCGGGAGTGCAGGGTACTGTTCGCCCGTGACAAGCTTTTGTTTGGTATTGGTCATGAGCCGACATTATTCCATGCTTCAAAGAAAATAAAACACTGAAAAAAACTTGTATGTTCTGTAGATGCCTTATTGGAAACTTTATTTTAGTTTCAAGATAAGACGATCGATGTATTTTATCTAATCTGCAGGCTAGTCGAGCCACCGTGTGCGTACGTATATACACACTACTTTTACTCTACTCAATAATCTAATCACGACATAAAAAATGAGGTTGATCGAGTGCACGCCACGCGTGTCACACTCGGCCGTGAAAATTACAATCGGGATTCATCAAGTGTCACACACAATACTAGGTGAAAAATGTGACTTCATGGTATGCATAAGGTGCATCTAGTCCCCTATTTTGTTTTGGTGTTGTTGACGCATAAATGCGCCCTCACACTTGGGCCGGTTCGACGTCCAAAAGTATCGCAATGATACCGATACCGTGTTCCGACTACCCTAGATAGTGACAAGGGATTTGGAGTCGTCAGGCAATCAGATAAATAAATAATATTTTAATCCAATTGGCCGAAAGTATCAATAGCAATGTGAACAGTGACAAAACGACCAAAACACCTGGAATCGGCCAATTCGGAGGCCAATTCGGAGTTATAACAGATACTGGTCCGAAGGGTCCTTGAGACGCCTTCGTCCTCAAGTCCAGTCAGACCGGAGGTACAACCCCGGTTGGACCGAAGGGCTGCGAAGGGGCTTCGGGCGGTGTCCCGAAGGCAGGTGCGAAGTACGACTCCGGCGATCGGACCGGCGAAGCCTCGTCGGTCGGACCGACCGTGCTACCCCGATCACACCAGACGAAGGGACCTCCAAACGTTGGCCTTCGACCACGCGGAACTCCGGCGCGCAGGGCTTCGGAGAGCTCGGCCTTCGGCTTCGGCGCACCCAGTGCGAAGGTTCCCGGTCGGACTGGCGAAGTGCCGTCGGTCGGACCAGCTGTTGCCGACAACAGCGTGATGAGGGGATCCAGTCAAACCGGGGTAACAGATCCGATCTGTTAAGCCTCGGCAACCGTAGCAAATGATCTCTAATTGCTCCCAAACATCGCAGGGATGTTTAGGAGAACGATTAATCTGCAAAAACAAGAATAGATCACAAACAATTCGGCCGGAGGGCCGAATTGCCGGGTAGGGCGATAAAAACCGATAAAAGGATAACAATCTGTTACGTGGATTAACGGGAGGTTCACAAGCGAACCAGCAAGGGTTACCGTGATTACGGACGCGACAGACGGAGGGCTTTCAAGCAAACCCACGAAGATGCGGGAAAGTAAAGAAAGTAAAAACGATTCAAAGCTAGGGCTTTGGATTGGTATGTCGGGGGGGCTTTGAATCGGCCTTCCCCTTAGTATTTATAGGGGGTGGGCTAGTTATCCCTAGCTAGAGATAGAGTTAGATGCGTCCAAAACCCTATTGAGATAAGTTTTTGGCGAAAATACCTCGAATCCTACTCGGATCTGAAATCCATACCCTGGCCGGTCTGACCGAGCCCATGGATCCGGGCTGACTGGACCTGGCCGATTAGACCGGCCTACCATAGCCGGTCAGACCGGCCTTTGCCAGGCTGATATATTTTCGGTCAAAAATACTATTTTTCAGTATTTGCCTCGTTTGACCATTAATGCCATTTTTTGCTATAAACACATGCCCCCTGCCTTTTAGCAAACTTAGTGAGCTAAAAGCACGACGGGCCTTGGGCAATACCTGCAATATTGGCCTTTTAACACTTCAAGTGTTTTGCCATACACTTGGGAAGTACTTTTTTAAATATCTACCATTCAAAGCCCTTCGAAATCGCTCTCCTTGTAAAGATTCTAGGACATATGCATTGCCCGAAGCGATTCCAACTATCTTAAAAGGTCCTTCCTAACTAGGTGACCATTTACCGAATTTTGAACTCCTAGTGCCTAATGGCAAAATTGTCTTCCACACCAAATCATTGATTTGAAACGATTTTGCCTTGACCTTCTTGTTGTAGGCCCTAGCTACTCTTCTTTTATCTCTCTCTATTGCCTCTAGAGCCTTCAACCTCTTATCGGTCACCTCCTCTAGATTATCATTTAGAAGTGTCTCTTATTCGTCGACCGATAAGCCATCTTGCTTAAGAAATCTAAGTGAACCAAGATCCACCTCTACCGGTAGAACGACTTCTTGTCCATATAGTAACTCATAAGGACTGACTTTAGTGGCACCATGCTTTGCAACTCTACTAGCCCATAGAGCTTCAGAAAGTACCTCGTGCCATCTTTTTGGAAACTCCTCAACCTTTTTCTTGATCAATTTAATTACAGTTTTGTTACTGGACTCGGCCTGACCATTGGCCTGAGCATAATATGGGGAAGAATTTACCAATTTGACCCCATAGTATTCGGCAAAGTCCCTCACCTCTTTAGCGACAAATGAAGTACCTTGGTCCATAGTGAGAGTTTGGGGAATGCCGAATCTGTGTATAATGTGTTTCAAGATGAAATCAATTAGCTCGTTGTGAGTCATATTCTTGAGCGGCACGACCTCGGTCCATTTTGTGAAGTAATCTGTCGCCATCAACACGAACCGATGCCCTTTCGAAGATGGAGGATGAATTTGGCCGATGAAATCTAAACTCCAACCTCAGAACAGCCATGGTTTGATAATAGGATTAAGTGTCGACGTGGGTGCTAGCTGAATATTCCCAAACTTTTGACAAGCTTCGCACCCTCTATAGTACCTAAAACAGTCTTCAGTCATAATCAGCCAATAAAAACCTACCCTTTTGAGCATCCAACTCATCTTCAGGGCCGACTGATGAGTACCGCAAAGCCCTTCATGTACTTCTCCTGCAGCAACTCTAGCTTGATCGGGATCCAGACACTTCAAAAGTACTCCATCAATAGTCCGGCGATACAACACATCGTCGAGCAAAACAAACTTGAAAGCTTGTCGCCGAACTTTTCGATCAACCTTTTGGCTTGGATTTCTCAAATATTGGACGATTGGGATTCTCCAATCGTCTTCACTGATCAAAGGAGCAATGGCCAAATTCCTACCAGAGCTGGCCTCGAGGTTTCTCGTTTGGATCTGCCCCCCGAGCGCTAAACCTTCCTAACAACCTTCGGTCGGACCGGTCATGTTGGCCCGGTTCAACCGACTATTGCCGGTCGTCTGACACAGTTCGGTCTGACCGTCCTGACATGGTCGGTCGGACCGAGAACGCAAGGGTGGTATGACCGTGGTTACAAGACCGGTCAGACCGACAGTAGGACCCTCGGGTGTTACATCATCTCCAAACATTGGCTTTTCCCGCGTGCAGAATTTGCCCCTCCTAATTTGATAGCCTGATGCTTGTTGAGCCAAGTCATTTGCAAGTGAGTTGGCCTCTCTAGACACATGAGTGATCTCAAAATCATCAAAGGTAGAAATTAAGTCTAAACACTTGTCCAAGTACCTATTTAGCAAACCATTAAAACATTGAGCGAGCTTGGCTACTTGTTGTACGACTAATAATGAATCACTGTATGCATGAACATACTTCACACCCATGGAGTTTAGCAACTCAAGACCTAGCAACAGGGCTTCGTATTCGGCTTGATTATTAGTTGAATGAAATTCTAAACGGGCCGAGGTCTCAAAGCGCATACCACTCAGTGATATGAGTATCACTCCAACACCTTGGCCATTTTTTAAAGCCGAACCATCGAAGTAAAGTTTCCACGGTAATGTTTCAATCAAGGCGACTTCATCGCCCCAATTGACATCTATGTGGTGATCCACTATAAAATTAGCAACGACTTGGCCTTTCATAGCTTTCAACGGTTCATAAGCCAAATCATATTCGATTAACCCATATGCCCACTTGCCGATTCTACCACTTAGAATCGGCTTTTGCAACATGTATTTTATGACATCCGTTTGGCAAGTGACAATACATGTGCTGGGGAGAACGTAATGACGTAATTTGGTACACGCATAATATAGGGACAAACATAAACGCTCCACAAACACGTACTTTGTCTCAGCGTCCAGAAGTCGACGACTCAAGAAGGTGATGATGTACTCTTTTCCTTCGACGTCTTGAGTCAACATGGCCCCAATCATGCTCTCCTCCGCGGCGATATAAAGCCGAAATGGGATCCCGGCCTTCGGCGCCCTTACCACTGGTGGCATCGATAAGCACACTTTGATTTTCTCGAACGCACGTTGCTGGCTTGTCCCCCAAGTGAACTCGGCTTCATTTTTTAGCCGGAGTATTGGGACGAAAGCATCAATCTTTCCAGACAGGTTAGATATAAAGCGTCGTAAATAATTAACCTTGCCTAGCAATTTCTGTACATCTTTCTTACATGTCGGCACTACGCATCCCCTAATTTTCTCAAGCCTCTTGGGATCAATTTCGATGCCTCTTTCATGAATCATGAATCCCAAGAACTTACCCACCGACACACCAAAAGCACATTTGAGCGGGTTCATTTTCAAGCCATACCGGCGCATTCTTTCGAAAGCAACTTTCAAATCGGCGAGGTGGTTCTCCATAGCGTCCGATTTGACCACAACATCATCTATATAAACTTCTAACATAACCCCTAGCAAGTCATGAAAGATTAAGTTCATGGCACGTTGGTATGTGGCGCCAGCATTCTTTAAACCAAACGTCATTACAACCCGCTCAAACAAACCGACAAAACCTAGGCAGCGAAAAGTCATTCTAAAAACGTATTCTTCGGCCATAAAGATTTGGTTATAACCAGCGTTGCCGTCAAGAAAACTTAGTACCTATGTCCCGAGGCATCGTTGATCAACATGTCGGCTATCGGCATGGGATACTCGTCTTTCGGAGTAGCCTTGTTCAAATCCCTAAAATCGACGCAGATGCGGATCTTGCCACTCTCTTTCTTCTCAACATGCACGATGTTAGCGACCCATTCTGCGTACCTGCATGGCCTAATAAAACCTGCTACTAATAGACGTTCAATCTCCTCTTTAACTCAGTCATAGATGGCCGAATTGAAGCGACGCGACGGCTGTTTATAAGGCCTAAATTTGGGTTTGATGGGGAGCCGATGCTCAACAAGCTCTCGGCTTAGCCCGGGCATCTCGCTGTAATCCCATGCAAAGCAATCAACATATGATCGAAGCAACTTTATTACTTCAGCCTTTACATCATTATTCAGATTCTGATTTACAAACATCGGCCTTGGAACACTACCATCTCCTATGTCTACTTGTTCCAAAGGGTCGGCCGATGAGAAGCGTTGACCTAATTTATCTACCTGGCTAAAGTCTTTTCGATGGCTTCGACGATACCGTCTGGAGAAGACTGATACTGCTCCACGCGAGACTTTAACCAATTAAGATTAGCGCTAGACATTCTCCTATCTTAGGCACAACCGAGCCACACCGGCCGGCTTCACGGAAATAGGAATGAACCTCCCCTCTGATACGCTGACAAAGTCATAATCCGAGAGATCCCGTCCCGACAAACACTCTATCTCATCATGGGTGGTGTCGCCGGACGCATCGGCCAAACTAACATGGGCTGATGTATCGGCGTACAATATCTCAACTTCATTGCCATCCCATTGTATGAGGCGCTAATGCAAGGTTGACGGTACACACTGATTTGCGTGGATCCAGTCACGCCCAAGCAATACATTATAGTTACCCTGTACGTCGACGACGAAGAAAGTGGTAGGCAGTGTCTTGTTTCCCATCGTCAGTTCCAGGGACAGTACTCCCTTGGCTTCTGTTGTGTCGTCGTTGAAGCTATTGAGGGTGACGTTGGTCTTCTTTAGGTCGTCTTCATTTTTGCCGAGCTTCCTTAGAAGGGAGTACGACATTAGGTTCACGGTGGCACCGCCATCGACAAGCATCCTCGAGATGGGCTTCCCGTCGATGTGTCCCCTTAAGTAGAGGGGTCTCAGGTGACGATTCGTATCTTCGGGCTTCTCGAATACGGCGTCTCATGGGCCGAGGTCTAGCTGACCGACCTCGGTCTCCTCCTGCAGTGGAGCGAACTCGAAAGGCAACATGACGACGCCGACGTCCATCGCCTGAGGAGTAGGCCCCTCGGAGATGGAGTGTAGTCGTCGTCGAGTAAATCGTCTTCATCGGAGCTAACAACGGGGGCCGAGTCATTGATTATGACCGGCCTGGGTCTCCAGACTTTCTTCACGGTGGGCCGAGGATGGATTTCCTCAAAAAGTGTGTCCCGTGCCTCCTCGGCCTTCTCTTCTCGTATCTCCTGTGCGCGCAAGCATTGCAACCTCCTCTTTTGCGACTTGGACATCCAGGAGGGCGCCCATGATGGCTGCGGACGGGTGCCGGGTGCCACGGTCTTGCTTCTAACATTTTTAGCCGAAGGGGACTTGCTTGTATCGGCCTCGAGCGCCTTGCATTTGCCATGAAAGGTCTCCTTCTCCCAGTCGGTCGGACCGGCCATGGCGAGCCGGTCAGACCGGGTTGTGCCGAAAACTGTCGTACGGTCGGTTGGACCGGCCACAGTAGGCCGGTCAGACCGAGCTTCGGTCGAGTCTTCGCGCATTCTCGTCGGGGTATCCCTCGGGATTGGGACCTCCTGGGATCCAACCCTGATGACTATAACCTCCAAGGCGTCTCCATATCCACCCTTTTCGGTGATATCTCGCGGAGCCCGGTTCCGAGGGACAATGGACAGGCGATGAACAACGTTGTTATCCTGTGCCGGAGTGTAAGTGTTCGCAGCCGAACATTGCACAAAATTCCCCGGTGGCGGAGGCCAAACTGGAGCCATCGTCCAGTAGTAGGGCGGCGGCATCGGGGGCTCTAGCGGCCTTGCCCACTGAGTGCCGAGCCTACTGGCTAGTTGGGGGTCTGGCCATGTCGATGTTACCTCGGACCAGACCAGCGAGGGGTCTTGCCAAGCCGGAGGTAAATTAGCCCATGGCAGAGGCGGGCCTGGCCACAGGAGGTCGAATCCCTTCGGAAGCTACAAACCGCTCAAAGGGGGTGGGTTCGGCCACTGAGGCCCGGACCCATCCGGAGGCTGGAAACCCTCCGGAGGAGGTGGGCTCGGCCACTGAGGCTCGAAGCCCCCCGAAAACAGGGGCCAAGCCGGAGGAGGGTTCGGCCAATGAGGTCCGAGCCCTGCCGGTTGCTGCATCCACCCTGAAGGAGTGTTCGGACCTTGAGGTCCGAACTCATCACTCACGGGGCTCATCCTCCTAGGGGGCTTTGACTGTCCCGAAGCCCGTGAGCGAACACCTTTTCTATCGGACCTTCGCTTGTGCTTGTCCAAAGGCATTTTGTGCGTCACCTTCGGCCTTCTGCGATGTCTGGCCGAAGAAGATGACTTAATATTTTCTTTCCACACCCCTACCTCTGGATTCTTTGGTACAAGTGTGCGCGGGAGAGCGTCTCCTATGACGACCGCCTTTCCCTTAGTCGACTCGGCCTACGCTGGCCGAATCAACACCTTCTTCCCTTCTAGATCAACGTTGTTCATGGGGAAAGGGTCTCCGTCTAATTTCATTTTTGGATTTGCTTCTATTTTCAATCGTCCTTCCTCTATGGCCGATTGTACCTATCGACAAAAAACGTTGCAATCGTTAGTGTAGTGGGAATGCGAATCATGCCACTTGCAATAGGGACGCTTTTTTAACTCGTCGGCGGATGGCATGACTTGCCCTTTCGGCAGCCGTAGGAGTTGATTTTTTAATAGGAAATCAAATATCTTATCACATTTAGTTACGTCGAACGAATATCTAACTTCATCAGGCCGACTCTTAGAGGGAGACGGTCGCAATTCGGAGCAGGTGATTGGCTTGGACTTCGTGCTCCAAGTCCATTCGGCCGTGTATGTATCGGTCGGGTCTTCTTCCTCTTCGTGCTCCATAGTGTGGATCTCAGCCCTTGGTTTGTTAAAAGTTTTGACGAATCTTCTATCTTTGGCCCAGCCTTCCTGGACCAGAGCCTATTGCAATACTTGGCTAACATCCAAGAGGTTTTGATTGTCCATACGCTCCTTAATTTCTGCTCGTAGGCCATTGCATACTAGATCTGCTAGGTCCCTTTCTGATATGTTTAGGCGAAAACATTTATTCCTAGTATCTCTAAAGTGTTTAACATACTCAGAAATACTTTCGCCGGATTTTTGCTTAATCGTCGTAAGGTGTGATAGCCTAAGCTCGGTCTCGCCTGTATAGAAATAATCATGAAACTTTTGCTCTAGTTGAGCCCATGTTTGGACGGAGTTCGGCAGGAGTGTCGAAAACCAAGTGAACGCAGTGCCGGATAACAACAGGGAGAATAATCTGAGTTTTAATGCATCCGATCCGCTAGCTTCGCCACATTGTGCTAGAAACTGGCTAACGTGTTTTAATGTAGATTTACTACCCTCGCCATCAAATTTCGTAAAATCTGGGACTCTATAACCGCGAGGATATGGAATAGTGTCAAAGTGGTCGGGATATGCTTTTCGATTAACCCTAGCTCTATCTCGAGGTGCAAAGCCGGTGCATTCCCTAAATAGTGCATGAATACGCTCCTCGATATCGTCGTGATCTAATGCTTGTGCGCGCCTTTCATGCGGTGGCGGGACGCGTGGTGGTATATAGACATGCTCTGGCCTATGGTGTGGAGTGGGAGTATGCAGTGCAAGCGGCGGCGGCAGAGCAGGTATGGGTGCAGGCGGTGGTGGTACCTGGTAAGCTGGGTTTGCCTGTCCATAGGAGTAGTTATGTGTTTCGGTTGTGGAGGAAGTAGCCAGAAACGTGATGGTTTTTCCGGTATTACCGTCGGTTCTGCTATAGATATGCTGTGTTGGCGGAATACTAGTAATCGGTGCCGGCGAATCGGCCTCAGTAAAACTGAATCTTCTAAACACTGTCGCCACTTGCGAGACAACTGCGGGTTCCAGTTTATTGGCTAGCGAGGCGCTAACTACTTGATCAACAGACGCAGCTATCCTACGGTCTACTTGTGAGGCGGATAAAGGGGGTGATGACGGGCGTACCTGGGCCAAGTTGAGGTTGTCGCGCATGACGAAGCCCGAGCGCGTCTTTATGCAATCTCTGAGCATCAGTTCTTTGAGTTCTCTCTTTTTCGCTTCGATCTTTGCTCGGTCTTCCTCAGATATGTCCGCCATGGTGGGTGTTATAATGTTGCAGTCATCGATGTCCGTGCTCCCCACAATGTTCATCGGCAATGTAGTGGAAGTAGACGTAGTAGATGTACCCGCCGCCGATGTAGAGTAGTAGTCATGGTTGGCGTTGTCCCCAGTGGAGTCGCCAGAAAGTGTGTTGACGCAGAAATGCGCCCCCGCACTTGGGCCGGTTCAACGTCCAAAAGTATCGCAATGATACTAACACCGCGTTCCGACTACCCTGGATAGTGACAAGGGATTTGGAGTCGCCAGACAATCAAATAAATAATTAATATTTTAATCCAATTGGCCGAAAGTATCAATAGCAACGTGAACAGTGACAAAACGACCAAAATACCTGGAATCGGCTAATTCGGAGGCCGATTCGGAGTTATAACAGATACTGGTCTGAAGGGTCCTTGAGATGCATTCGGCCTCAAGTCTGGTCATACTGGAGGTACAACCCCGGTTGGACTGAAGGGCTGCAAAGGGGCTTCAGGCGGTGTCCCGAAGGCAGGTGCGAAGTACGACTCCGGCGATCGGACCAGTGAAGCCTCGTCGGTCGGACCGACCATGCTACCCCGGTCACATCGGGCGAATGGACCTCCGAACGTTGGCCTTCGACCGTGCGGAACTCCGGCGCGTAGTGCTTCGGAGAGCTCGGCCTTCGGCTTCGGCGCGCCTAGTGCGAAGGGTCCCGATCGGACCGGCGAAGTGCCGTCGGTCAGACCGGATGTTGCCGACAACGGCATGACGAGGGGCTCCAGTCAGACCAGTGTCGCACCGTCGGTCAGACCGGGGTAACAGATCTAATCTGTTAAGCCTCGGCAACCATAGAAAATGATCTACAATTGCTCCCAAACTTCACAGGGATGTTTAGGAGAACGATTAATCTGCAAAAACAAGAATAGATCACAAACAATTCGGCCAGAGGGCCGAATTGCTGGGTAGGCCGAGAAAAATCGATAAAATGGATAACAATCCGTTACGTGGATTAACAGGAGGTTCACAAGTGAACCAGCAAGGGTTACCGTGATTACATACGCGGCAGACGGAGGGCTTTCAAGCAAACCCATGAAGATGCGGGAAAGTAAAGAAAGTAAAAACGATTCAAAGCTAGGGCTTTGGATTGGTATGTCGGGGGGGCTTTGAATCGGCCTTCCCCTTAGTATTTATAGGGGGTGGGCTAGTTATCCCTAGCTAGAGATAGAGTTAGATGCGTCCAAAACCCTATTGAGATTAGTTTTTAGCGAAAATACCTCGAATCCTACTCGGATCTGAAATCCAGACCCTGGCCGGTTTGACCGAGCCCATGGATCTGGTCTGACCGGACCTGGCCGGTTAGACTGGCCTTTGCCACGCTAGCATATTTTCGGTCAAAAATACTATTTTTCAGTATTTTCCTAGTTTGACCATTAATGTCATTTTTTGCTATAAACAGGTGTATTAATGACAATATTGACCAACACTACTAATCAATTTGCTAAGATGATTGCAGCGATTTCACAAGAAAAGAAAGTTCCGTTGAAACAAATTTGGAGAAAGAGCTCCATTTGGTCCAAATAGGCTCAAAAGGTTAAAATCATTAAAATATTCTTTACATTGAGTCTAGGATCGCCGTATTATTAAGAGGGATGTATTTGGATTTTGTTTCAAAACTTTGTGCTCAAAGGAAAACATTTCTGAAAGATTTTTGGTCATGTTCAAACTGAGTTCCAGAATTTTTATACTAATCGGAACTTCTGGTTTGGATCGAAACTTCCGATCTGAGCTCTCGGATTAAAAATTTAAATGCATCAGAACTTCTGATTTGGATCAGAACTTCCGATTTGAGCTCTCGGTTTTGAATTTATTTTTCTTTTTTGGGGTGGTATAACCCCCCACTCATTTGTACACAATGCTTGGCCCCCGAAAATTCATTCCCTTGCAAACCCTAACTCTCATCCTCAAGCTCTCTTGTGATTCAAGGCTAGATTTAGTGTGAGTCTTTGTGATTTGCCTTGAGAGCGCATTGGAAGTCTTCTCGAGCTCTTGTTGTTGCATCTTTTGAGATGATTTTCGTGGGTTGCTTTTGTTTATTTTGTTGGATTTTTTTGAAAATCTTTGAGCACAAAAGTTTGAGTTGGCAAAATCTTCAAACGCATTTATTACTCTTGGAGGATTCGTTCTCCTAGACGGCTCGGAGTCACTCCGTGAGCAACCAAGGAGGTTGTGGTTGCCCGGAGAAGTTTGTAAAAGCTTCCCTTGGCTTGGACAAGGAAATGAAGAGAAAACCTATAACGCCCCGATTTAATAAAACCGGTAATTTATTGAAATTCCATAGAAAAATAAATAAATACAAGACGTTCATCACACGACTGCGTACAATACGCCAATCAATCATGGTTCGTAGACCATATTATTAGAAAAGAGTTAAATAAAAGAGAAACTAATAAAATAAATCCTCTAGATGAACGCCTTCTTCCAGTCTCGTGCCTTGACTGGGTCGCTACTCCAGACCGTCACTCTCCTCGTAGTAGACCGCCTCTGGTGGTGTAAGTCAACGGGGGTGAGTACAATCATACTCAGCAAGCCACCGAATGCAATTATAATGCAAGGTAATAACAAGGAAGGTAGTGGCTTACTTTTGTGGAAAAACATATTTGTAAAGCAATTAATGTAATCAAGTTATTATTGCAGAAAAGTAAACATGAGTTCATGCATCATCTTCTAACTCAAGGGGTACAGTCAGCCCACCCTCGCTCAACAGTCCTTACATGCCATGAATAACACTTTCACTCAAACAATAGTAAACTAACTGCGAGAGGTCACACAACCCGCCCTTGACTGTGGGCTCAGCTTTTTAAAAAGATTTAAACTATGATCAGAGGTGCACTACTGTACGCACAAGGCACTCATTTCCCGCACATCGCAGTGTGCTAAATGACTCTTGTCACGAGAAATTCATGCCAAAACCTTCAACATGGAACACACCAATTCGATAACACCCTCTTACAGGTTTCATATGGTTTCCCAGTCACTTCGGGCCACACCATACCCCCCTTGAGCGACGTCGGTACAAGTCACCCGCAGGTTGCCCCTTGCCCCCTCCACTATGGTGTTCCAAGTTGGTACGATCCATACCTCAAGTTAGGACTTACCCACTAGACTTGTGGTTAGTACGGAAGTGCTTTGTAACAGATCCCGTAGACCGGTCCTTATAGTGCCCCGGGTGCGACCAACCAATTCCCGAGCTTGCACCCGGAACCCACCATACTTATAACATAGCCAAATCCAACAGAATCCAGAGACGAGAATAACGGAGAAATTCATATAGTAGAATCCAACTATCTACGACTCATTCTTTTATCCTATAGTAGTTGTGTCGGTACATTGGACACTAACTAATATAATATTTGTAGAGTAACAAGGAGTTTAGGCTCAATAAGCATGGCTTGGGTTTACACACCAGGACAGGGATCTAATAAATATAATTTAGGGCTTGATATTAGACTAATGCAATATTATCCTATAAGTTATAGCGATAATTTATTAAAACATGGGCTCAATTATGATCAAAATAGGGGTTGTGACTTGCCTTGATCCGCGAATGGTGAAGGTGGAACCTCGGGGTAAAACTCCGGATCTTCGACGGCGTCGTAGTCTTCTCGATACGGAAAAGTAAATACAATATTCAATAAACAATCCAAAAATCAGCCATACAAACATACATGTTTTTTTGTATTAAATAAAGGAGATAGAGTCTTAAATTCTATGAAATTATTACCTAATCATTTAAGATTAATTTCTAAAGGGGTTTCTCAATTTTATAAATTGATATAAGTATTTTCCCTAAGGGGTTTTTTATTTCCCCCTTTTTTTAAAGGTGGAATAAAAAGGTATAAAGCAACCCTATTGTTCTTATTGCTTAAAAATAGTGAGATGAATTTATAGTGCCCTCTGAAATTAATATATAAATTTTTAAGGGTTTTCTGAATTATTTAAATGAAAAATGAATTTAATCCTAAAGGGGTTTTTACTCTATTATTTAATAAGAATAAAATGTGTAAAATAAACATATTGTTTTTATTGCATAAAGGTGTAGAGAATAAAAAGATAAATTTTCCAAAATTTGAATGGTCAAATTTGGAGTTAAATTGAGCAAGTTATGAATTTTTAAAGCTTAAACATATTTTTTGAATTTTTATTTAAACTAAAACAGGCTCGGGTCCACGGTGAGCCAGGCCCACCATGGACCCGGGCACTGTGCGCGTGGTCCGGCCCGATCTGGACCATTGGATCCAGATCCAACGGTCAGATGCAAGGCGGGGTGCTTAAGTTGCTATGAACGGCTGTGATTAAAAGAAATCGGACTGGTACGCGTGGACGCGCGAGATTGATCTAGGATTTTAAATAGCGATCAACGGCTCTGATTAAACGGTACCGATTTGGTGCGATCCGAGGGCTGGGATTAAATCCCGTGGGGTCTTAATCCGTGCCCTCCGTTTGCGATCGTGCAGCCCAGATGCCATCCGGCACGGCACGCGCAGAAGGGGGTTGGGTACCCCTCTTCTCCGGCTCCGGCGACACGGCGGCAAGGGTTTCCTGGCGACGGCGAGGTCCTATGGCGCATCTACGGCCAAAAATGGAAAGAGGGGCGCACGAGGGACCTAGGCATACCGGCGACGACGATGATGGGGCAGTGGCGACGGTCAGCGACGAGGAGAGGGCAGTGGTGTCCTTCGAGATCGATGGCGATGAGGAGCTCCGGCGGCGATCTGGCCCAACGAAGTAGAGGCCGACGACGGGTGGGCGAGGGCAGTCTCGGTGGTGGCGACGACAAGGGCGGTGGTGGCTCTAGTCGCCGGCGAGGGCCTGCCACAGTGGAAACAGAGGTAGAACCAAAAAAGGGGGTGGCGGCCTTCGGGATTGCGAGGACTAGGGCTATGGTGGCATGGCGGAGTGCGGCGAGGGTGGGAGGCCTTTTATAGGGGCTCACCGGCGTCCAGGATGGCAAGCCAACCGAGGAAATCCGAGGGGATTCCTTTCCCTCTGGCGAGCTTTTTCATCCGCGCGGGAACATACCAAATGCGGCGGAAAGTGCGTGGGGAAAAGGGAAAGTGGCAGCCGGTGTGAGGGGGAGGGGATCCCGGCCTCGATCTGGCATAACGTGGTGGCCGGCGGCGATAAACAGAAAGGGGGCGTCGGGGGATGGAAGGGGGGATCCCCTTCCATCGAAGAAGATGGACCTGACAGGTGGCCCCCACCTGTCAGCGGTCGAACGCGATGCCAACGGCGCCGCCAGGCGGGCCCAAGTGGACGGTGGCTGAGGCGCGCGCTAGAGACTAACGGGCGGGTCCTAGGTGAGGCGGGGTGCGAGGGAGGGTAAAATGGCGTCGACATGTGGGCCAAACTTAGCAGTGGGTGAGGGGCGTGACGCTAAAGGCTGACGGGTGGGGCCGACGGACACGTACACGCAGAGGAGAGAGGGTGAGGCGCGCCGACAAGGTAGGTCCACCCGTTAGAGGCTCGGGGGTTAGACTGGGCTGGGCCTGGGGAATTTTGAGGGGGCGGCCCAATAAGAATTTAAATGTATTTTCAATTTAAAATATTTCCAGAAAATCAATTATTTGCTTAAGGCTTGAAGCACTGTTGCTAAAATTTTGTAAAAATTCTCAAAAATATTTCTTGGCTTCTAGATTCCACCATAAATTTTTCACATTCAAATTTGAAATATTTCTCCCTGTTTTGCTTTATTTGGGTTCTTTTAACCTTTACTCTAAATAAATAATTCATTTTCAATTCAGAAAATTTATTTCCCTCCTTTTATTTTATTTTAAAATTTGGGCTGTTACAAAACCCAAGGTTAGCGAAGGCTAAGACTTGGTGAGGAAAGGGTTGAAAGAGACCCAACCTTTCGAGGTCCCTCAAAGGAGACGTAGGATCGGTAGATCCGAACTCCAGGAAACATATCCTTATCTTGTGTGCTCCTGCATTCATACTTATTTTTAGGGTTCATACTAAGTCGAACTTTGTCTTCACCCGATCTATCATTTGTCTTAAATATAAGGAAACTCACTGTGTTAAAGGTTTTACTAGTACACTTGCGCACACTTCTATCCAAACACTTTTTCAGAAAACAAGTTTTTTGATTTCATCGATTTCAATCTATTAATCGGAACTTCCGATACACATCGGAACTTCCGATCCATCGGAAGTTTCAAGAAATCTGACAGATCGGAACTTTCGACTTCTCTTCAGAACTTTCGATCAGACATTTTCTCAGAATTTTATTTTTCCGCAAGAAATTTTTAAATTGCCTATTCATCCCCTCTAGGTAACTTTCAATTGGTATCAGAGCTGGTCTCTTTGATTAAGCTTAACCGCTTGAAGAGCAAAGATGGAAATATCTCCAACCAAGACAATAGATGGACCCGTCTCATCCAAGAGCAACAACAACAATAAAAGGGGAGCCACATATCCTTTTGATTACTCAAAACTAAATCTTAGTTCTCATAGTAGTTCCATTCCCGTGGGTCGTGCACCTTACTTTGATAGTACACAATACGCGACATGGAAAACAAAATGAAAATGCATTTATTTTCAATGCATCCCGAAATATGGAGAATTGTCAAAGATGGTTTAGATTTTGATGTTTATGATGCTCAAGGAAAAGATTGGACTCCAGGGGAAGAACAAGCCCTCCACCGTAACTTTCAAGCGGCAAGTGCCATACTTTCCGCCTTGAGCCTAGAGGAGTACAACAAGGTGGATGGCATAGAAGATGCCAAGGAAATATGAGACACATTGTAAGTGGCCCATGAAGGTACATCGTCCGTGCGGGAGTCAAAGATCGAGCTTCTTGAAGGGAAGCTTGGAAGATTTGTAATGGAAGATGATGAGACTCCCAAGAGATGTATGACCGACTCATGGTGTTGGTCAACAAGATCAAGGGTCTTGGAAGCAAAGATATGAGTGACCATGTTGTGGTCAAAAGACTTCTCCGAGCAATTGGACCAAGGAATCCAACCTTGGTGACATTGCTTCGAGAATGGAAAGACTTCAAGAAATTAACTCCAAGTGATGCGCTAGGAAGGATTGTAGCACATGAGCTAATGGAGGAAGAAGCAAAAGAGGTGAAGGACTTAAGTACACAAATAGAAGCAAGGATGTAGCCTTAAAGGCTAAAAAGGATGAAGACTCAAGTGATGAAAGTGAAGATGAAGAACTAACCCTACTAGTCAACAAATTCAAGAAATTTATGAATAAGGGCATATATAATAAGCATAAGAAGAAATATGACAAGAAGAAGAAGAAATATGACAAGAAGAAGAGGCGGCAATCAAGAAGAAATATGACCAAGAAGAAGAAGGATGAAGACTACAAAGGAAAGAACAAGTACCACAAGAAGAAGCCAAGAGGCCATGCACACATTGGGGAGGAATGGGACTCCAACTTCAAATCCGAGTCAGAATCGGACTCCGATTCATCCAAGAAGGGAGTCGCCACCGTCTCCATTTCCCATCTCAAGACTTTAAATCCTTCACTCTTTGGAGAGTCAAGCTACGACGACTACATCATATCCCCCAAGTGCTTCATGGCAAGAAGCAAGAAAGTAACTAAAAATGATGTTTTTGAGTCTAGTAGTGAAAGTAGCTCTAGTGATGATGAATCAAATGAATTATTGCTTAAATCCATGAGTAGATCATGTAAATTAAAATTTAAAGAACTTTTAAAAACAATAGAGTCGCAAGAAGCAACCATTGAGAAGCAAAAGACAACCCTTGAATAACAAGAGGAAACCCTTGAACATCAAGATGAGCTATTTGCTCTTGAAAGGAAAAGAATGTGAATCTTAAATTGCTTCTTGCTAAGGAGAAGAAAAAGGTTGAGACATTGAGTAATGATAACAAGTTAGTCAATGAATCAAATCTTGAGTTGAAAGAGACTATCAAGTCTCTCTCTAGTGAACCTGTGATTCTAAAAGAATCCAAATAGTGTCTAGATGAGAAACTTGAGTCTATTAATTCAAAACCTATTCCATATCCTTCTATTGCTTCCACTAGTAATGATTGTGCTAAATGTTATACATTTGATTTAAATGCATATGAGACTAACATGAAGTAAATAGAGATCCTAAGAAAAGAGAATGAAAGACTTGGCACCTTAGTGAGCTACGGGTGTATCAAGACCTACAAGTCAAAGGATGCTCTATACAAGATACTCAACACCAAAGGTAATATTGAGAGGCATGGGCTTGGTTATCACCCCAATGAGACCAAGTCCAACCCTAGAATGAAGAACAAGGGTAAATAAGTAATCAAGTTTGTGAGGGAAGAGGGTGCTCCACAAAAGGCCAACAACAAGCCCCACGCCTCACAAGCCACTTTTTATGCTTCATACCTAGTTAAGAGGAACCACTGTGGTAAAGTGGTTGCCAAATTTGTAGGAAATAGAAATGAAAAACCTCTTAAGAAAATTTGGATTCCTAAAGTCCTTGTTACTAACATTGAAGGACCCAAAAAGATTTGGGTACCTAAAATCAAGAACTAATATCTTGAAGGAATATGCCTCCGCTGGATCAAGTTGGGTGATGGATAGTGGATGCACCCACCACATGACCGGAGAGAAGAACATGTTTACCACCTTTGAGCCAAATCAACATGAACATGAAACCATTGTGTTTGGCGACAATGGAGAAGGTGAGGTATTGGGTGTAGGTAAAGTTTCTATCACAAGTAATTTTTCAATTTCAAATGTTCTTCTAGTTGAATCATTGAGTTACAATTTACTTTCTATTTCGCAATTATGTGAAATGGGATATAATTGTAACTTCTCTCATGAGGGTGTGACCATTTTGAGAAGAAGTGATAATTCCATGGCATTCACGGGTAGGTTGAAGGGGAAGCTATACCTTGTCGACTTTGTACAAGATAAAGTGGAACCAGAAACTTGCTTAGTTGCCAAGTCAAGCATGGATTGGCTATGGCATCACCGACTAGCTCATGTTAGGATGAGGAACTTGATAAAACTTCTCAAAGGGGATCACATTCTAGAACTAACAAATGTTGTCTTTAAGAAAGATAGGTTGTGTAGCGCATGTCAAGACGGAAAGCAAGTTGGAGTGCCACACACCGCCAAGAATATCATGACTACAAAGAGGCCACTTGAGCTCCTACACATGGATCTTTTCGGACACGTGGCCTACATAAGCATTGGTGGTAACAAATATGGTTTTGTTATTTTAGATGATTATTTTAGATTCACTTGGGTGTTCTTTTTGCATGACAAAGGAGAAACACAAGAAATCTTTAAGAATTTTGCAAGAAGAGCACAAAATGAGTATGAAGTGAAGATCAAGAAAGTGGGGAGCGATAATGGAGGTGAGTTCAAGAACACTCACATTGAAGACTTTCTTGACAAGGAAGGAATCAAGCATGAGTTCTCCACTCCATATGATCCACCTCAAAATGGAGCAGTAGAGTGGAAGAATCGAACTCTTGTGGAGGCGGCGTGGACCATGCTAAATGAGTACAATACTTCGGACATCATTTGGGCCGAAGTCGTCAACACCGCATACCATTCCATCAACCGTCTCTATCTCCACAAGATTCTCAAGAAAACGTCTTATGAGCTATTAACCGATAACAAACCAAATGTCTCATACTTTAGAGTTTTGGTAGCAAATGTTACATTCTT
Organism: Zizania palustris; assembly: GCA_019279435.1. NCBI lineage: Eukaryota > Viridiplantae > Streptophyta > Magnoliopsida > Poales > Poaceae > Zizania > Zizania palustris. Next base: position 2,027,376 of record JAAALK010000288.1, on the reverse strand, counting down.
GTTAAACGGCCAAGAAATTCAAAATTTTCCTCTAAAGTAGATGAAGGCTTCTTGGTCGGATATGAGTCAAATGCACATGCCTATCGTGTTTTCAACAAAACCACAGGTGTTATTGAAGTCACTAGGGATGTGACATTTGATGAAACTAATGGCTCTAAAGTAGAGCGAGTTGATCTAAGTAATGTAGGTGATGAAGCACCTCCATGTGAGGCAATAAAGAACATGCCCATTAGAGATATTAGGCCAAGAGAAGATACGCCTACGGAACAGCAAAAAGATCAACAAGAGACTCAACAAGAAGAAAATCCCACTCAAGAGCGAGCGGTGTTGGAAGAAGAATAAGAAACTCAAGATGAAGTTACTCAAGAAACAACTCAATACCCAAGAGTCCACCAATGCATTCAACGAGATCATCCCATGGACAACATCTTATGAGACATTCAAAAGGGGGTAACTACTCGTTCTATAATTGCAATTTTTTGTGAATGTTACTCTTTTGTGTCCTCTTTGGAACCTATCAAGGTGGAAGAAGCTCTTGAATACCCAGATTGGGTAATAGCCATGCAAGAAGAGCTCAACAACTTCAAAAGGAATGAAGTTTGAGAGTTGGTAGAAAGACCAAAGCAAAACGTAATCGACACTAAATGGGTCTTCCGCAACAAGCAAGATGAGCACGGTAAGGCCACAAGGAACAAAGCAAGGTTGGTTGCTCAAGGCTTCATACAAATCGAAGGTTTGGATTTTGGTGAGACTTATGCACCCGTAGCTAGTCTTGAGTCAATTCGAATATTATTAGCCTTTGCTACTCACCATGATTTCAAGCTTTATCAAATGGACGTGAAAAGCGCATTCCTAAATGGACCAATCTCTGAATTGGTGTATGTGGAGCAACCACACGGATTTGAAGATCCAATCCAACCCGACCACATCTACAAGCTCCATAAGGCACTCTATGGGCTCAAGCAAGCCCCTAGAGCATGGTATGAATGCCTTAGGGATTTTCTCCTTAGGAAAGGCTTTGAAATAGGCAAAGCCGACCCTACTCTCTTCTTTAAGTATTTCAATGATGATTTGTTTGTTTGCTAAATATATGTCGATTACATTATATTTGGTTCTACTAATGTGAAACCAAGGGTGGTTTCTGTCTAGATGATGAGTGCTTGACAAGGATGAGCGATCGAGTGAATGTGTTAGTGAAGGTGTTGGACCGGAAACGGCGACCAGAGGGGGGGGGGGGGTGAATGGGAGCTTTTAAAAAACTTGGGCTAAACACAGCCTTCGGATTTAGTTCTGTCTACTGCGGAACAGGCTTCGAATACCAACCTTCGAAGGTCTGGTTCGGAGGTACTTGACAGCTCCGAACACAGGCTTCGCAAGGAGTAAAAGTCCGAAGCCAAGCAGACTTCGCTCCACCCACGACCCCGAAAACAACTCTGCTAAGTCAGTGCAGGCACCGCACACAGGGTGCTTCGAGCAGGCTTCGCACTTCACCCTTCGCAAGAGTGAACTACCCTCCGAGGACTTCGACCTAAAACTAAGCGACAACAACTGGTGCTGGGCTTCGTTCTGCGAAGGTCTAAATGCACACTAAACAGACTTCACTAAGGGTTCAGACATGAGAAGCAAAACGGGCTTCGATCAGGGCTTCGCTAGTAAGCAGCGAGGTCTAGACTCCTGTTACACAGAGCGAACGCGCACTGAAAAACACACTTCGCACACAACACACTTCGTCAACACAGGCTTCGATGCACTGTCACAAGTAACTCAGGGTGACACACAAATGAACGAAGTATGCAGCGAGGTATGTAAAACGAGCTCAAGCAAAAAGCACACCGAGGCAGGGCTTCGCCGCTTGAACAAGGAACACAAAAATGAACTCACTGGATGTATTCAAAGTGTGAGGAGGCTAGTACAGGAGCTCAACAGTAAATGCTCAAAGTGTTAAATGTTACCTACCGAGCCCCTATATTTATAGCACACAGTTCACCCAAGTGAATTGACTACTTTACCCCTAGGGTTTACACCAGTTTTGTCTCTACAGAACAGAGGGGTACAAAAGGTAGTCTACTTTATTCTGGAGGCTTCTCTGTCAGCTTTGCAGAGGGGACAGCGTCAGCTTTTTGCAGAGCAGACAATGTCAGCCTTTGTAGTCTTTGACCTTCTGGAGCCTCCCTTCGCACACGAGGGGTGCGATAGCTTCGGCGAGAAGTCTTGAGCCTGATGGCCTTCGCTTCACCGAAGACAGCCTCCGATACAGTGACGGTTTTGAGCCGAAGCCGTCAAAGCCCTTGGGCCTTCGCACCACCACCTCTGGAGTGGACCACCACGGCTTCGCAGCTACTCCCAGCTCGAACTCCGTCAGTCCGTGTACCGAAGCCATGCATGGCCGAAGTACCACAAGTCATCCTCACTCCGGAGCTAGCCTCGCTCCGAAGCCTGCGTCACTCCGAAGCCCCACCTTCGGAGTACCACCCTTCGAAGTCCCTCCTTCGTCCAAGGCCTCCGCATGAAGCATTCCATGAGCACTTCGTCGCAATGTGTCTCCCCGAGCACACTCCTCGACGAGCCTCACCCGGACCATGCCTTCGATGCGCCTCGACTTCTGAGACCTTCGTCGGGTACCTTCGAATGTCTCCCTCCGGAGCACACTTCGAACGCCTTGCCTCCGCAGAGGACTTGATCCATCCAACTCCGAAGTCACTCCATCCGGAGTGCCTTCGAAGTGCCTCGCCTCCGAGGACTTTGTCTCGGAGTACCTTTACCCGGAGCCACGCTCCACACTCTCTGCCTTCACCTGGCGCACTTCGACCTGAGGACCGACCCAGACCCCTTTGCAACCTTCGTGACGGAGCTCCCCGCTCCACTGGCATCAAGCCTCCCGCTTGGCCCAGGTTCACCTGCTACAAACCGTCTGTCACCTCCGAAGTCACCTGCGCACTACAGACAAACATACAAGTGTTTCCAGTACTCCGGAGACCTCTCCGGGTTAGCAACCTTCAGCACACCCTCTGGTGTACCGCCCAAAGTACCGAGACCTTCGGTACAAACCCAGTCATTGTGTACTATCGGACCCCTCCGACAGGCACACTCCGCTGCAACAGCTGCAGCAACCAAACCACCGAACCCTTCGGTGAAACCACCTCCGAACACCTTCGGAGTTCCAACCTCCGAACCCCCTTCGGAGGTACCCCTTCGAACCAGAGGGTAAAAACCTGTCAATCACTCATCACACTCCGAAACCAACCCTTGGTTTCTCAATCTCCCCCTTATGAGTGCATTGACAACCAAATTCAAGTTCAAGAAAATATGAAAAAATTTCAGCACACAAGTGACCATAAAAACTCAGAAACGAGCCAAATCATGTCACTTGACAAAAGAATTTTCCTCCTCCTTTTTTCAAAAGAGTAAAAGCCCCTTCGGCAAATCTCCCCTTTCTCAAGATAAAAACTCCCCCTAAGTAATTTAATTGTACCCCTTTGCAACAGAGAACTCAAAAATCTCTCCCCCTTTGGCAATGCAAGCATCAAGGAGCATGTAAAAGATGCATTGCTTGGAAATGAGCAGAATTGCAAAGACATATAAAGCAAAAATATGCCAGTACTTAATACCAAATATCATGTGCTCAGCTCAATTTAACATTCTCTAAAAGCATGATGACAGCATGTGATTTTGTCATTTTGAAATAAAAGCATCACCACTCAATCACGATAACTAGACAAGTAAAAACAAGGACTGCGCAAAGCTAGTCAATTTCTACTCTAGACAGACAAGTCCAGTTCAAATGGAGCATGAAAAGCAAACTTGATTATCAATGAATTTTGCTGTTCTTTTTCATAATGCCAGGGGTTATTTCTTTGTCCACCTTATACTTTTCAATCAGGCCAAGCCTAGGCGTGAAAACCATAAGAAGCTTAAGGCAATGATTTTGGCATACACTACACTATTCCAGTTCAGACCAATGTGCAATGGAAAGCAGTCTAGAATAGAGTAGTGCGACAAACAAACCCACCTGGATCTTTTCACTTAAAGCGTGCAAATCATGATGTTTTTGATTTTAATTAAGTGAATCAATTTGTTTAGCACTCGATGAACTTCCATGAATATGTACAACAATTTTCAAGTTGCAATTTTTAGCATCCAAAGAAAAGGTGTTTTGCTATCAAGCAGATAAAAGATAGCTAAAACAGTCCTGCCTATACATGCTAGATACAAGATTGAGCAGTGAGCATGATTTGAGTTTGGAAAGAAAACATCTTGCACATTAATGTTTCAGATAAATTAAAGAGAGCTGAGCTGACATGATTTCATGAATTATAATCAGGCATATAAGTGCAACAGATGTAAAAGCAATTTCAACACACAATTAGCAAATGCACATCAATCTAAATCTGCTCCCCCTCACAAAATGTCGTAAGGGTGACAAACACCAAGTTCCCCACGCAAGTAGGCAAATCGAGAAGCATCGACGGGTTTCGTGAAAATATCGGCTAGCTGGTGTTGTGTATCAACATATTGAAGTTCAATATCACCCTTCTCATTGTGATCTCTGAGAAAATGATATCGCACATCAATGTGTTTGGTTCTGGAGTGCTGAACCGGGTTGTTTGCAATACAAATAGCACTAGTGTTATCACAGAAAAGTGGAACACTCTTATAATCTAAGCCGAAATCCCGCAAAGTGGAAGTCATCCACAAAATCTGAGAGCAACAGCTAGCTGCAGCAACATATTCGGCCTCAGCCGTCGATTGTGCAACACTAGACTGTTTGCGGGAAGACCAGCAAACCAGTGAAGTACCCGGAAAATGACAAGTACCAGAGGTACTCTTCCTATCAATTCTACACCCAGCAAAATCCGCATCGGAATAACCTCGAAGACATAAAGATGAAGATGTTGAATACCATATGCCAAATTCGAGGGTATGTTTGAGATACCTGAGTATGCATTTTACCGCTTGGCGGTGCGAAGCTCGTGGTGAAGTCTGAAAACGAGCGCACAGACACACTGCGAAGTGTATGTCCAGCCTCGTAGCAGTCAAGTAGAGAAGGGAGCCGATCATGCTTCGGAACTCCTTCTGATCTATGGCTTCTCCATCTTCGTCAGGATCTAATGCTACAGATGTAGCCATTGGAGTGGCGAGGGGCTTCGCATCGGACATGTCAAACTTCTTGAGCAGGTCCTTGGTGTACTTCGTCTGGTGGACGAAGGTACCTTGTTTGCTTTGTTTGATTTGCAAACCAAGGAAAAAGGTGAGTTCACCCATCATGGACATTTCAAATTCCCTGCTCATGGTATCTGCAAACTCGGCAACCAAAGCATGAGAAGAGCCACCAAAGATGATATCATCCACATAAATCTGAACTAGAAGGAAATCTTTGCCATGCTTGAGAGTAAACAAAGTTTTATCAACAGAGCCCATCAAATACCCCCGCTCAAGCAGAAAAGACTTAAGTCTATCATACCAAGCCCGAGGGGCCTGCTTGAGTCCATAAAGAGCCTTATGAAGTTTAAGGACTTTATGTGGGTATTTGGGGTTTTCAAAACCAGGGGGTTGTTTTACATAAACATCTTCACCTATGAAGCCATTAAGAAAAGCACTTTTGACATCCATTTGATAGAGTTTGAATCCCCGGGATGTCGCAAAGGCAAGCAAAATCCTAATGGCCTCAAGGTAAGCAACATGTGCAAAAGTTTCAGTAAAATCAATCCCTTCTAGTTGAGAATAACCCTGAGCTACAAGTCTAGCCTTGTTTCTGTCTATAGTCCCATCCTCCCCTTGTTTATTTTTGAAAATCCATTTTGTTCCAATGAAATGAACATTTGGTGGGGGATCAACTAAAGTCCAGACTTGGTTTCTCTCAAAGTTTTCAAGTTCCTCATGCATGGCATTGATCCAACTAGAATCAGAAAGTGCATGACTAACATCTAAGGGCTCGAAAGAAGCAACAAAAGCGGAATCAATTAAATAAGCATGAGAACGTGTTACCCTTTGATCAAGCTCACCAATGATCTGCTCGGGAGGATGCATCCATTGAACATGGTGTGGAGCCTCGCGGCGGGATGCAGTCTCCCCCTCAACTTGTGCGTTGGAGTGGTCCAAGATGACCGATGTCGAGGTAGTTGCTTCGGGACCTCGTGCCGAAGTAGTTGAAGTGGGGTCAGCTTCGGGGGTTGATGTCGAGGGTAGTAGGGGTTCATCCTCGAATTCTCCGGGATCTTCGTCTTCGAAGATGGTTTGTTCCATGTCGTGTTCATTTGCCTGTTCAAGAGCAGAACTAACAGAGGGGGTTGATTCATCAAAAGTCACATCACATGACTCGATGACAGTGTTAGTTTCCAAATTATAAACACGATAAGAATGACCATGAGTAGTGTAACCCAAAAAGATCCCGTCAGAAGAGCGCGACTCAAATTTATCCAAATTACCACGTTTTAGGATAAAGCAACGACAGCCAAAAACTCGAAGATGAGTAACCTTGGGCTATCTCCCAAAACTCATCTCATAAGATGTCAAATTCAAAATTGAGCGCAAGAAGATTCGGTTTGAGATGTAACATGCAGTGTTCATGGCCTCAGCCCAGAATTTCCTAGGAGTCCTATGCTCATCGAGCATCGTCCTAGCCATCTCAACCAAAGTGCGGTTCTTCCTCTCAACGACACCATTCTGTTGAGGAACCCGCGGAGCAGAGAATTGATGTTCTATGCCATGCTCCATGCAAAAGTCAACAAAGAGACTATTTTTGAACTCGGTGCCATTATCACTTCGAATGAATTTCAATGCACCTGGGAGTTCAGTGAAAAGTCTCAAAGCCAAGCTCCGAAAGTGTGAAAACACTTCATCCTTGCTGGCAAGAAAGAAGACCCAAGAGTAGCGAGAGAAATCGTCGACAATAACTAATACATACCACTTGCCGCCTAAAGAACTAACCCGAGAAGGACCTACAGTGTCCATATGGAGAAGTTCTCCGGGTTGTTCAGTCATCACTGTGGTGACTGGCGAATGCGAAGCAGCAATCATTTTTCCATGTCGACACGGAGCGCAAACTAAATTCTTCTCAAACTTGAGCTTGGGCAATCCTCGGATCAGGCCTAGGGCACTCAAACGAGCGAGCAACTCAAAGCTCATATGCCCTAGTCTCCTATGCCACTTCCAAAGCTCAGAAGTCGAATGTGCAACAAGACAATGAGAAGAACCAGATGACTCTGAAAAATCACCTCCAAAAACTCTCCCAACTCTAAAGATCTTACACACCACAACGCCATCAGAATTGAGCACTTGCGAAGTATCGCGATGGAATCGCACTTCGAAGCCCTCATCAAGCAACTGAGATATAGACAGCAAATTATATCCCAGGTTTTCAACCAAAGCAACATCTTTGAGAGTGAAATTCGAGTTAATTCTTACCACACCTTTACCTTTCACTCTACTCCTTCGATTGTTTCTGAAGGTGATATGTTCTCTTTGCTTGGTTGTGGTGAGGCTGGAGAACCAAGCTGCATCTCCGGTCATGTGGCGCGAACAACCGGAGTCCATGATCCACATGCCCTCCAAGCCTCGATCTGTCACCTACACATGATAAGAATATCTCGATCGCTCAGTGCTGGGGTGAGTGAAAAAATGACGAGGCATCCAACACTGAGTGACACGAGTAGTAGGCGCAGTAAAAGTAGACGGTCTATCACCATATGGAACATGGTGAACACCTCGAGGAGCAAAACCTCTCCGAGAACCACGAGGAGCCTCAAAAACAGGACGATAGTAAAACTCAGACTCATGCATACCTAAAGATAGGTAATGCATGTCCCGGTAACTCATCGCCTGAGAGCGTCGCTCATCCTTGATGCGACGAAAACAGAACCCAACCAAATGACCCGCCCGCTGACAATAGGAACAATGAAACACTCTCCTCGGGGCACTCTCATGGGTCACAGGAGCAACTCTCTCAGGCTCCTTGGGCTTCTTCTGAGTGGTTTTCTTAGGAGGAATTTTCTTGGCAGGAGGAGTGGTTTTCTTTTGAGCTCGGGTAGGTTTCTTGACTGGTGGAGTGTCTAACAGAGCTCTCTCTTTCTCTAAGGTAGTGGGTGAGGTGAAAACAGTTTTGTTCTTACTGTCTGAAGAAATCCTCTCAAAACCCAAACCTAGAGCTACCCCTGCTCTGTCAGCACACATCTTGGTTTTAGCCAAGAGAAAATTCATCCTACCCTTTCCCTCAGTGCATTTGTTGACCACGGAAAGAAGGTATTCATTTTCAGACATAAGGTTTTCAGCACGCTCTCTAACAGTGCCTAGCTGGTCCTTAAGGGTAATGCATGTGTCACAAACAGGCTGCACATCCTTAGAACTACCGGCCCTCTCCAGTCTAGCCTCTAAATCATGAACATGTTTATCACGTAAATTAATGCTCTCGCGCAATAAAGAACAGTTCATGCATTCAACATTATCATGAGGTCTAGAATCCACCACCAAAAGCTGCTTCTGTGCAGTCTCAAGCTCAGAAAGAGTTTGAGCATGTACAGAACACAACTGAGCAAGCTCACTCATGACTACAGTACAAGATTCACATTCAGCATCATTGACTTTAGACTTAAGCATGGCATATTCAGTAGAAACAGATTCTAGCCTAAGTCTAAGGTCTTTTCTTTCTCTAGCGGCTTGCACAAGTAATCTATCCTGACCAAGAACTACTTCATTCAGCTCATCTAATTTAATTAATAGCTGGTCAGATGATAGAGGTACCTCAGATGAGTCAAGCTCATCGCCACTATGATCGCTGTCGGCCATGAAGCAAAGGCCGGTGAAGTCTCGTCCTTTCTTGTCCTTCTTGTCCTCCTTCCTTGGGGACTCCTCCTCCTCAGAGCTCAACTCCTCAGTTGAGGAAGTGTCGATGTCGCTGAGAGCAGCAACAAAAGCTTTGGAAGCGACTTTGGCTACTCTCTTAGCCACCTTGCCGCGCTTTCCCTTCACAAAGGGTTTCCTCTCCTTCTTGTGGTATTTGGGGCGCTCACTCTCATCTCTCTTCTTGAGCTTAGGGCAATTGGCCTTAATGTGAGAGGTGTCGCCACATTCAAAGCAACCACTAAAACCACTCCTCCTCTGATCCCGTCTCTCATGGTGAAAACAGGTGAACCTTCTGGCAATGAGAGCAAGCTCATCATCATCCAGAGTGTCCACCTGCTCCTTTGTGACGGAGACCAGGGAGGACAAAGTAAAACCATCTGCAAGAACACAAGTACCAGATGTGCTTGGTTCTGCAGCGGTGCCACGGCTAGTGCTAGAAACCAATGCCAATGGCTGTGGCAAAGAGCTTCTGTGCACCGCAAGAGATGCCTTGGCAATCTCTGTGGACTTCAGCTTGCTAAAGAGCTCATCATAGGTCAATGTGTCATAACCTGTGGACTCCTCAATGCTGAATATCTTTACTTCCCATATGCTACGGTCAAGAGCATAGAGAAGCTTGATAGCCCTATCGTGATCATTGTAAGCAAGCGTCCCGTTGGATCGCAAGTTACTCACTATCGCATCAAAGCGCGAAAACATGGCATCTATAGATTCACCAGGTGCCTGCACAAACAGCTGATACTGTTGATTGTATGTGCTTTGGCGCCTGGCCTTAATCTGTGTAGAGCCCTCATGAAAGATAGTGAGTGTTGTCCAAATCTCCCTAGCAGTCCTAAGGTGTTGCACCCTATCAAACTCACTCCGGCTCAAACCAATAAACAATATATTTCTTGCCTTGGAGTTGGCATTATACTGATCTTTTTCTGTTTGAGAGGTGCGAGTCTCAGGGATGGAGTATTGTGAGTCCACAATCTCCCAAATTGCATTTCCTTGGCTTAACAAGTAAGCCTCCATGTGCACCTTCCAGTATGCAAAATCAGTCCCATCGAACAAAGGAATTTTACTGCCTCTATCCATGTCGCCAATAGATCACAAAACCAGTTAAGGTCAACTGGTGATCTTAACCCGCTCTGATACCAATTGTTGGACCAGAAACGGCGACCAGAGGGGGGGGTGAATGGGAGCTTTTAAAAAACTTGGGCTAAACACAGCCTTCAGATTTAGTTCTATCTACTACGGAACAGGCTTCGAATACCAACCTTCGAAGGTCTGGTTCGGAGGTACTTGACAGCTCCGAACACAGGCTTCGCAAGGAGTAAAAGTCCGAAGCCAAGCAGACTTCGCTCCACCCACGACCCCAAAAACAACTCTGCTAAGTCAGTACAGGCACCGCACACAGGGTGCTTTGAGCAGGCTTCACACTTCACCCTTCGCAAGAGTGGACTACCCTCTGAGGACTTCGACCTAAAACTAAGCGACAGCAACTGGTGCTGGGCTTCGTTCTGCGAAGGTCTAAATGCACACTAAACAGACTTCGCTAAGGGTTCAGACATGAGAAGCAAAACGGGCTTCGATCAGGGCTTCGCTAGTAAGCAGCGAGGTCTAGCCTCCTGTTACACAGAGCGAACGCGCACTGAAAAACACACTTCGCACACAACACACTTCGTCAACACAGGCTTCGATGCACTGTCACAAGTCACTCAGGGTGACACACAAATGAACGAAGTATGCAGCGAGGTATGTAAAACGAGCTCAAGCAAAAAGCACACCAAGGCAGGGCTTCGCCGCTTGAACAAGGAACACAAAAATGAACTCACTTGATGTATTCAAAGTGTGAGGAGGCTAGTACAGGAGCTCAACAGTAAATGCTCAAAGTGTTAAATGTTACCTACCGAGCCCCCATATTTATAGCCCACAGTTCACCCAAGTGAATTGACTACTTTACCCCTAGGGTTTACACCAGTTTTGTCTCTACAGAACAGAGGGGTACAAAAGGTAGTCTACTTTATTCTGGAGGCTTCTCTGTCAGCTTTGCAGAGGGGACAGCGTCAGCTTTTTGCAGAGCAGACAATGTCAGCCTTTGCAGTCTTTGACCTTCTAGAGCCTCCCTTCGCACGCGAGGGGCGCGGTAGCTTCGGTGAGAAGTCTTGAGCCTGATGGCCTTCGCTTCACCAAAGACAGCCTCCGATACAGTGATGGTTTTGAGCCGAAGCCGTCAAAGCCCTTGGGCCTTCGCACCACCACGGCTTCGCAGCTACTCCCAGCTCGAACTCCGTCAGTCCGTGTACCGAAGCCATGCATGGCCGAAGTACCACAAGTCATCCTCACTCCAGAGCTAGCCTCGCTCCGAAGCCTGCGTCACTCCGAAGCCCCACCTTCGGAGTACCACCCTTCGAAGTCCCTCCTTCGTCCAAGGCCTCCGCATGAAGCATTCCATGAGCACTTCGTCGTAGTGTCTCTCCCCGAGCACACTCCTCGATGAGCCTCACTCGGATCATGCCTTCGATGCACCTCGACTTCTGTGACCTTCGTCGGATACCTTCGAATGTCTCCCTCCGGAGCACACTTCGAACGCCTTGCCTCCGCAGAGGACTTGATCCATCCAACTCCGAAGTCACTCCATCCGGAGTGCCTTCGAAGTGCCTCGCCTCCGAGGACTTTGTCTCGGAGTACCTTTACCCGGAGCCACGCTCCGCACTCTCTGCCTTCACCTGGCGCACTTCGACCTGAGGACCGACCCAGACCCCTTCGCAACCTTCGTGACGGAGCTCCCCGCTCCACTGGCATCAAGCCTCCCGCTTGACCCAGGTTCACCTGCTATGAACCGTCTGTCGCCTCCGAAGTCACCTGCGCACTACAGACAAACAGACAAGTGTTTCCAGTACTCCGGAGACCTCTCTGGGTTAGCAACCTTCAGCACACCCTCTGGTGTACCGCCCAAAGTACCGAGACCTTCGGTACAAACCCAGTCATTGTGTACTGTCGGACCCCTCCGACAGGCACACTCCGCTGCAACAGCTGCAGCAACCAAACCACCGAACCCTTCGGTGAAACCAGCTCCGAACACCTTCGGAGTTCCAACCTCCGAACCCCCTTCGGAGGTACCCCTTCGAACCAGAGGGTAAAAACCTGTCAATCACTCATCACACTCCGAAACCAACCCTTGGTTTCTCAGAAGGGTTGTGTGCATCGAAGGGTTCGATGTAAAATTGAGGATTGAGTGCCGAGGGTTTTGGTGGTGTGTCACGTTCTTGTTTTGGCTTGTCTTGGATGTGCAGGGTGGAGATGCTGACTAACTGTCAACGACAAGTGATCAAGGGTCAAGCAGGGAGCTCGATGCTGAATGATCAGGGAGGCCGAGTGAAGTTGGAGAAGATCTCAAGAGTGCACGAAGAGACCAAGCAAGACTTAGACGGACGGTTGGTTGCGACTGTGTGATGATCGGGTCTGCGAGAGGGAGCCCAGAGCAAGCATTCAGGTGGCTCGAGGGGATCGAGAGCGGAAATGGCTTGTTGGCGCTCGGAGTCGCAAAGCGGTGTCATGAGTCGAAGAGTTGAGAGGCTTTGTCGGTTTTTGCTGAAAACCGTCGAATCACTAAATGTTTCGAATACAATAATTAGAAGTCTAATTTTAGTGTGAGTATTTCAATTTTATAGTGTAATCTTTTGGTATATTTTTAGAATGGTTTTATTCTGAAAATATATTGAAAGTTGAGTCTCTTTGTAATTTTTCTTTTGAGTCAAATTGGGTAATTTTCAGAATATTCAATTCTAAAATTTCCCAAAGGGTATCTTGTAAAAGTGACTTCTAGAAGCTGCCTACTTAAGGGATCTTATCCCCTAAGTTGGCTAGAACTTTTGGACATAATTTTTATCCACAAAAATTGGTAGAACACTGTTCGGATGATTTTTCTTGATGCGCTACTGTGCGGTGGATGAAATCTCGTGATCTGCTACAGTTTTCCCGACTGGATTGTTTCATGTAAGTATTATCCTGTTTCCTGTGCTGTTTGGTTCATTTTTGATCTCTGTTTTGCTTGAACTTGCTGGATCACTTAATCATGAGATTTGGGGATTCAATCTTTGGATGAACAACATAGAACATATTAGTTTTTGTTGGCTTTCTACTATGTTTTGCTAGATGTAGTTGTTTATTCCTTACGGTGAATAGTGTCCTGAAGATTTGTTTATTCTGTTTTGCTAAAGTTTAGGGATCATGTTTTTGCTCACAAAATAATGAGAGAAAATACATACAGATGGGATGGATTCTCTGGATGAGCTACAAAATTTTCGGATGAATTGTTTCTGATCTGCAATAGGATTTTCAGCGGTACTGTACCGTGTAGATTGTTTTTCAGTTGTTTTGCTTTGTGTATCTCTGCTCTTAAGTTCATTCGGCTGGAGCTTTTGGGAAGGCAAAATCCAGAACCTTCTTTGTTGATCCACTTGATCTCGTTATGCACTGTTTACTTTTTGTTCGGTGAATAGTGTTGAACTAGCATTTTTCTTGAGCTGAATGTTTTGGGCAAGAAATCTGCTCATCTTTCAAGTTGATGACTCTCTGATCCTACAAGAAACAAAAAAAATTCATTCAATCATAGCTGGAGTTGAATGTTTATCAATCATCAAATGACTGAACATTTTGAGTTGATTGTGTGTGGACACTGGTCATCTCCAAGAAATTTTCAGAGCTAAGTTTTTGAATCTGAAGCTACTGGTTTTTGAAGTTTGAACTAGTTTCTGAGGTAATTATTGTTCTTCATCAAGAAGTATTCAGTAGGGTTGGATATTCAACTGAAATCTGTTTTTAGTTTCATTGTTTCAGTTCTGTGTTCTGAATTGAAGTAGTTTTGAAAAATCACAAACTGAATTTGTTTTGAAAATTTGTACTATTCTTCATCCATTGTATCAGGTTCTCAATTGAGTTTATACTGAAATGACAGCAGTATAGTTCTGAATCTGAAATTACTGTTTCCTGAAAATTGTTTCAAAACCTGTGTTCTCACTGTTCTTGTGCAAGGTATTTACTGTAGATTAGTATGTTCAACTGAAATTTTAGTTAGCCCTTGAGCAATTGATGATTGATACTATATTTGAATCAATTCTCCATTTAAATACTCTTTGAAGTTGGAGCAACTTAGTTTTAGGTTTAAATTTTCAAAACTCTGAAATTTAAATCAGGTTGTTGCTTCTGAAATGGACTGAATATTTGAAACTTGTTCTCAGTTTTAAATGCAATTGAATTAGATCAATTTCAACATCTGAAATTACTTATCAGCTTGAACTTTCATTTTAATTGAAAACATTGTATAGTCTTAGATCCTTACTATCTGTTTCAGAGTGATTGTTTGAGTTTAAACCTGATTACTTTGCAAGTTGTGTTTGAGATGAATTATATATAGAAACAGAGCTAGTAATCCTGTTTGGAGTAATCAGATTTGAAATTGAAGTGAACTGAAATGTGTGAGCTGATTGGTCTGATTTCATTAAAAATAATTTGATTCATCATATGCTTCTCTGAATTGATATCTAGTGAGTAGGTGTATCCAGTTTGCTGATTTTAGGACTGTTTATACTATTCATCATCAAGTAAATTTCAGAATTGACATTTTACTACTGAAATCTGTTTGGTTTTATCTGATTTGATTTGATATACTGTTTTGAATCTGTTTTATGCTGATTGTTCATCAAGGGACAAATTACAAACTGTTATTGTTCAATAACATGCAAATCTGAACTAATTTAAAATTGAAATCTGAATTCTGAATTGAATTAAAACTTTTGGTACTATTCATCATCCAGAAATTTTCAGAAGTTGTTGTGTTTCATCTAAAATCTTTTTGAAGTGATCTAAAATGATTTGAAAGGTTGAACTGTTGCTATAAGTATCAAACTAGATCCACCTTTCATCAAGTATTGGCACAAAGTGACAAGAACAAGTGTTGGAGAAATTTTCTGAGTTTTGGTCTGTTTCAGAGTTTAATCACCGATTACTTCTGTCGATCACTCAGTTGGCGATCTACTATCTGTAGTTCGAAATATCATTCATCGACACAGTGTTTCGGCATTTCAATCTCTGAACAAGACTAAAATCTGAATTTGAAAAGTTTCTGTTGTTCTGATTCACTGATTGTTTTAAATTTGAATTCGAATCTTTGGATGTGCGTTGGGTGTTTTGAAAAGGCCATCTAATTCACGAGAATTTGTCGAGGCACCTATTCACCCCCGTCTAGTCGCCATTTTGATTCCACAATTGGTATCAGAGCAGGTTTGATCACGAGTTGACCTTAACCGGTTGTGATCTTCTTTTTGGCGACATGGAAAGAAACTCAAAAATTCCAATGTTTGATTATCATGATTTTTCTTATTGGAAGGTGCGCATGGAGGCTTACCTTATAAGCCAAGGAAGTGCTATTTGGGACATCGTCGATTCCCAATATATGATCCCTGAAACTCGAACCTCAGAGGCTGAAAAATCAAAGTATGATTGCAACAGCAAAGCGAGAAACATACTTTTTGTCAGCCTGAGTCACAAAGAGTTTGACAGGGTCCAGCACCTACGAACTGCACGTGAAATTTGGACAACTTTGAAAACTTTTCATGAGGGCACTACTCAGATTAAGGCTAGGAGGCAAAGCACTTATAATCAAGAATATCAAATGTTTGTGCAAGGCCCTAGCAAATTTGTAGATGCCATGTTTGCGTGTTTTGATGGAATTGTGAGTAATTTGTGCTCCACTGGGACTTTGGCTTACTCTGACCATGATAGAGCAATCAAACTTCTCTATGCTCTTGATCGTAGCATATGGGAGGTGAAGATCTCTAGTATTGAAGAGTCGGCGAGCTTTGACACTCTGACTTGCGACAAACTCTTTAGTAAGCTTAAATCCACCGAGATTGCTAAGGCATCTCGATCAGGAGTTGGAAAATCATTGTTGCCTTTGATTGCTTTGGTTTCTAGTCCTGGCAGTGGTACCTCATCTAGAGGTAACTTTTCTGGTGTTTCTGGAGTTTGTGATTATTCTGGCGGTTTTGACTTGTCCTCTCTTGTCTCTGTCACAAAAGAACAAGTGAACACTCTAGATGATGAGGAGATAGCTCTCATTGTTAAGAAGTTCACTCGCTTTTACAATGATAGACGAGACCAAAGAAGAGGAGGGTCACAGGGTTGTTTTGAATGTGGAGATATTTCTCATATAAAAGCAAATTGCCCTAAGTTAAGAATGAAAAATGAAAATGAGCACAAGCACCAAAAATAGAACAAAAAACATTATTTCAAAAGGAAGCACAAAAAAGTGGCTAAACGAGTAGCCAGAGCTTTTGTGGCCGCCCTCAGCAACATCGACGGTACATCAAGCGAGGAGCCAAGCTCAGAGGAAGAGGAGCCTCCCAAGAAAGAGAAGAAGGAGAAGAAGGAGAAGAAGACGATGGACCTCACCGACCTTTTCTTCGTGGTCGATGACATTGATAGCAGCGATGAGCTCGACACTTCTGAGGTATATCTATCCCGTGATCAGCTTCTTGTTCAAAATGATGAATTGCATGATGATGTTTGTTCTCAAGATAGATTACTTAAACTTGCTGCTAAAGAACGAAAAGAACTAAAATTCAGAGTTGAAACTATTTCCACTGAACTTGCAATTTTGAAATCTAAGTCTGATGATGCCGAATGTGAGTCATGTCTTATTGTCATGAATGAACTTGCTCAGCTGCATTTTACACATGCTCAAACTGTTGAAAAACTTGAATTGACTGAAAAGCAGCTTTTGGTGGTGGAGTCTAGTCCTGTGGTCATCAACGAATGCATGAACTGTTCTTTACTTGTTGAGAGTATTAAATTCAGAGATAGGTATGTTGGTGAACTTAAGGCTAGATTGGAGAGTGCTGAGTGTTCTAAGGATGTGCAACCGGCGTGTCCCACCTGCATTACTCTTAAGGACCAACTCAGCTTTGCTAGAGAGCAAGTTGAAAAACTAAAATGTGAAAATGATTATCTTCTCTCCGTGGTTGAGAAATGCACTGAAGGCAAGGGTAGGATGGATTTGCTTTTGGCTAAAACAAATTTGTGTGCTGATAGGGCAGGGTTAGCTCTCGGGTTGGGTTATGAGAGAATTACTCCAAACACTTTGAGCGAAACTGTGTTCACTCCTCTCACTACCCTTGAGAAATAAAGCCCAGTTAGACACCGATCAAAAAGCCAAGAATTCTACCCAACCTACAAAGAAATCTTTTCGTTCACCAGATGAACCTCCTCAGCAAAAACCCAAGAAAACTGTGAGATTTGCGCCTGAGACCCATGCTCACACACCCAAGAGAGTGTATCACTGCTCCTATTGTCATCGGGTGGGTCACTTGGTTGGGTTTTGCTTTCGTCGTATCAAAGATGAACGACGTTCTTTTGCGATGAAATTTCAGAACATACATTACCCATCTTTAGGTATGCATGAGTCTGTTTTTCGCTCTTATCCTGATTTTGAGGCTCCACATGATTTTGTGAGTGATTTTGCCCCTCGTGGTGTACACCATGCTTCATATGGAGCTAGACCACGTGTAAGAGGTTTTGATGCTTGACAGGTTGGGAGACCTCGTCGTTTTCCAAGTTCGCGCTTTGTAGGTAGACCACACACATTTTATCATGGTTCATATCCTGTGCATGATAAGTCTACCACTTTGCCTGGTTCTCGAGTTTTGCGATGCTGGATTCCAAAACAGTTTTTAACTCACCCTCTCACTGAGCATTCGAGAGCTTCTAGCATGTTTTGAGGGGGAGTTGTGTAGCATTGCATGCGCTTTTGTTATATGATTAATTGATTTTACAAGTACATGCGTTGTAATGCCTTTGAGCTATTGCCTTTAATACTGTTGTCTATACTTGGCATGTTTACTTCTGATAATTGTCATGAGCATGGTTTTTATTTGTGAAAATTTGAAAATGATCACTACTTAGTCTAGAAACTAGCATGAATAGATTGAGTGCTTTTGCTATCTTTTACACACTTGATAGCTAGGTCCTTTTCACTTGGATGCTAATACACAACTTGATTTCATCAAAAATATTGTGCTGAAAATGAAAATGAATGAAAATGAAAAATGAATGAAAATGAAAATGAAAGATATTCATGTTGTTGTGTGCTAAAATTGAAAAGATCCAGGTGGGTTTGCTTTGTCGCACTACTTTGTTCTGGACTGCTTACCATAGCACCTTGGTATGAACTAGGACATTGAAGTGTTTGCCGAGACCATTGCTTTAAGCTTCTGATAGTTTCAACCTAGGCTTAGCATGGTCGGTTAGCATAAGGTTGACATGCAAATAACCCCTGGCACAAAAATGAAAAGTTAAAATTCATTGCATATCATGTTTGCTGAAGCTCCTTGAAGTAGGATATGCTTATCTGGTTAGTATTTGGCTAGCTTTTGCATCTCATGCCTTGCCATGTCTAGTATGCTAGTCTGAGTGGTGATGCTTTTATTTGCTAAAATCTGAAAATGCTTGCTCATGCCTTTTATTTAGTTGGTATTCACCTGAGCTGGTCATACAATACTTTTAGACAATATTCAAGGCAAATGCTTGTTTGTATTGTATTTGCAGTTGCTCATGTTTCAGGAGTTCACATCTCTACATTTCCCTCATTCCCCTCTTTTCATCTTTTTATCACCTTGATGCTTGCATTGTCAAAGGGAGAGAAATAGTTTACATGATGCTGTTAAGGGGGAGTAATGGCTTTTATCATGCCTTGAGATACTTTTGCCAAAATGCTTTGTTTTGCATGAGTTTTTGCCCAAGAGGGTGATCTTTTACCAAGTGACATGTTTTTGCTCTTTTATGAGTTTTTATGGTCACTTGTGCGCTTAACTTGAATCCTTCATCATGTATTTGCTTGGGATTGTCAATGCACTCATCAAGGGAGAGATTGTGAAACCAAGGGTGGTTTCTGTCTGGATGATGAGTGATTGACAAGGATGACCGATCGAGTAAATGTGTTAGTGAAGGGTTGTGTGCATCGAAGGGTTCGATGTAAAATTGAGGATTGAGTGCCGAGAGTTTCGGTGGTGCATCACGTTCTTGTTTTGGCTTGTCTTGGATGTGTAGGGTGGAGATGCTAACCAACTGTCTACGGCAAGTGATCGAGGGTCAAGCGGGGAGCTTGATGCTGAAGGATCAGGGAGGTCGGGTGAAGTTGGAGATCTCAAGAGTGCACAAAGAGACCAATCAAGACTTGGAAGGACGGTTGGTTGCGACTGTGTGATGACCGGGTCTGCGAGAGGGAGGCTAGGGTAAGCATTCAAGCGGCTCGAGGGGATCGAGAGCGGAAGTGGCTTGCTGGCGCTCGGAGTCGCAAAGCGGTGTCATGAGTCAAAGAGTTGAGAGGCTTTATCGTTTTTGCTGAAAACCATCGAATCACTAAATGTTTCGAATACAATAATTAGAAGTCTAATTTTAGTTTGAGTATTTCAGTTTTATAGTGTAATCTTTTGGTATATTTTTAGAATGGTTTTATTCTGAAAATATATTGAAAGTTGAGTCTCTTTGTAATTTTTCTTTTGAGTCAAATTGGGTAATTTTCAGAATATTCAATTCTGAAATTTCTCAGGGGCTATCTTGTAAAAGTGACTTCTAGAAGGTGCCTACTTAAGGGATCTTATCCCCTAAGTTGGCTGGAACTTTTGGACAAAATTTTTATTCACAAAAATTGGCAGAACACTTTTCGTATGATTTTTCTTGATGCGCTACAGTACGGTGGATGAAATCTCATGATCTGCTATAGTTTTCCCGACAGGATTGTTTCATGTAAGTATTATCCTATTTCTTATGCCGTTTGGTTCATTTTTGATCTCTGTTCTGCTTGAACTTGCTGGATCACTTAATTATGAGATTTGGGGATTCAATTTGTGGATGAACAACATAGAACTGATTAGTTTTTGTTGGCTTTCTACTATGTTTTGCTAGATGAAGTAGTTGTTTATTCCTTACGGTGAATAGTGTCCTGAAGATTTGTTTATTCTGTTTTGCTAAAGTTTGGGGATCATGTTTTTGCTCACAAAATACTGAGAGAAAATACATACAGATGGGATGGATTCTCTAGATCTGAAATTACTTCTCAGCTTAAACTCTCATTTTAATTGAAAGCACTGTATAGTGCCAGATCCTTAGCATCTGTTTCAGAGTGATTGTTTGAGTTTATACCTGATTACTTTGCAAATTGTGTTTGAGATGAATTATATATAGAAACAAAGCTAGTAATCCTGTTTGGAGTAATCAGATTTGAAATTGAAGTGAACTGAAATGTGTGAGTTGATTGGTCTGATTTCATTAAAAATAATTTGATTCATCATATGCATCTCTGAATTGATATCTAGTGAGTAGGTGTATCCAGTTTGCTGATTTTAGGACTGTTTATACTATTCATCATCAAGTAAATTTCAGAATTGGCATTTTACTACTGAAATCTGTTTGGTTTTATCTGATTTGATTTGATATACTATTTTGAATCTGTTTTATGCTTATTGTTCATCAAGGGACAGATTACAAACTGTTATTGTTCAATAACATGCAAATCTGAACTAATTTAAAATTGAAATCTGAATTCTGAATTGAATTAAAACTTTTGGTACTATTCATCGTCCAAAAATTTTCAGAAGTTGTGGTGTTTCATCTAAAATCTTTTTGAAGTGATCTGAAATGATTTGAAAGGTTGAACTGTTGCTATAAGTATCAAACTAGATCCACCTTTCATCAAGTATTGGCACAAAGTGACAAGAACAAGTGTTGGAGAAGTTTTCTGAGTTTTGGTCTGTTTCGGAGTTTCAATCACCGATTACTTCTATCGATCACTAGTTGGCGATCTACTATCTGTAGTTCGAAATATCATTCATCGACATAGTGTTTCGGCATTTCAATCTCCGAACAAGACTGAAATCTGAATTTGAAAAGTTTCTGTTGTTCTAATTCACTGATTGTTTTAAATTTGAATTTGAATCTTTGGAGGTGCATTGGGTGTTTTGAAAAGGCCATCTAATTCATGAGAATTTGTCGAGGCGCCTATTCACACCCCCCTCTAGTCGCCATTCCGATCCCACAACTAACAATAATTTTTCTGAAGAGTTTAGTAAGATGATGACTAAAAGGTTTGAGATGTCCATAATGAGTGAGTTGAAGTATTTCTTGGGATTCCAAATCAAGCAACTCAAGGAAGGCACCTTTATTTGCCAAACGAAGTACATCAAGGACATGTTGAAGAAATTTGGCAAGGAGAGTGCAAAGCCCATCAAGACCCCATGCAAACCAACGGTCACCTAGATCTAAATCAAGAAGAAACAGTCGTCGATCAAAAGGTATATTGTTCCATGATCAGTTCTCTTTTTATACTTATGTGTATCTAGGCCAGATATCATGCTTAGTGTTTGTATGTGCGCGAGATTTCAAGCTGCACCAAAAGAAATTCATTTGGTAGTTGTTAAGAGAATTTTGAGATATTTGGCTCACACTCCAAACCTAGGACTTTGGTATCCGAAAGGCTCAACATTTGAACTAATTGGCTATTCGGATTCCGATTATGCCGGTTGCAAAGTGGATAGGAAAAGTAGAACCAGAACTTGCCAATTTCTTGGAAGATCACTTGTTTCATGGTCCTCCAAGAAACAAAATTATGTAGCTTTGTCCACAGCCAAAGCGGACTATGTAGCAGCCGGTAGTTGTTGTGCCCAACTCCTTTGGATGAAACAAACCTTAAAATACTTTGGGCTCAACATGACCAAAATCCCACTTATGTGTGACAATTAAAGTGCCATCAAAATAGCCAACAATCCCGTTCAACACTCAAGAACCAAACACATTGATATTCGTCATCATTTCTTGAGAGACAACGAGATCAAAGGAGATATTAGTACAAGCCATGTGAGAACCGAAAAATAACTCACCGATATATTTACCAAGCCTCTAGATGAGCAAAGGTTTTGCGAGTTAAGAAATGAGCTAAATATCCTTGATTCTCGCAACATAGTTTGAAACTCTTGCATATTGATATTGCCCATGTTGAAAATTGGGAGAGTAAATTAATTGCTCTCCTTCTCACGTATTGGGCCACATTTTTTGATAATAACCACCAAAATCATCTCTTGTATATGCCATGAGTATGTTAAAGTGTCAAATGCTATTCAATGTCTATTCCATGCCATTGACAATGCCATGCTTGTGATATGCTAAAAATGCCTTTTTGTGATGATTTTAGTCATTTGAGGAAACTTATGTTGAATGATTGATTATATGCCAAGCCATGATGCTTTTGTGGTCATATACATGTTTTGTAATATTTGTGGTGAAATATTGTTGCTATGCCCAAAAGTTCATGGCACTTCGCATTCTTTTAGCGTAGTTCAATTCTTGGTTCAGGGCAATCGGAAGTTCCGAATATATATCAAAAATTCCGATTCTGGAGCTATTTGTGCATTTCTGGTTGTGTCGGAAGTTCCGATTTCATATTGGAAGTTCTGATCGATCGGAATTTTCCGATCATCTTTAGCCACGTCGGAAGTTCCGACACCCAATCAGAAGTTTCGATCAGGACTTGATATAAAAAGCCCAGGCGCCCCTCATTCCTCTCTTCTTCTCTTTGGCTTCTCTCTCTCTCTCAAGTGCACTTCTAATCCTCCTCAAATCTTCGTTTTTCTCCTTGGAAATTGAGGGATCTCTTCGGGGGAGTCAAGGACGTCCTCCAGAGCGTCAATCCGCTCTTTTCCCAATCAATTTTCATCATTTTTGAGGTATTTTGCTCAAACCCTAGTTTTGGGTTTCCCCTTGTTTTAGCCATATAAATTCCATTTCTTTTGGCTCCAATTGCTGCTGTGAACTAGTTTAAGTGTAGCCTAGACACATTGTGCAGATCGAAAGATTTTGCGCATTTTTGTGGCGATCGGAAGTTCCGCATATAAAAAGGAAAGTTTCCGTTTTTACTATTTTACTATATTACATAGAATATTATCTTTTGCTTTTTCATATTATATAAAAACTTTAGAGTATATTATATTCATAAAATATTGAACAGTTTAAATCAAATTAATACGTAATTATTTGGTCAAAATAAATAATGTACATTCATTACAACTGAAATAAAATTTGTTTTTAATTTATTATATGTATTTATCATTTATTAATATGTGTGTAAATTGAATATATTTATTGGTTTATCGTATTTTTTCATATATTAAGGAGTTTTTATTTTCTGATAGATTTTCGGATCTGTATTCGTATCCGCTCCTTATTCGGTCCGTATTCGTTTCCGGTGCCATCCGTTTTCGTATTCGTTTCCGGGATATCCGTATTTGTTTTCGTTTCCGTAAAAAAAAATACGGAAACAGATATGGTAGTACTCATTTCCGTCCGTTTCTGCTCCGTTTTCATCCCTACCTCTACCAGCCAGATTTATATCTTGTGGGGACGACCAAGGGTCTCCTCCCTTTCTTTGAGGTACTGAACAACATGTTTAGGAAGACCTTGCTGCCCAAGCAAGGGGATGCCACTCATCTGCTGTCCAATGCTAGAAATCTGCTAAGCGCCATGAGGGAGGATCAACCCCCATTCAGTGTGGCTCACTTTCTTTGGAGCGAGATCTAGAACTGTTCAGTGTCGCCCAAGAGGAGTCTTATCTATGCTCTCTATATTCAAAAGATCATCAACACTGTCACTCGCTTGAAGATGGTTACTAAAGTGGAGCATTGTGACATCACTCTCAGAGCACCCAAGGCTCCATCTCCAACTTCAGCTTTAGCTTTAGATCGTGCTTCTCTAGTGTCTTCTCACCCTTATACTCCCTTCAGTGGCCAAGCTTCTGGATCCAGGTCCTTGCCTTCCTCTTCTCCTATCAAAAGGATGCTCTCGAAGATATTCACCATGTGTCGTGGCATCTCAGTTGCCATGGATGCTCAGAGAGAGGTATCCAGGGAGCTCTACCAGACCGTGAATGAAGCTCAGCAGCGAGCTGGTGCACCTCCTATGGCACCTTGGCCCGCTCGCTTTGACGAGTTTGATGCTACCGTGGGAGCAGAAGTTGGTGATGATCCTTATGCCTACTTCTTTGGTGCTGCGGACACCGTCCATCAGCAGCCACATCTGCCTCCACCTCAGTCTCAGCCTCGTTAGTCCTCTTCTTCTAGAGATACTTCCGGTAGCGGTGAGGAAGAAGCCGAGGGCGACTCCGTGTGATTCTCGTATTTTTCTCTCTTTTTGGTGTCCTTGATGCCAAAGGGGGAGAAAAGTCAAAGAAGTCTAGTTAGTTTAGTTAGTTAGTTTCTCTTTCCGTGTCATGAACACTTGTGTTGTAATAATGTTCAACCACTATTTAATCTATGCTTGTGTATGACATGGATGAACTCTCATGGATGCTTAATTTGCTTCAAGTTTAATGTTATTCGTTATGAACTTGTGATTTGTGGCAAATATGAGCTAATTGTGATTCTCAAATATGATTAGTTAGAGATACCCTAAATGCTACATGTGCTTAATTTGGATTTTGTTCCAAAACTTTGTGCTCAAAGAAAAACATTTCTGAAAGATTTTTGGTTAAGTTCAAACTAAGTTCCAGAATTTTTATACTGATTGAAACTTCTGGTTTGGATCGGAACTTCTGATCTCAGCTCTCGGTTTAAAAATTAAAATGCATCGGAACTTCCGGTTTGGATCGGAACTTCCAATTTGAGCTCTCGGCTTTTAATTTATTTTTCCATCGGAACTTTCGGTTTGGATCAGAACTTCCGATCTGAGCTCTCGGTCTTGAATTAATTTTTCCATCGGAACTTACGGTTTGGATCAGAACTTCCAATTTGAGCTCTCTGTCTGGAATTATATTTTCCATCAGAACTTCCGATTTGAACTCTCGGTTTGGAATTAAATTTTAATTGGAACTTCCGATGTGCCATCGGAACTTCCGAGGTGGAAGACAAAAAGTGCCCTAACGTCTACAATTTTGGGGGGTGGTATAAAAAACCCCCACTCATTTGTACACAACGCTTGCCCCCCCCCCCAAAAAAAAAATTCATTCACTTGTAAACCTAACTCTCACCCTCAAGCTCTCTTGTGATTCAAGGCTAGATCTAGTGCGAGTCTTTGCGATTCACCTTGAGAGCGCATTGGAAGTCTTCTCGAGCTCTTGTTGTTGCATCTTTTGAGAAGATTTTCGTGGTTGCTTTTGTTGATTTTCTTGGATTTTTTGAAAATCTTTGAGCACAAAAGTTTGAGTTGGCAAAATCTTCAAACACATTTGTTACTCTTGGAGGGTTCGTTCTCCTAGACGGCTAGGAATCACTCCGCAAGCAACCAAGGAGGTTGTGGTTGCCCAGAGAAGTTTGTAAAAGCTTTCCTTGTCTTGGATAAGGAAACGAAGAGAAAACACAAGTTTAGCGAAGGCTAAGACTTGGTGAGGAAAGGGCTGAAAGAGACCCGGCCTTTCGAGGTCCCTCAACGAAGACGTAGAATCGGTGGATCCGAACTCCGGGAAACATATCGTTATCTTGTGTGCTCTTGTGTTCATACTTATTTTTAGGGTTCATACTAAGTTGAACTTTATTTTCACTCGATCTATCATTTGGCTTAAATCCAAGGAAACTCACTATGTTAAAGTTTTTCCTAGTACACTTGCGCACACTTCTATTCAAACACTTTTTTTAGAAAACAAGTTTTTGATTTCATCGATTTCAATCTATTAATCAGAACTTCCGATACACATCGGAACTTACGATCCATCGGAAGTTTCAAGAAATTCGACAGATCGGAACTTCCGACTTCACTTCGGACTTCCGATCAGGCATTTTCTTAGAATTTTATTTTTCTGCAAGAAATTTTTAAATTGCCTATTCACCCCCTCTAGACAATTTTCATCGGCAAATAAAAATAGAAAATAACAAAAGGGGAAACCCAACACAGCGTGGTGGGGCACAACGTGACCCCGACGCAGCGAGGAGGTGTAGCATGACGTTGCTGAGCACGACCAAGATTGGCGCATCACAAGGGCGCGACTGGGAGTGGCGTGTCATAGACGGATGAAAGTGATACAGATAGTTTCCGACTGAATCCAAAAAACAGTTTTTGATTCAGATTTTTTCAGATACGGACTTTTTTTTATAATATTTGGATTCACATATAGAAACAGATATGACATTGCTAATATCTGATGAAAACATATTTAGAATCAGATAATCTAGATAAATTCTATTCCCTATTATCCAGATTAAAAAATCTTATTAGACCCATATAGATATTTGATTGCCTCGCCGCAAAAATAATAATCAACAAAATTGTAATTAACTTTTGTTTTTAATTTAATCTAACGGTTGTAGGGCTGCCGCTGTAACCGAGCCGCCCGACGACGCCCGTCGTTGCAGCCGCCCGCTCCGGCCGTCGCCCATGCCGCGGGCCCAAGACAAAGCCTCGTCCATGGCCTCCTCCTAAGGTCCTCCTCCTCATCCAAAGTGTTATTTGTCTTGTCTAACTAACTAGCTTTGTTTTAATTTTATTGTTATAGGGTTACTTGGATGGCCTACTATTTTTAGTCAATTTTTTTGATATAACGTACTTGAAGTTGGCACAATCATTCACGGTGGTGCTTCTGATGCCGCCATGTACCGGGTGGTGGCTACCCATGGTGCTCCTCCTCAAGCTACCCATGGTGGTAACGGCTGCTCCTCCTCCTTTGGCTTCCCATGGTGGTGACGCCTGAGGCTATTAGAGAGTATAGGGTGAAAATAAAAGAGAAGGCTATTAGTTAGAAGTTATAAAACCATCTTATGTATGAATCTTTATTTTAGCCATGTTCTTCGAGATAATGAGTTATAAGTTAATATATGCGATACTAATTTAGTTATAAATCTTCTGTGATGAATTATCTGTGATGTGCTTTGGATGTTGCATATGTTGGCTACCAAATCATGATTGTGATCAAGATGCAACCTAAAATATTATTTTTTGAAATGACCATAATATTAGTGACGGGTGATAATAATCGTTCGTCACTAAAGAACTCTTTAGTGATGGTGACAATAATCAATTGTCACTAAAAAACCCCTTAATGACGGGTGACAATAATCAACTGTTACTAAAGAACCCTTTAGTGATGGGTGATAAACATCACCTGTCACCAAAGAACCATAACAGGTGAGCTGATAGGAGTGAGGTTGACCCCTTAGTAACGAGTGTTTACTCGTTACTATTGATGTCACATTATTACTCACAGGATAAGAGTGACAGGAGATTTACCCGTCACAATTATGGTTATCATCATCACTAAAGTATTTTTCTGAGATAGTGAATGGACCAAACACGTGGCCACACACACATGCAAGACTGATTCTACCACACACGTATATGACTCTTGGCCAACTTAACACCAAGCAGCACGTATACTACACCTTAACAAAAACAAACACTTAAACAAGATTAATTTCTAACAGGAAGATGGAAGACGAAGAAAAGGTAGAAGAAAGAAAAAAGAAAAAAGAAAGAAGAAAGAAGAAAGAAGAAAGAAGAAAGAAGAAAGAAGAAAGAAATAAAATATTTTTTGAAATATAGAAATTTTTATTACTCGATTTATAGCATATAATCTATATTTTTATTTTTATTAATATCATGAATTTGTTTTTCATGCACTTGTTGTTTGAATTTCACTTGTTTCAATAGTAACATAATTTTTAACTAAAAATAGCTAAGTGACTTAAAAAAATAGCAAATTTTTTCAAGGTATAAGATACATTGAATTTTGATTATAATTTTTTAAAAAATTCAAATGAATATTAAACTATTGATTTGCTTTTAAATCCAACATATTCATTCTTTAAATCCTAATTCGTTCCTAGAGAATCTCTTACTTTCTCAAAATATTTTTAGATTTTTATCACACTATCTAAGCATCATATTATAATACCGTGACAAGTCTGGTATTTTTTTACACTTCATTTGATTTTTATAATTAAAAAACTATTAAGCTCCAAGTTGTCAATCGAATGTCACAACCTAGATTTTTTTAAATATCTTTCAATTTAGTGGGTATGGCCTACAAATGGACTAAAAATATGTATATATTTTTTTCTACAAATTTTGGTTTGTTAATCACGTGCTCGCAGTTCAAATTTTACATATTTTAATATAAATTCTAAAAAGACACTCAATGAATTAAAATAGTAAACTAACAAAAAAATAGCAGTTTTTTTACATAATATAAGTTTTGTTGCATTTTGATTGTATAAAAATGTTAAGTTCAAACAAATACTTAACCATCGAATTGCTTTTAAACCCAGCCCACTCCTTTAAATCCTAATTTGTTTTTAGAGAATCTCCAATTTTTTTAACATTGTACGTGACAAGTGTCTTGAAAAAAATTCAAATTTTTATCACATCAACATCATATATGTATCATATAATAACATTACAATAAATGTCTCATGTTTTTCATACTTCATTTGATTTTTTTAGAATTAAAAAACTATTAAGCTCCATGTTTCCGACTAAGTGTCGTAACCTAGTTTTTTCAATTTTTCTTTGAATTTAGTCGACAAGGACAAAAAATAGACTAAAAACATGAATATAATTTTTGTCTAAATTTTGATTCATTATTTCAAACACTTGTGGTTCAAATTTCACATATTTCAATTTAAATCCTAGAAACATATTTAATGATTTAAAAATAGCATACAGACCTAGAAAAATGCAATTTTATATATGAAATAAGAAATGTTGTGTTCTGACATAGAAAAATTTTCAAGCTCAATCCAAGTTACGAATATCATATAGGCTCGAAAAATACACTTTGCGAACAACCCTCTTTGCCGAGTGCCAAAAAAATAACTCGACAAAGAGTTGTTTTCTGGTGGTGAATGTTATATTTTATTTAAGATTTATTTTTTTAAATGAGATCTTTTAAAAGATTTTGGAATTCAAAAAATGTCTAAAACTGGAGAATGTTTATTATCTACGAGACAATTATTTCTGATAAATATCCATAACCATATTCATATTCGCCCCTGTTGGACCGGAAACGGCGACCAGAGGGGGGGTGAATGGGAGCTTTTAAAAATTCGGGCTAAAAACTAGCCTTCGGTTTCAGTTCTGTCTTCTGCGGAACAGGCTTCGAACACTACCTTCGAAGGTCTGGTTCGGAGGTACTTCGACACCTTCGAACACAGGCTTCGGAGGAGCAAAAGTTCGAAGCCAAGAAGACTTCGCTCCACTTACAACCCTTGAAAACCTACTCTGCTAAGTCAGTGCAGGCTCCGCACACTGGGTGCTTCGAGCAGGCTTCGCACTTCACCCTTCGCAAGAGTGGACAGCCCTCTGAGGACTTTGACCAAGTACTTGGCGGCAGCAACTGGTGCTGGGCTTCGTACACGAAGGTCTACACGCACACAACCGGACTAAACTAAGGGCTTTGACACAAGAAGCAAAACGGGCCACGGTCAGGGCTTCGCTAGTAAGTAGCGAGGTCACACCTCCTGTTACACAGAGCGAAAGCACACTGACAAAACACACCTCGCACGAAAAACAACCTTCGCCTCAACAGGCTTCGGTGCACTAAACTAGCGAAGTATGCAACGCGAGCTCAAGCAAAAGCACAGGAAAACAGGGCTTCGCCACTTGAACAAGGAACACAGAAAATGAACTCTCTGGATGTATTCAATCGAAGTGTGTGGCTACAGGAGCTCAACAGTAAATGCTCAAAGTGTTAAATGTTACCTACCGAGCCCCCATATTTATAGCCCACAGTTCACCCAAAGGAATTGACTACACTACCCCTAGGGTTTACATTCATTTTGTCTCTACAGAACTAAGGGATACAAAAGGTAGTCCACCTTTATTCTGGAGGCTTCTCTGTCAGCCTTGCAGAGGGGACAGTGTCAGCCTTTTACAAAACAGACAGTGTCAGCCTTTGCAGTCTTTGACTTTCTGCAGCCTCCCTTCGCACGCGAGGGTGCGGTAGCTTCGGTGAGAAGCCTTGAGCCTGGTGGCCTTCGCCTCACCGAAGTCAGTCTCCGATATAGTGACGGTTTTGAGCCGAAGCCGTCAAAGCTCTTGAGCCTTCGCACCAACACCTCCGGAGTAGACCACCACGGCTTCGCAGCTTCACCCAGCTCGAACTCCGTCAGTCCGTGTACCGAAGCCATGCAGGCCGAAGTACCTCAAGTCATCCTCACTCCGAAGCCCCACCTTCGGAGTACCACCCTTCGAAGTCCCTCCTTCGTCCAAGGCCTCCGCATGAAGCATTCCATGAGCACTTCGTCGCAGTGTCTCTCCCCGAGCACACTCCTCGACGAGCCTCACCCGGACCATGCCTTCGATGCACCTCGACTTCTGAGACCTTCGTCGGGCACCTTCGAGTGTCTCCCTCCGGAGCACACTTCGAACACCTTGCCTCCGCAGAGGACTTGTTCCATCCAACTCCGAAGTCACTCCATCCGGAGTACCTTCGAAGTGCCTCGCCTCCGAGGACTTGTCTCGGAGTACCTTCAGCCGGAGCCACGCTCCGCACTCTCTGCCTTCACCTGGCACGACTCGACCCGAGGACCGACCCGGACCACCTTCGCAGCCACCGTGACGGAGCTCCCCGCTCCCCTGGCATCAAGCCTCCCGCCTGACCCAGGTTCACCTGGCTCGAACCTTGTCCGTCGCCTCCGAAGTCCCTGCGCACCAACGACAAGCAGACAAGTGTATCCAGTACTCCGGAGACCTCTCCGGGTTAGCAACCTCCGGCACACACTCCGGTGTACCGCCCAAAGTACCGAACCCTTCGGTACGAACCCAGTCATTGCGTACTGTCGGACCCCTCCGACGAGCACACTCCGCTGCACAGCTGCAGCAAGCAAACACCGAACACCCTTCGGTGAAACCACCTCCGAACGCCCTTCGGAAGTCCAACCTCCGAACCCCCTTCGGAGGTACCCTTCGAACAGAGGGTAAAAGCTTGTCAATCACTCATCACAAAACACCGAAACCAACCCTTGGTTTCTCAATCTCCCCCTTGATGAGTGCATTGACAACCAAATCGAAGTTCAAGAAAATGTAAAAATTTTCAGCACACAAGTGACCATAAAAACTCAGAAAAGAGCCAAAGCATGTCACTTGATAAAAGAATTTTTCTCCCCCTTTGTAAAAGAGTAAAAGCCCCTTTGGCAAATCTCCCCTTGATAAGAACTCCCCTTGAGTTAAGCAAATTTTTCTCCCCCTTTATGTCAAAAATCTCTCCCCCTTTGGCAATGCAAGCATCAAGGAGCAGTCAAATAATGCAAAGCTTCAAAATGAATAGAATTGCAAAGACATATAATGCAAAAATATGCCAACAGTAATACCAATGTTCATGTGCTCAGCTCAACTTAACATTCTGTGAAACAAGATGATGGCATGTGAATTTGTCATTTTGAGATAAAAGCATCACCACTTAATCATAGCAGCTAGACATGTGAAGGCAAGGACTGCGCAAAGCTAACAATTTCTACCCTAGACAGACAAGTCTTGTTCCAAAAGGAGCTTTGAAAGCAAACTTGATGATCAATTAATTTGTTGTTCTTTTCTTAATGCCAGGGGTTATTTGTTTGTCCACCTTATACTTTCCAATCAGGCCAAGCCTAGGCATGAAAGCCATCTGAAGCTTAAGGCGGTGATTTTGGCATACACTGCACTATTCCAGTTCAGACCAAAGTGCAATGGTAAGCCGTCTAGAATAGAGAAGTGCGACAAACAAACCCTCCTGGATCTTTTTTTTTTCATTTAATCCAGGTAAAACATGGATTTTGATTTTGATTCAGATGAATTAAACATTTTGATGAATATCCATGAATAAAGAACACAAGTTTTCAAGTTGCAAATTTTTAGCATCCAAGGAACAATGTCTTGCTGTCAAGTAGATAAAAGATAGCTAAAAGCAGTCCTGCCTAAACAAGCTAGATACAAGATTGTGCAGTGATCAAGTTTTGATTTTAGAAAATAAAATATCATGCACAACCAATGTTCCAGACATATTTCATAGAGCTGAGCTGACATGATTTCTTTGAATTAAAAGCAGGCATATAATAGCAAAAGATGTAAATGCAATTTCACACATAATGAGCATATGCAAGACAATTAAAATCAGCTCCCCCTCACAAAATGTCGTAGGGATGACAAATACCAAGTTCCCCACGCAAGTAAGCAAATCGAGAGGCATCGAGGGGTTTTGTAAAAATGTCGGCAAGCTGGTGTTGGGTATCAACATATTGAAGTTCAATATCACCCTTCTCATTGTGATCTCTGAGAAAATGATACCGTACATCAATGTGTTTGGTTCTGGAGTGCTGAACCGGGTTGTTTGCAATACAAATAGCACTAGTGTTATCACAGAAAAGTGGAACACTCTTATAATCTAACCCGAAATCCCGCAAAGTGGAAACCATCCACAAAATCTGAGAGCAACAGCTAGCTGCAGCAACATATTCGGCCTCAGCCGTCGATTGTGCAACACTAGACTGTTTGCGGGAAGACCAGCAAACCAGAGAAGTACCCAGAAAATGACAAGTACCAGAGGTACTCTTCCTATCAATTCTACACCCAGCAAAGTCCGCATCGGAATATCCTCGAAGACATAAAGAAGAAGACGCTGAATACCATATGCCAAACTCAAGGGTGTGTTTGAGATACCTTAGGATGCGCTTAACCGCTTGGCGGTGCGAAGCTCGTGGTGAAGCCTGAAAACGAGCGCACAGACACACAGCGAAGTGTATGTCCGGCCTCGTGGCAGTCAAGTAGAGGAGGGAACCGATCATGCTTCGGAACTCCTTCTGATCTACGGCTTCTCCATCTTCGTCAGGGTCCAATGCTACAGAGGTAGCCATTGGAGTGGCGAGGGGCTTCGCATCGGACATGTCGAACTTCTTGAGCAGGTCCTTGGTGTACTTTGTTTGGTGGACAAAAGTACCTTGTTTGCTTTGCTTGATTTGCAAACCAAGGAAGAAAGTGAGTTCACCCATCATCGACATTTCAAATTCCCTGCTCATGGTATCTGCAAACTCGGCAACCAAAGCATGAGAAGAGCCACCAAAGATGATATCATCCACATAAATCTGTACTAGGAGGAAATCTTTGCCATGCTTGAGAGTAAACAAAGTTTTATCAACAGAGCCCATCAAATACCCTCGCTCAAGCAGAAAAGACTTAAGTCTATCATACCACGCCCGAGGGGCCTGCTTGAGTCCATAAAGAGCCTTATGAAGTTTCAGGACTTTATGTGGGTACTTGGGATTTTCAAAACCAGGGGGTTGTTTTACATAAACATCTTCACCTATGAAGCCATTAAGAAAAGCACTTTTGACATCCATTTGATAGAGCTTGAATCCCCGGGATGTCGCAAAGGCAAGCAAAATCCTAATGGCCTCAAGGCGAGCAACAGGTGCAAAAGTTTCAGTAAAATCAATCCCTTCTAGTTGAGAAAAGCCCTGAGCTACAAGTCTAGCCTTGTTTCTAACTATAGTCCCATCCTCTCCTTGTTTATTTTTGAAAATCCATTTTGTGCCAATGAAATGAACATTTGGTGGAGGATCAACTAAAGTCCAGACTTGGTTTCTCTCAAAATTTTCAAGCTCTTCATGCATGACATTGATCCAACTAGAATCAGAAAGTGCATGACTAACATCTAAGGGCTCGAAAGAAGCAACAAAAGCAGCATTAGTGAAATGGGCATGAGAACGCGTTACCCTTTGATCAAGCTCACCAATGATCTGCTCGGGAGGGTGCATCCTTTGGACATGATGTAGAGCCTCGCGGAGGGATGCAGTCTCCCCCTCAACTTGTGCGTTGGAGTGGTCCAAGATGACCGATGTTTAGGTAGTCGCTTCGGGACCTCGTGCCGAAGTAGTTGAAGCGGGGTCAGCTTCGGGGGTT
This sequence comes from Zizania palustris, assembly GCA_019279435.1. NCBI lineage: Eukaryota > Viridiplantae > Streptophyta > Magnoliopsida > Poales > Poaceae > Zizania > Zizania palustris. The sequence continues at coordinate 1,993,653 of JAAALK010000288.1, read as the reverse complement.
GACGTCGAGGGTAGAAGGGATTCATCCTTGAATTCTCCTGGATCTTCTTCTTCGAATAAGGTCTGTTCCATGTCGTGTTCGTTTGCCTGTTCAAAAGCAGAACTAACAGAGGGGGTTGATTCATCAAAAGTCACATCACATGACTCGATGACAGTGTTAGTTTCCAAGTTAAAAACACGATAAGAATGACCATGAGTAGTATAACCCAAAAAGATCCCGTTAGAAGATCGCGACTCAAATTTATCCAAGTTACCACGTTTTAGGATAAAGCAGCGACAGCCAAAAACTCGAAGATGAGTAACCTTGGGCTGTCTCCCAAAACGCAGCTCATAAGATGTCAAATTTAAAATTGAGCGCAAGAAGATTCGGTTTGAGATGTAACAAGCAGTGTTCATGGCCTCAGCCCAGAATTTTCTAGGAGTCCTATGCTCATCAAGCATCGTCCTAGCCATCTCAACCAAAGTGCGGTTTTTCCTCTCAACAACACCGTTCTGTTGAGGAACCCGCGGAGCAGAGAATTGATGTTCTATGCCATGCTCCATGCAAAAGTCAACAAAGAGACTATTTTTGAACTCGGTGCCATTATCGCTTCGAATGAATTTTAATGCACCAGGGAGTTCAGTGAAAAGTCTCAAAGCCAAGCTCCGAAAGTGTGAAAACACTTCATCCTTGCTGGCAAGAAAGAAGACCCAAGAGTAGCGAGAGAAATCGTCGACAATTACTAGAACATACCAATTGCCGCCTAAAGAACTGACCCGAGAAGGACCTACAGTGTCCATGTGGAGAAGTTCTCCGGGCTGTTCAGTCATCACTGTGGTGACTGGCGAATGCGAAGCGGCAATCATTTTTCCATGTCGACAAGGAGCACAAACTAAATTCTTCTCAAACTTGAGCTTGGGCAATCCTCGGATCAGGCCTAGGGCGCTCAGACGAGCGAGCAACTCAAAGCTCATATGCCCTAGTCTCCTATGCCACTTCCATAGCTCAGAAGTTGAATGAGCAACAAGACAATGAGAAGAACCAGACGACTCTGAAAAATCTGCTCCAAAAACTCTCCCAACTCGAAAGATCTTACACACCACAACGCCATCAGAATTGAGCACTTGCGAAGTATCGCGATGAAATCGCACTTCGAAGCCCTCATCAAGCAACTGAAATACAGACAGCAAATTGTATCCCAGGTTTTCAACCAAAGCAAAATCTTTGAGAGTGAAGTTCAAATTAATTCTTACCACACCTTTACCTTTCACTCTACTCCTTCGATTGTTTCCGAAGGTGATATGTTCCCTTTGCTTGGTTGTGGTGAGGCTGGAGAACCAAGCTGCATCTCCGGTCATGTGGCGCGAACAACCGGAGTCCATGATCCACGTGCCCTCCAAGCCTCGATCTGTCGCCTACACATGATAAGAACGTCTCGATCGCTCAGTGCTGGGGTGAGTAAAATAATGACGAGGCATCCAGCACTGAGTGACACGAGTAGTAGGTACAGTAAAAGCAGACGGTCTACGCACATAATAATCAGAATGATGCAAAGTGCGAGGTCTACCTACATGCTGTGAAAGAACAACATGTCGAGGTCTCCTACTCTGACGAGGTACAAATCTGCTAGCCCGAGGTCTACCACCATATGGAACATGGTGAAGACCCCGAGGAGCAAAACCTCTCCGAGAAGCACGAGGAGCCTCAAAAGCAGGATGATAGTACATCTCAGCCTCATGCATACCTAAAGATGGGTAATGCATGTCCTGGTAACTCATCGCCTGAGAGCGTCGCTCATCCTTGATGCGACGAAAACAGAACCCAACCAAATGACCCGCCCGCTGACAATAAGAACAATGGAACACTCTCCTAGGGGCACTCTCATGGGTCACAGGAGCAACTCTCACAGGCTCCTTGGGTTTCTTTTGTGTGGTTTTCTTGGGAGGATTTTTCTTGGCAGGAGGAGTGGTTTTCTTTGGTGGATGGGTAGGCTTTTTGGCTGATGGGGTGTCCAACAGAGCTCTCTCTTTCTCTAGGGTAGTGGGAGAGGTAAAAACAGTTTTGGTCTTACTGTCAGAAGGTATCCTCTCAAAACCCAAACCTAGAGCTACCCCTGCTCTGTCAGCACACAACTTGGTCTTGGCCAAGAGCAAATCCATCCTACCCTCTCCCTCAGTGCATTTGTTAACCACGGAAAGAAGGTATTCATTTTCGGACATGAGGTTTTCAGCTCGCTCTCTAACAGTGCCTAGCTGGTCCTTAAGGGTAATGCATGTGTCACACACAGGCTGCACATCTTTAGAACTACCGGCCCTCTCCAATCTAGCCTCCAAATCATGAACATGCTTATCACGTAAATTAATGCTATCGCGTAATAAAAAGCAGTTCATGCAATCAATAACATCATGAGGTCTAGAATCCACCTCCAAAAGCTGCTTCTGTGCAGTCTCAAGCTCAGAGAGAGTTTGAGCATGTACAGAACGCAACTGAGCAAGCTCACTCATGACAACAGAACATGATTCACATTCAGCATCATCAAAATTAGACTTAAGCATGGCATATTCAGTAGAAATATTTTCTAGCCTAAGTCTAAGGTCTTTTCTTTCTCTAGCGGCTTGCACAAGTAATCTATCCTGACTAAGCACTACTTCATTTAGCTCATCTAATTTAATTAGAAGCTGGTCAGATGATAGGTTTACCTCAGATGAGTCAAGCTCATCGCCGCTGTGATCGCTGTCGGCCATGAAGCAAAGGCCGGTGAAGTCACGTCCCTTCTTGTCCTTCTTGTCCTCCTTCCTTGGGGACTCCTCCTCCTCAGAGCTCGACTCCTCAGTCGAGGAAGTGTCGATGTCGCTGAGAGCAGCAACAAAGGCTCTAGAAGCGGCCTTGGCTACTTTCTTAGCCATCTTGCCGCGCTTGCCCTTCACAAAGGGCTTCCTCTCCTTTTTGTGGTATTTGGGGCGCTCACTCTCATCTCTCTTCTTGACCTTGGGGCAATTGGCCTTAATGTGAGAGGTGTCGCCACATTCATAGCAGCCACTAAAACCACTTCTCCTCTGATCCCGTCTCTCATGATGAAAGCGGGTGAACCTCCGGGCAATGAGAGCAAGCTCATCATCAGCTAGAGTGTCCACCTGCTCCTTTGTGACGGAGACCAGGGAAGACAAAGCAAAACCATCTGCAAGAACACAAGTGCCTGATGTGCTTGGTTCTGCAGTGGTGCCACGGCTGGTGCTAGAAACCAATGCCAATGGCTGTGGCAAAGAGCTTCTGTGCACAGCAAGAGATGCCTTGGCAATCTCTGTGGACTTTAGCTTGCTAAAGAGTTCATCACAGGTTAGAGTGTCATAGCCTGTGGACTCCTCAATGCTGGATATCTTCACTTCCCATATGCTACGGTCAAGAGTATAGAGAAGCTTGATAGCCCTATCATGATCACTGTAAGCAAGCGTCCCGTTGGATCGCAAGTTACTCACTATTGCGTCAAAGCGAGAAAACATGGCATCTACAGATTCACCAGGTGCCTGCATAAACAGCTGATACTGTTGATTGTAGGTGCTTTGGCGCCTGGCCTTAATCTGAGCAGAGCCCTCATGAAAAACAGTGAGTGTTGTCCAAATCTCCCTAGCAGTCCTAAGGTGCTGCACCCTATCGAACTCACTTCTACTCAAACCGATGAACAGTATGTTTCTTGCCTTGGAATTGGCAATATACTGATCCTTCTCAGTCTGAGAGGTGCGAGTCTCAGGGATGGAGTATTGTGAGTCCACAATCTCCCAAATTGCATTTCCTTGGCTTAACAAGTAAGCCTCCATGCGCACCTTCCAGTATGCAAAGTCTGTCCCATCGAACAGAGGAATTTTACTGCCTCTATCCATGTCGCCAACAGATCACAAAACCGGTTAAGGTCAACTAGTGATCTTAACCCGCTCTGATACCAATTGTTGGACCGGAAACGGCGACCAGAGGGGGGTGAATGGGAGCTTTTAAAAATTCGGGCTAAAAACTAGCCTTCGGTTTCAGTTCTGTCTTCTGCGGAACAGGCTTCGAACACTACCTTCGAAGGTCTGGTTCGGAGGTACTTCGACACCTTCGAACACAGGCTTCGGAGGAGCAAAAGTTCGAAGCCAAGAAGACTTCGCTCCACTTACAACCCTTGAAAACCTACTCTGCTAAGTCAGTGCAGGCTCCGCACACTGGGTGCTTCGAGCAGGCTTCGCACTTCACCCTTCGCAAGAGTGGACAGCCCTCTGAGGACTTCGACCAAGTACTTGGCGGCAGCAACTGGTGCTGGGCTTCGTACACGAAGGTCTACACGCACACAACCGGACTAAACTAAGGGCTTCGACACAAGAAGCAAAACGGGCCACGGTCAGGGCTTCGCTAGTAAGCAGCGAGGTCACACCTCCTGTTACACAGAGCGAAAGCACACTGACAAAACACACCTCGCACGAAAAACAACCTTCGCCTCAACAGGCTTCGGTGCACTAAACTAGCGAAGTATGCAACGCGAGCTCAAGCAAAAGCACAGGAAAACAGGGCTTCGCCACTTGAACAAGGAACACAGAAAATGAACTCTCTGGATGTATTCAATCGAAGTGTGTGGCTACAGGAGCTCAACAGTAAATGCTCAAAGTGTTAAATGTTACCTACCGAGCCCCCATATTTATAGCCCACAGTTCACCCAAAGGAATTGACTACACTACCCCTAGGGTTTACATTCATTTTGTCTCTACAGAACTAAGGGGTACAAAAAGTAGTCCACCTTTATTCTGGAGGCTTCTCTGTCAGCCTTGCAGAGGGGACAGTGTCAGCCTTTTACAGAACAGACAGTGTCAGCCTTTGCAGTCTTTGACTTTCTGTAGCCTCCCTTCGCACGCGAGGGTGCGGTAGCTTCGGTGAGAAGCCTTGAGCCTGGTGGCCTTCGCCTCACCGAAGTCAGTCTCCGATACAGTGACGGTTTTGAGCCGAAGCCGTCAAAGCTCTTGAGCCTTCGAACCAACACCTCCGGAGTGGACCACCACGGCTTCGCAGCTTCACCCAGCTCGAACTCCGTCAGTCCATGTACCGAAGCCATGCAGGCCGAAGTACCTCAAGTCATCCTCACTCCGAAGCCCCACTTTCGGAGTACCACCCTTCGAAGTCCCTCCTTCGTCCAAGGCCTCCGCATGAAGCATTCCATGAGCACTTCGTCGCAGTGTCTCTCCCCGAGCACACTCCTCGACGAGCCTCACCCGGACCATGCCTTCGATGCGCCTCGACTTCTGAGACCTTCGTCGGGCACCTTCGAGTGTCTCCCTCCGGAGCACACTTCGAACACCTTGCCTCCGCAGAGGACTTGTTCCATCCAACTCCGAAGTCACTCCATCCGGAGTACCTTCGAAGTGCCTCGCCTCTGAGGACTTGTCTCGGAGTACCTTCAGCCGGAGCCACGCTCCGCACTCTCTGCCTTCACCTGGCACGACTCGACCCGAGGACCGACCCGGACCACCTTCGCAGCCACCGTGACGGAGCTCCCCGCTCCCCTGGCATCAAGCCTCCCGCCTGACCCAGGTTCACCTGGCTCGAACCTTGTCCGTCGCCTCCGAAGTCCCTGCGCACCAACGACAAGCAGACAAGTGTATCCAGTACTCCGGAGACCTCTCCGGGTTAGCAACCTCCGGCACACACTCCGGTGTACCGCCCAAAGTACCGAACCCTTCGGTACGAACCCAGTCATTGCGTACTGTCGGACCCCTCCGACGAGCACACTCCGCTGCACAGCTGCAGCAAGCAAACACCGAACACCCTTCGGTGAAACCACCTCCGAACGCCCTTCGGAGGTCCAACCTCCGAACCCCCTTCGGAGGTACCCTTCGAACAGAGGGTAAAAGCTTGTCAATCACTCATCACAAAACACCGAAACCAACCCTTGGTTTCTCAGCCCCGTATCTTCTCTGTATTCGTATACAATAATACCAATTAATATGTATGTATCCGAAGTATCCAAATCTAAATCCAAAAAAATATGAAAAAGTATATGATATTACTGATAATCGTTCGTATCCAATCCATTTTCATCTCCAGTCGTAGTGGGGCACGACATGGCGCATCGTGACCGGGTAGGTCTATATGCATTGCGGTATGTCGCATCTAGCAGGGCATGACACATCGCGGCTGTGCGGGGTAGGGCGTGTCGTGGTCTGGCGGTGTGTTGATGCGGCAGCGACGTGATAACGACGATACGGGACATCGGCGTGGACACGAGCCTGCATTTACGAGGCGTGGCACTAGTGGTTGTGAGTCGTGGCGATGGTGCCGACGAGTAGGGGTGAAAGTGGTTCAGATAGTTTCCGACCGTATCCAGAAAAACGGATTCGGATTCGGATTTTTTTGATTCGGATACGGATTTTTCGGATACGGATTTGGATTCGGATATTTTTTTTCGGATACGGAAACGAATATGATCTGCCAAATATCCGTTGGATTCGGATATGGATTCGGATAATCCGGATAGTTCTTATCCGGATATCCGGCCCATTAAAAATGTAGGCCCAGTGGCCACACTGCTAAAGCCCACAGGCCATGCTTGCACAAGTGTTGACAGCCCATGAGGAGATTAGAAATTAAAAAATAAAAATATTTTAAAAAAATGTTTAAAAAATAAAGAAGATTTTTAAAAATATATATATTTATATAAATGGGATAATTTCTATAATTTTAAACAGAGAAAAAAATTTAACCAATAAAATAAAAAATATTTTTTTAGTTCTTTCAATTAAAATTTTAGAAACATAATGAATTAACTAAAAATAGCAAATTGACATATAACAATATCGAATTTTTTCATAAAATAATATATATTGTATTTTAATTATTTAAAAATTTTAAACTAAGATTTAACTATTAATTTGCTTTTAAACCTAACACATTCCTTCTTAACATTCTAATTTGTTACTCTCAAATCTCCATCTTTCTTAACATCGTACATGAAAATTTTGTCAAAATAATTTTAAATTTTTATCACGTAATTTATGTATCATATGATGATACCATGAGACATCTCGTATTTTTTAGACTTCATTTGAATTTTTTAGAATTAAAATTTTATTAGGTCTATATTGTCCATCGAGTGTCGTAACATTTTCAAAAAATAAATCTTTCAATTTAGTGGATATTGACTTAAAATAGACTCAAATGCATTAATATGATTTTTCTATAATTTTTAGTTCATTATTTCATGCACTTGTAGTTCAAATTTGACAAATTTCAATATAAATCAAAGAAAGATACATAATGAATTAAAAATAGCAAAACTATGTATAAAAATGTGAATTTTTTTATAAGATTAGATATGATGTATTTTTATCATAGAAAAAAATCAAGTTTAAACGTAGATTTAACTATTGATTTGCTTTTAAACATAACACATTCCTTCTTAACATTCTAATTCGTTACTCTCAAATCTCCATCTTTCTTAACATCGTACATGAAAAATTTGTCGAAATAATTTTAAATTTTTATCACATAATCTATGTATCATATGATGATACCATGAGACGTCTCGTATTTTTCAGACTTTATTTGAATTTTTTAGAATTAAAATTTCATTAAGCTCTATGTTGTCCATCGAGTGTCGTAACATTTTTTAAAACAATATCTTTAAATTTAGTGGATACTGACTTAAAATAGACTCAAATTCATGAATATGATTTTTTAGAATTTTTGGTTTATTGTTTCATGCACTTCTAGTTCAAGTTTGACAAATTTCAATATAAATCAAAGAAACATACATAATGAATTAAAAATAGCAAACTTATGCATAAAAATGTGAAATTTTTTATGAGATTATATATGTTGTATTTTGATATTAGAAAAAATTCAAATTTAAACGAACATTTATATTTCAAATTTACAATTTTAAACTTTATCTCTCTTACTCCAAAAATAAGTAAATAGTCAACTTTGACTAAAACCCTATCAACCCTAATTTTTCTTTCTCTCTCCCGGTCTCTCCTACTCTTGCCACCTCTCTCTCCCCGTTCGTGATGATTTATGTGATGTTAACTATTATTTGTCATTTATGTATTGTGATCGTGAATAAATAAATATATTATTGATATTCGATAAGTATTCGTAACCGTATTCGTATTCGATTCATATCCGCTCCGTATTCGTATTCGATGATATCCGACTCCGTATCCATATCCGGATTATCCGAATCCGAATTCGAATCCGAAAAAATATATGAAAAAGGATATGATATTAGTAATATTCGTCCGTATCCGATCCATTTTCACCCCTACCGACGAGGCTCGGGGTTGACGGCGGAGAGGGTAGGGGTGGCAGCCATGGGAAGGGAGGAGGAAAGAGGGTTATATTTGAAGACAGAGGTCAAAATATTGAAAAAGTTGGCGCATGATTCAAAAAAATTGTATGGGAAACCAAACTTTTGTTTGCCTCGTCAAACACAAATTTTTGCCAAGTGCCTCAAATTTAGTATTTAGCAAAAATTTCATTTTTTAAATTTATCAAATGTGTTTTTCATTCTTTTCCTTGACATTTTTTTGAAACACATTCAAATTTAGTGGTAAGGCCTAAACATGGACTCAAAACCATGAATATGATTTTTTAGAACTATTTAGTTTATTATTTCATGAACTTGTGGTTCAAATTTTGTTTAAATTAATATGCTAGAAACACAATTAATTAACTAAAAATAGCTAAATGACCCTAGAAAAATGTAAAATCTTTTCTTGAGATAAAACGTGCTGTATTTTAATTGTAGAAAAATATTTTGGTTCATTATTTCATGCACTAGCTGATCAAATTTCGCCTATTTCCATTTAAACACTAAAAATACATTTAATAAATTAAAAATAGTAAACTGACCCATAAAAATACCAAACTTTTACATGAGATGAGTTATATTGTATTTTGACTGTAAAAAAGTTCAAGTTCAAATAAAAATCTAGCCATTAATTTACTTTCAAACCTAATCCACTTCTTCTCTAAATTCTAATTCCTTCTTGCATAATCTCTCATTCTTAACACGTGACAACTTTATCAAAATATTTTTAAAGTTTTATCATAATATTTAAATATTATATCATAACACCGTGATCAGTCTCGTTTACCATTAGTACCATTTTTCTAATTTTTTTACCGAGGTTATTTTTCAAGAACACTAAACAAATAACAATTGAGGGCAAACCCGAAGTTTCCTGTAGTGAATTTTCGGGTACTGATAATTTGCTGATGGTTCAAAATTTGCCAATTTAGGGTGTGTTTAGTTCTGTTGTGTGCTGTTGTGAGCTGTCTGCTGTGAAAAAGCTTCTGTGAGTTGTCTGCTGTGAAAAAGCTAAAAGTCATTTGGTTAAAACTGCTGTGAAAAAATTGTTTTGAGCTGAGTGTTTTTTATAACTTACATAATTTACATCATTATAATATTATATACATGTATATAAATACGAAACACTCAACATTGATGCAACTAAATAACTGGAAAATATATTAGATAAATAAAAAGTGCATAGTTCATCTCATAAAGTAACCGACAACAACATATTATCTCATGAAATTGTGCAATGTAATACAGACCATAATAATGTTAGATCAATCAACGCACATTGAATTCATGCTATTTAATCTGTACTAAAAATAAAAAAGCAAAAAATCATAAACAGGAAAACAAAGTCCAAGCTGCTTCTAAATTTGTACTAGAAAAAAACGATTTTTTCACGGTAGAAGAAAAACACCGTTTGATTTAGCTTCTGTTTTTCATAGCAGAGTAGATTTTCTTAATTTCTAAGGGACGGGGGTTTGAGAAGATGCAGTACGTAAAACGGCACTGGTCAATAAACGTCTCTGTTTTTTTTTTTGTAAAATTACATTTTTATGGTGAATGCCTAATTACATGCCATGTTCCAAGTCCAACCGTACGTACGTTCATACTCGTATATGTGTCATTTTTGAAGTTAATGCGTATGAAATGTAAATGAAAAATATGCAGAGAACAGTTTTCGTACAGGATTATGCACGTAATCAGTAGAGTGGCAATATTAAATGATTGTATATTTTAACTAACAACTGTCGCATGTATTATATCGTTTATTAACCATACGTAAATATATATGGTTCACCAAATTTGTTCGGAAAAAGAGAATTTGTCGAGTGAGTGTACGAGGATTTATCGAGTGCATTTCCTCGGGCACTCGGCAAATCAAGGTTTGCGTATAGACTATAATACACTCGGTAAATCATTTACTCTCAGTGATGTCTAATGTTTGTTAAAGACACTCGACAAACATTTTGAAAAAAATAGCTCCCCAAAAATCTTGATGGCGTGATGACGACTCGGGAGAAAAAATGGTTTTGCTGAGTGCCACTAACGGACACTCGGCAAACCATAGTGTTTGCCGAGTGCCACGCCCGGCACTCGACAAACTTCATATGTTTAACGAGTGTTATTTAAAAAACACTTGACAAACCTTAAGTACCCATTATTTCACGTGAGATCGTAATTTAAGCCCCATGTCATATTTTAAGAGCCTGTTTGGATCCACGGGGCTAATACAAAGTGACTAAAATCAGTGACTAAATTTTAGTCACCCCCTGTTTGGATCCAGTGACTAAAGTAAAGGCTAAAAGCTTTATTGTCATACAGAATGACTCAAATACCCCCTATTTATTATCCCTTACTTTTCATGCATGCATGCATGGTGGGGGTGGGGGTGAGAAAAAAGAGCATTTTAATTTAGCTCCTATTAGCTCCTCCTTGAGGGCTAATGGGGATAAAACATTTTAGCCTATTTTAACTTTTGGTGTTTGGTTCTTTAACATCTAAAGTGACTAAATTTTAGTCACTTTGTATTAGCCCTTTGGATCCAAACATGCCTTAAACATCGATTGAATTTGAAAAAAAAATTACGGTCATAATTCAACATGTCTTAACCCATGGAAATTTTTATATTTTTATGAGTGAGTTTGTTATTTTTAATTAATTAATCATGTTTCTAGGATTTAATTTGAATTAGATCAAATTTGAACTGCATGTATATGAAATAATCTCTAAAAAATTGTAGAAAAATCATATTTATGTTCACGAGTCCATTTTTAATATTTTACCACTAAATGTAACACTCGGCAAAGAGCCCCAAAATATACAGAAACGCGCCACGTGTCACAATTCTGTGCGTTCTGGGAGTCTTTGCCGAGTGTTGTTTTGCTTTGATGAGTGTCCTACGTGGCACTCGGCGAAGCCACGGGGCCACATGTGCGCACGCTTTCTGCGTGTCTTCGTCGAGTGCCCTACGGGGCACTAGGAAAAGTGGCTTCACCGAGTGTTACGGCGTGGCACTCGGCAAAGGGGTGTCATCGCCCCCCGACCGTTAGACAGCTAATGTTGCCGAGTGCGGCATAGTACACTCGGCGAAGTTGACGAGACACTCGGTGAAGCACCTCTCTACCGAGAGTCTAGTCGTCGTGTAGGGTTCACCGAGTGTGGCACTCAGTGAACCCTTCGTCGAATAGAAAAAAGACTTCGCCGAGTGCTCCAGTGCAGTATTCCCGTAGTGAGTGACGACTGCCATGCATGTGTACACACTTATTCGAGAGCACGGTTGACTTTCCTATAACCCGGCTGGTTCTATTTAGAGCTTGTTCGGTTAAGAGGGAATTGAAGGAGATTATAACGGATTGAGGGGAAATGGAGGGAATTGTATTATAAATCACTTCCAATCCCTCTCAATCCCCCTCAATCTCCTTCCCCATGGGGATTAACCGAACATGCCCTTATAGCTAGGGTTGACTTCTGTGAACATAATTTTTCTATAAAAAAGCATTATTGAGGTTTCCAAAGTGTATGGGCAATTAAGCACCTCACTTTTTTACCTGGAACAGTAAGCAAGGGATCGGCATCCCATGAGGCTCTGATCGAATTGGATTGAATGAATCGAATCGATCGGACCTTCAATCCAGATCGAGTCAAACATAAGTTGAACTTGTCTCTAATTCTAATGATTGTGTTTGGTTACAAATTTGTTACTTGGAAATGTATATTTGGTTGCGTTCGATCGAGCAAGAACTGCATCAGATCCATATTCTTGAGTTACTATCAAGGAGACGCCATCCGAAAGGGAAGGAGAAAGGTTGGCCATGACGTAGAACTTCGATTCTTGGCCGGTGCTGCAACGGTCACGTACTTCGAGGGTCAAAGAAGAGGACAGTTGCAGCTAGCTATAGTAAGCAAGGAGCCGGAGAACATATCACAGATAGATGCATGCGAGGATATATATGATGCAGTGTCTGATCGATCACCAGCTGCGATCTATGCAAGAACAACCTAGCTTGATTTGAATTTTTCCGATCGATTTGCTTGACCAATCAATCACGCTGTGGCGGAGCTCACTGCCATAAAAACGATCTTTAGTGACGCAGCTTTAGTAACGGATAAAAAACACACGTCAGTAATACGGTTGTTTCACACGTGTCAATAATGTTGTCTTATTAGTGATGGGTCATGGTATGATTTGTCACTAAGGAAAGACACCCCCATTAGTGGCAGGTTATGGTATGCCCCGTCATTAAAAAAGTTTATCATCCGTCACTAAAAAAGTTTGTCACTCCCACTAATAAATAGGCAGAGCACGAAGTGAATCATCACGCTTTCATTTCGCGTAACTCTAACCCTATACTCCTGTCGTCGCGGTCGCTTTCGTCGTGCTCCTCGCCGCTCTGTCGCCCGTGCCCTCCGCACCTCGGTTGCATTCTCATTCTCATAAGTTTGTTCATGCTAACTATTAAATTTCAGTTTATAAAATTAATTATCCGAAATTTGTTTATTGAATTTGTTAATTAGGGATATGGCAAGAATTCCAAACGATTTACAAATACCAACCTATGTTCCTGATAGTTGCTTAATAAATATCAATCATCTAGTTAATAACGAGCGTCAGGAGATTTAATTATAGTTTTTTGTACATTGCATATTTGCATGTCCTGTTTATTGTGTTAACAAACTGAAGCACATTTGTTACTGTTGTAGTATTTATCAAAAATATTTTGTGGGATCAATAACATTAGTGTCGGCAACACCCTCCAAATAATGACAAGAGATGGATGCGCCACTGAGGTTGAGGTTGCGAGCTGTGCGGGCGGCGATAGGATATGCCTCCACAAAGAGTGGCTTGAATTTAGCCGAAGAGCTGGCTTAACACAAGGGGACTATTTGGTAATAATAATAGTACATGCCCCATTGACTATTATGGCAAAATTCTACATATCTTTGGTATAGATCAATATGGTTCTTAATTAAATTAAACACGACACTGGAAGACTAGGAACATGACCATTATATTCCCAAAGCAAGGTACTACGGTAGATGTCCCATCCTGCGAGAACACCTGAAATCTGAGTCATATTCCGCCATCACTGTCCTACATGTCTCCAACAATGTGACCGACGCCACTATAATAATATTCGATCCATTGCACCCTAGACGGATGTCCACGATGCACTCATGCAGCGAGGGAAATTGTTGGTTTGACATAGGAGCATATGTTTCGAAAAGAAGGGGATTAGCTCACAGATCACACACTGCCATGCATGTCCAATCTGTACTACATACTATTATATATCATCGCTCTCCCTAGAAGCATGCAGTTTTTACAAAACTGAGATAATACAACGTGTATATATATATATATATATGTCAGCTCAGTCTAGATAGATAGATAGATAAAGATCGATGAGCAGCTTGGCCTGTAACCTAAAATTGCTTACAGTAGGAAGCTTGTCATGTCGATCAGCTGACAGAAAGAACTCCAGGTACCATTCTACCATATGCAACTTGAACTCCTCTAGGGTATATGGGTGCAACTCGTGCACCATGACAACACCAACAATCTGAGGACGCGCGAGTTGTTGTGATCAAGTCCAGGAGAGCAGCCTGGACAGCAGAATTGAATAAATACTAGCTAGCTACAAAACAATTTTGTGTATAATAATCGATCAGGTGCATGCAAGCCACTGCAGATGTCTCGGCTCTAGCTCTCGTCGTAGAAATAGTCTTCGTCTTTGCTAAGGACACCGTGATGTCTATATTCCAAATAGTACTGAGGTGGAACCTATAAAAAACTAGCATTTGCTACTATCACATGCACAACAAAAGAACTAGAAAGATAGCATTAAAGTGGGTCATGCTTTCTATTAAAAAAAGGTTGGTCAACAATTTTATTGCTTATGGTCACACTTTAAACTTAAAGTGCACCTTAAAGTTTTTTCTTACATGTGGGCGTACAATGTATAAAGCTACAATTAGGTTATATTTAATGCTTAAGGTTACACTACAAGAAAATTTGACACTTTCGTCAGCTAAATTAATTTCTGTCGTTTTTTTCAAAAGCCAACGAAAAAATTTAACTTTCGTCGACTAGATTGAACCGATGGAAATAAACCATAACTTCCATCGGCCTACACCTAAGCCGACAGAAGTTATTATTTTCACCCCCGCGCCCCTTCGCCAGCTCCAGTGCGCTCGTAACTTCCATCGGCTAGATATGGACCAACAAAAGTTAAGTGAAAAATACCGACGGAAGTAGCTCTCGTGTAAATATACTCACTCTGCCCTAAAAAATTTTGTCCCCAAATTTTAGAGCCGATGCCGCCTCCCGCCCGCCTCTATGCCTCCTGCCCGCCGCTGCCACCTCCCGCCCGCCTCCCCGCCTCCCTGCCTCACCGCCGCCACCTCCCGCCTGACTCCCCGCCTCCCGCCCACCTCCGCACCGCCTTGCCTCACCTCCCCACCTCCCAGTCACCACCTCCGCACCTCTCCATGCCTCCCCACCTCGCCATCCACTCGCCGCCCGCATTCAGATGTTGGGAAATCCCTCGCGGCCCGCATCTCGACGACGGTCGGGCCAAACCCCACACAGAAATCCCTCTTGATGTCGGGATTAGAGGCTGCCTCCCTCGCCACGTAGCCTGTCAGATCAAAGCAGCGCGAGGGCTCTGGATCAGCCGCAGGCTCGTGTCCCTCTCCCCATGGCGGCGGCGCCTGGGGCCCGATGGCGGGTTGCGGGGGCCGTGAAGGCGATGGGGTTGGTAGCGCTGGTGCTCGTGGCAAGGCGCTCCAGGCCAAGTGGGTCGACATGCCGCTGCTCCTCGAAGCCAAGTGAGTGCTGTTGTTGCTCGATTTGTTGGTATACGTGGCTTTGTTTGGTCGGGAAATGCCAATTCGACTTAAACCTAGTGATTCTCAGTAAATTTGGTATGTGAGGGTTTAGCGTGGAGAACCTGGCGCGGCGGAAAACGGCGAGTGAGCCATTTGGTTGATGCCAATCATGTTTAGTTGATTTTTATTTTAAACTAGAGTTGACCCCAGTAGAAGACACGCCATGCTTAGACTCTTGTTTTTTTTTTGCATAATTTTTTGGTAACTTAATTGTATTACTATTAGTGTGTTATGGTTGTGGAACGGGATTTGTACATTGAGACACACCTAGATTCTGTGTTTTTGCTTTTCAGTGTGACCATTGCTGGTCTGAGGAAACATAATATAAACATAGTACTTGTGTGTGTACATTTTGCAGTATTGGTATTGCTTGATTAATGTTACTTATTATTTTTTAAGAAGTACTTAATATGCCATATGCTACCACTTTTTTCAGTGAACTACTTTCAAAAGAATGGAAGGATCTATTTTGGGATTTTATTGACCATTGGAAGGAACTCAACAAAGCATCTGAATGTTTGACAGCAAGTAATCGACACGGTGGCTTACATACCACATATATTAGACTTCCCCTGTTCATTTACATTTTTAAATTCATCCAATAAATTTTGGCTTGCTGCTATTAGCTAGTTTTACATGTATGTAGCTTACAAATATAAAGTTTGTATCTTATTAGACTTCCCCTGTTCATTTACAAATATAAAGTTCTATTATCAGGAATTGCGGTTTCCCTATTGTCCTATTCATGTAACCTCTTATGTTGGATTAATTGAAGTATTGTAACCATAAAAAAAAATTCTCAATTGTTTTATATTCTGGAAATGAACACTGAGGATGAAGCTGAGGAGGACAATGCTAATATTGATTTAGATTCAGAAAGTAAAGGAAAATGTGTTGTCCTGAAGACTTCCACAAGACAAGTAAGAATAAGAATCTCTTTTGCCTACTCTCTTAGGCCCTAAATTTTACATCAAATAAATGAATTGCTTCCTTTATTCACCAAATAGTTAGATTTGATTAACGAAAAAAGTACGCCTCATGTATTGATTATTACTGTAGCAGCATTTGTGCAATTGTGAGTCTTTCATTGACTCAAGTTTACTTCCAAATATCTGCTGAAATGTGTCTCTGTTTTAGGTTCATACGTAGAAGCAATGAAATATTCCATACTCATTTTCCTTTTCATTCTCTCTTTTCCACGAGCTCTTTAGGGAATAATAGAGTTACTATTTGCATCACTTCATGCATCGAGCATGTTACATTTCCATACCTGTTTGCCTTTTCACTCTCTCTAATCATTTTCATCTTGTGTTATTGAATATAGATCCAAGAGCTCGTGGAGAATGCGGTAGGAAGAATGCCCTTGTTTCTGTGTAATTCAAAGTAATGTAATTCATGGTAATTTTAACGAGAGCATAAGACACTGCGCAGAAAAAGTGTGCTTCATTTTCATTAAAATATATGGTGAAATTTTTTAATATGGGTATACATGCCTGAATGATTTTTTAGTGTTGAGAACTTCTCTGTTGCTCTCATGTGAAAGAACAAAAAAAAGCAAAAAAACATCTATGCTGCCCATAGAAAAAAGCAAAAAAATATATACGCTGCCCCTAGAAAAAATAAAATAAAAAAATTTAACTTCCGTCGGCCAACCGATTTCCTGGTAACTTTTATCGGTCATGCCTAGCCGACGGATGTTAACTAACTTCCGTCAGCGGCCAATGAAAGTTAGTTAACTCCCATCGAAACGCCTCCGTCGATGAGAAACCAACGAAAGTTAGCGTTTTGCCGACGGAAGTTAGCTTCTTCCGTCGAATTTAATCTAACTTCTGTCGGCTTTGGCTGATGGAAGTTTGCTAGATTCTTGTAGTGTTACCCTTTTACACACATTGTAAATGCGTTAAGGAAGAACATAAAATACATAGGGTTCTCAATCATCTCTTCCAAAGTCAGTCTTCCATCATGATCTTTGTCAGCATGCATTTCTGGATAAGGCAATCGAGCACATCAAACTCAGGGCAAGGAGACACTAGAACCGACTCCTCTGACTTTGCCTTCTCAACTGCTCTCTGCGGTCATCGATCCACATCGTCCAGCATGAATCCGATGGTGCAAAGCCCCTCCAACTGCTACCGAAGTGGGTCCCACAAACGTGAAGACCCCCTCCGGCACCTATCAGATCTAGATTGGATGATGCGGAGGGGCCAACTTCCCTCCGCAGTCAGCAAATCTCAATTCCAAGACATTATGGGAAACTATGGGTTCACCGAGTACCAAATCTTTGCCAAATGTATTATATCGGGCACTCGACAAACTATTACACTGGGTTAAGAGGGCTATTTAATGAGTTACTATAGGGAATGCACTCCTCTAACCCTATGACACTCTGTAAAAAGTAGAAAAAATAGTACTAATGGACGTTTCAACATCGTGTTTGGGTGTGAAAAAAATTGGGGTTTACCGAGTGTTTACACTAGGGTTGCTGAGTGTTTGTTAAAAAACACTGGACAACCCAAGGATATTCACCATTTTATATGAAAAAATATTCAAGTATATGTAATATTTGCAACTTTATTTAAGACTGAAATTTTTTACACTTAATATACAACATATCATATTCCGTGTAAAAATTTTGCATTTTTCTAGATTTGTTTGCTATTTTTAATTCATTAATTGTGTTTATAGGATTTAAATTGAAATAGGTCAAATTTGAACTACAAGTGCTTAAAATAATGAAGCAATATTTATAAAAAACAATATTAATATTTGTTGGACCGGAAACGGCGACCAGAGGGGGGGTGAATGGGAGCTTTTAAAATTTCGGGCTAAAAACTTAGCCTACGGTTCGGTTCTGTCTTCTGCGGAACAGGCTTCGAACACTACCTTCGAAGGTCTGGTTCGGAGGTACTTCGACACCTTCGAACACAGGCTTCGGAGGAGCAAAAGTTCGGAGCCAAGAAGACTTCGCTCCACTTACAACCCTCGAAAGTCTACTCTGCTAAGTCAGTGCAGGCTCCGCACACAGGGTGCTTCGAGCAGGCTTCGCACTTCACCCTTCGCAAGAGTGGACAGCCCTCTGAGGACTTCAACCAAATACTAAGCGACAGCAACTGGTGCTGGGCTTCGTACGCGAAGGTCTACACGCACACAAAACGGACCACGCTAAGGGCTTCGACACAAGGAGCACTACGGGCCTCGGTCAGGGCTACGCTAGTAAGCAGCGAGGTTACACCTCCTGTTACACAGAGCGAATGCGCACTGACAAAGCACACCTCGCACGAAAAACTACCTTCGCCTCAACAGGCTTCGGTGCACTAAACTAGCGAAGTATGCAAAGCGAGCTCAAGCAAAAAGCACAAGAAAAACAGGGCTTCGCCGCTTGAACAAGGAACACTGAAAATGAACTCAGGATGTATTCAATCGAAGTGTGGCTACAGGAGCTCAACAGTAAATGCTCAAAGTGTTAAATGTTACCTACCGAGCCCCCATATTTATAGCCCACGGCTTCATCCTAAGGAAGTGACTACTTTACCCCTAGGGTTTACAACAGATTTGTCTCTACAGAACTAAGGGGTACAAAAGGTAGTCCACCTTTATTTTGGAGGCTTCTCTGTCAGCTGCAGAGGGGACAGTGTCAGCCTTTTTCAGAACAGACAGTGTCAGCCTTTACAGTGTTGACTTCTGGAACCTCCCTTCGCACGCGAGGGGTGCGGAAGCTTCGGCGAGAAGCCTGCAGCCTGTTGGCCTTCGCTCCGCCGAAGAAGACCTTCGATACAGTGACGGTTTTGAGCCGAAGCCGTCAAAGCCCTTGGGCCTTCTCACCACCACCTCCGGAGTGGATCACCACGGCTTCGCAGCTACTCCGAGCTCGAACACCGTCCGTCCGTGTACCGAAGCCATGCATGGCCGAAGCACCACAAGTCATCCTCACTCCGAAGCCCACCTTCGGAGTACCACCCTTCGAAGTCCCTCCTTCGTCCAAGGCCTCCGCATGAAGCAATCCATGAGCACTCCGTCCCAGTGCCTCTCCCCGAGCACACTCCACGACGAGCCTCACCCGGACCATGCCTTCGATGCGCCTCGACTTCTGAGACCTTCGTCGGGTACCTTCGAGTGTCTCCCTCCGGAGCACACTTCGAACTCCTTGCCTCCGCAGAGGACTTGATCCATCCAACTCCGAAGTCACTCCATCCGGAGTACCTTCGAAGTGCCTCACCTCCGAGGACTTTGTCTCGGAGTACCTTCAGCCGGAGCCACACTCCGCACTCTCTGCCTTCACCTGGCACGCCTCGACCCGAGGACCGACCCGGACCACCTTCGCAGCCACCGTGACGGAGCTCCCTGCTCCCCTGGCATCAAGCCACCCGCTTGACCCAGGTTCACCTGGCTCGAACCCTGTCCGTCGCCTCCGAAGTCCCTGCGCACCACCGACAAGCAAACAAGTGTATCCAGTACTCCGGAGACCTCTCCGGGTTAGCAACCTCCGGTACATACTCCGGTGTACCGCCCAAAGTACCGAAGCCATCGGTACGAACCCAGTCATCGTGTACTGTCGGACCCCTCCGACAGGTACACTCCGCTGCACAGCTGCAGCAAGCAAACACCGAACACACTCCGGTGACACACCTCCGAACACCCTTCGGAGGTACCACCTCCGAAGCCCCTTCGGAGGTACCCTTCGAACAGAGGGTAAAATCCAGTCAATCACTCATCACAAACACCGAAACCACCCTTGGTTTCTCAATATTTTTATTCTATTTTTAGTTCTTATCCACTAAATTGAAATAATTCGGTTATGACACTCGATCAGTAACATGAGGCTTAATGATTTTTTAATTCTAAAAAAATCAAATGAGGTCTGAAAAAACACAAGACTTATCGTGGTGTTATTATATTATACATAAATGTTGAGATAGAAATATTAAAATATTTTGAGCAATTTGTCACATAGGATATTAACAAGCGGGCGATTCTCCGAGGAATTATATCTTAGAGAAGAATTAGATTGGGATTGATAGAAAATTGATGGTTAGATTTTTGTTTAAATTTAAAACTTTTTTACAACATAAATTATCTCTTGTAAATTTTTTGTATTTTTTTGGATCATTTTACTATTTTTAATTCATTAATTGTTTTTCTAGAATTTATATTGAAATAGGTAAAATTTGAATTGCAAGTGCATAAAATAATGAACAAAATTTGTAGAAAATTTATATTCATATTTTGATTCCATTTGTAGGTCTTTAGCACTTAATGGAAAGAAATTTTGAAAAATTAGGTTGTGATACTTGATCGGTAACATGGTGATCAAAAGTTTTTTATTTAAAAAAAATCAAATGAAGTCTGAAAAACATGAGACCTGTCATGATGTTATAATATGATATATAAATATTGTGATAAATCTAAAAATATTTGGAGAAAGTTGTCACCAATTTGTATTTAAAGAAAGAATGTATTAGGTTTAAAAGTAATCGATGGTTTAATCTTCATTTGAACTTGAAACTTTTTCTAAAATCAAAATACACTGTATATTGTCCCACGAAAATTTTTGGCATTTTTATATATTATTTAGCTATTTTAATTCATTAATTGTATTTTTAGGATTTAAATTGAAACTAGTTAAATTTGATCTACAAGTGCATGAAATAATAAACTAATTATTCGGAAAAATTGTATAATGTTTTTGAGTCTAGTTTTAGGCATCACCCACTAAATTTAAGAATGTTTCACAAAATCTATCAAACAAAAAATAAAAAACAAATTTGATAAAAATTTTAAAAATAAAAAAAAATCCGAGTGCCAAATTTGAGGCACTTAACAAACAAGTGTTTTCTGTCAAACAAAATTTTTCATCTAGCACCAATTTGTTCATTCTCGGTGCCATTTTTTTTCAAAATCAGTGCTAAATTTCCAGCCCACATATTTGGAAAGATGATGCACTGTTGCACGGCTCTCCTCCTACCTTCGACCGCCACCCTCCTCCCTTCTCTCATTGCCCTGCCTCCCTCCCCTACCCACCATCCTCCGCCGCCCCTCTTCGCCACAATCACCGCCCTTCTCTGTCACGGTCACTGCCCTCCTCCCTCCCCTCATTGCCGCTCTTCGCCGCCCCTTCTTTGTCGCGCCTACAGCCACCCTCCTCCCTCCCCTCATCTCTGTCATCCTTCCTCCCTTGTCTCCACCCTCCACCGCGTCGGTTCGGTCCCATCTCATGCCGCCCTCCGCCATCTCGCCCATCGTTCATCTGCCTCGTCAGCCCACCATGCATCGTCTCCCATTCTCGCGTCGCACCAAGCCCATGTTTTTTATTTTTGTTTTTCTTGTTTGCTAGAGTGCCAAAATTTTGACTCTCAACAAACAGTTCATCACACTACTATTAGTTGATTTTTTTGCAGAGTGCCAAGTTTTTTGCTCGATGAAGTATTCGCTGAGTGCCCAATAAAAAATACTCGATGAATCCCTATTCGTTGATAGCAGGTTCGCTGAGTGTTGTTCGGCGATTATTGCACTCGTCGAACCCCTATTTTCCCGTAGTGAGAAACACATCAACCTGTAATACAACTGCCCTTTTGCTTTGATCGCATATTAAGTGCCATGACGAAAAATCAAATAGATAGCTGCAATTACTAGTTGACGAGGATTCGATCATGGTCTCCCAGATCGAGTGAAATTGCTCTGTATGAGGAGTCGTATCAGATTATCTGTGAAATTTACTGTGCAAAAAAATCTAGAATTACTGAATTCAAAATGGAACCACAAAATGAATAACAAATGTTTTTTCTACAAAGTATATATGGGTGGATAGTCTATACACACCTATATTTAATAAGGTATTATATTCTCGTGTCTCAAAATGCTGAAATTAAACTATTACACCCTATATTAGATTTTGGCCAAGATTATGCCAGGGAATTATATAAATTGAAACATGTTACAGAATGTAAGTCCATCCACTGCTAAGTTCTGGAAAGAGTACATTTCAATAAACCACATGTTTTATGGTCACAGATGCAGAAAACCCCAAAGGTTCTTGGTGAGTGGCACTTAACCTCATGGCATTGAAATGAAAATCATTGAGAGATGCAGATACATGATGAAGGTTTTTGCTTTCTATAAATTCATCCAAGTTGGTACCGCCGGCAATCTGAGGCATTAAATTGTTTGGTTATGATGGGGTTTTGTGATAACTTATAATGGGGGAAGTGAAAAGTCATGTTATATTTATAATGGGGACATCAATCGAATCGTTCAAAGGAAAGCTAGGTAGAGAGTACTGCTTGAAGGGCCGAATACTCGATTGGAGTGATGTAACACCCCAGAAATTAAAAAGGATTAAAATAAAAGAAAAATATTATTTAAATCATTTCTGGATTTATTATTAAAGGAAAAAAATCACCAAAGAGCCCAAATAAAGCCAAACAGGGAGAAATACTCAAAATCTGGACTTGAAAATTTTATGAGATGAACTAGAGACCAAAATATAATTTTAGGAATTTTTATAGATTTTTATCAACAGTGATTCAACCCTTAATCAAATAAATGAATTACTGGATTTATTTTAAATCAGAAAGGAATTAAAAATCAAAATGGGCCTCAACCTCCAAAGTAACCAAGCCCGGCCCAATCCAAGCCATGAGCCGCTGACATGTGGGACCCTCCTGTCGGTGCCGATTCCCTCCCCTCTCACCCGCTCGCGCCCGCCTCGGCCCCACCAGTCAGCCTCAGCCCCGCCCCTTTCGCCCGCTGACCACCCGGACCCGCCTGTCGGCCCTTCCTTTTTTGTTTCACCCGTTGACAGGTGGGGGCCACCTGTCAGCATCGTCTTCTTCGTTGGAAGGGGATCCCCCTTCCTTTCCCGGCGATCCCTTTCCTTCCCTCGCCGCCGGCCGCCCCGATCCGCTCGGATCCACCTCGGACACCCTTCCTTGGACCACGACGACCCCCTTCCATCTTCATGCCACGTGTTTTAACAAGAATGGAAGCTCGCCCACGCGGATGGAACCCTCGTCGGCGCAAAAGAGGAACCCTTCGGGTTTCCTCCGTTTGCCCTGCCTTATACATCGCCGGTGACCCCTATAAAAACCCCTCGGCTCACCGCACTCCGCCCACACCTCCTAAGCCCTAACCGAAGCCTTCCAGAGCGCCGTCGCCCTCTTCTTCGAGCTTCGGTTCTGCTCCACCTCCGGCGAGCGATCGCCGCCGACCCCCGCCTCTCCTGACCTAGCCACTGCCACCGTCGTGACCGTCGACGACCCCTCGTCCCCGGCCACCACTCCGTTGGCCTTGGAACCCACCGGATCAACGTCGCCGTCAAGCTCCCGAACCACCTCCGCCGTCTACCCTCACCGTCGGCCGCCGTCCTTCGTCCATCCTCGCCGCCACAGGTATGGTTTGAACCGCCGTACTCCCCTCGTTCCATTTCCGCCGGTAGCTAGGCACCTAGGCGCTCGCCGCCGCCGCCGTGGTCGCACCCGAGCCCACCGTCGCCGGAGACGAAGGGGGTACGCGCCCCCTTACGCCGTGCCGTGCCAGATCGCGCCGCGACCGCCCGATCGCGATCGGAGGGCTAGGATTAAATCCCTCTGGGATTTAATCTAGGCCCTCGGATCTGGTCAAAGGGGTATCGAGGCCTCTCGGCCGTCGATCACCACTTAAAGCCCCGATCGATCTGGTGTGTCCACGTCATACCGGTTCGCGAGATCTAATCGTGGCCGTCCAATTTCACTTACGCCTCCCGCCTCGCGCCCGATCGCCGGATCTGGATCCAACGGATCTGGTTGATCCGGTCCACGCGCATAGTCACGGGTTCACGGTGAACCTGGTTCACCGTGGACCAGGGACTGTTTTTCAGTTTAAATAAAATTCAGAAAAATTGTTTAAACTTTGAAAATTCATATCTTGCTCATTTTAACTCCAAATTTCACCATTCAAATTTTGTTAAATCCAGAATAATATTCTCTACACATTAATGCCATAAAACAGTATGTTACTATTACCCAAAATATTTTTAGAAAATAAATGAATAAAAATCCCTTAGGATTAAAATTAATTATATAGAAAATAAATTAGGAAAAATCCTAAAAAGATAAACTCCACTGTTTTATGCAAAAACCCAGAATAATAAAATATTACTTCACATAAAAACACCCACAACTATGTATGTTCTTTTATTTGGTGAATTTTATCTGTTTATTGAATGTATTTATTTTTCCGTATCGAGAAGACTACGAGTTTGTCGAGGAGCAGGAGTTCTACCCCGAGGTTCCTCCATCCCCCTTTGCTGATCAAGGCAAGTCATCGACCACCTCTGTGGAAACAGTTGATCATATTGAGCCCATGTTTTAATAAATTATCGCTATAACTCATAGGTTAATATTGCATTAGTCCAATAATCAAGCCTTACACTTATATTTATTAGATCCCCGTCCTTGTGTGCAAACCCAAGCCATGCTTATTGAGCCTTAACTCCTTGTCACTCTACTATAACAATATTAGCTAGTGCCCAATGTACCGGCACAACTGCTATAGGATATAAAGAATGAGTCGTAGATTAGATGGATTCTGGTATATGAAATACCCTGTTATTCTTGTCTCTGGACTCAGTTGGAGTTAGGTGTGTCATAAGTATGGTGGGTTCCGGGTGCAAGCTCGGGTTTTGGTATGTCGCACCCGGGGCACTATAAGGACCAGTCTGCGGGATCTGTTGCAAAGCACTTCCGTACCAACCACAAGTCTAATGGGTAAGTCCTAACTGGAAGTGTGGAACACTCCGTCTCACGGCACCATAGTGGAGGGGGCAAGGGGCTAGCCCTCAGGGCGCCTTGTACCGACGATGGCTCAAGGGGGGGTATTGTGGAAACTCGACATGGCGAGACACGGTACGAAACCTATAAGAGGGTGCTGTTGAGTCGGGGAAGACCATATGGAAGGTTTTGGCACGAGTTCCCGTGAAATGGGTCATCCCGTTACACTTTGGTGTAAGTGATGAGTGCGTGCCTTGTGGGTACAGTGGTACATCTCTGATCAGAGTAATTTAAATCTTTTCGAAAAGCCGAGCCCACGGTCAAGGGCGGGTTGTGTGACTTCTCGCAGTTAGTTTACAATTGGTTGAAAGATTGAGTTATTCATGGCATGTAAGGACTGTTGTGCGAGGAGGTAAAACGTACTCCTCGAGTTAGAAGATGATGATGCATTCACATGTTTACTTTTCCGTACTAAGAAATTGCTCACATTTAATGCTTTACAAATATGCTGCTTCCGCAAAACTAGCCACTATCTCCCTTGTTATTATCTTGCATTATATTTGCATTCGGTGGCTTGCTGAGTACATCTGTACTCACCCCGTTGACTTACACCATCAGAGCCCGTCTACTACGAGGAGGATGAAGGTCTGGAGTAGCGACCCAGTCAAGGCGAGACTGGAAGGAGACGTTTATCTAGGACCCTTGATTTTATTAGTTTCTCTTCACTTTCATTCACTTTTGTATTAATGCGGTCTACGAACCGTGAATGATTGCCCGTATTGTACGAGGTCGCATGATGAACGTCTTGTTTTATTGATTTTCTATGGAATTTCAATAAAGTCCTGATTTATTAAATCGGGGCGCGACAAGTGACTACTCGATACTTAAGCAATACTGGACTCAATTGATTGAATATAGAAAGTCAGAGGAAACAACGAAACTGAGTAAAGCAAATAAATTCAACTCTCGGAAGAACATGTGGCTCTCATGGGTACGTGACGAAATATAATGAATGGAAGATATGGAAAAACAAGTTGCCCGTAGTGGCGTCGCCCCTATAACATTTGATTGGATAACAAGAGTAAAGCACTTCTTGTATGTGAGAGGTGTTACTTTATTAGCCGAGGGCAGTCTGAATTTAAAAAATGACAATGTACAACAAGTATCTCAGAAAATAGCATATGTCCATGCCGAGTATTCCCAAGGCTCCATCAGAGTAGATAGAAAGACCAACTAACAGACAATAGCACAGTAGTAATATAGAGAAAGCGGTCAATATAAAAAAACAGTAGAAGGCAGCAGCTAGTTGCATCTCATTGACTCGCACCCAGCAACACGGATGCCTAATGTCGGGTTTCTGGTTCAATCTGGTGTGGTGAAGGGGGATTCTTCACGGCAGCGCCCGGCTTAACGACGGCCATGACAATTATGTTGTTATAATTAATTGGCGATGTATTATAATCATGGTTCTCTTTTTAATTGCAGTTTTCATAGCAACTAGAATTAGTTGTTGATTTGTTTACTCTTTAACTATGAAGAGGTTAAGAACTATTGATAGTTTTTTAAGCAAGTTAATCTAAGTTCTAATGGTGCTGAAGTTGTTAATGTGATCATTGATCAATCTATTGAATCGGACCAACCGTTCAATGTGCAAACTCCTAATCAGATTACTTTTGTACTGCCACAAGATGAACAAATAAGAATTTTAACTACAACACTTGAGAGAGATCCAAGTAAACACCTTCAAAACTGGGAACTCCCTCCTACAAAAAAAGATAAAGTTAAGCGGTTTTATATATCTGAAGGATTGTATCAATCAATCTTGACAAAGTATCCATTTAATAATTCATCGAAACATCGTCGTTGTTTCAATAGCAATTGGTTTACAAATTTTTGGTGGCTCGAGTACTCTCCTTACACTGATCGTGCATATCGTCTACCATGTTTCTTATTTTCAAAGAAGCCAACTAGAAAGTTTGGTTCAGATGCATTCACAATAATAGGATTTAAGAGTTGGAAGAAGGTTAATGGTGGAGATAAGTGTGCTTTTCTATGTCACATGGGTCAAGATGCTAGTTCAGCTCATAACTATTCAGTTCAATGTTTCAATAATCTAAAAATAGTACTATTCATATTGACAAGATGTTGGTTAAATAAAATAATAAAATTGTGGCAGCTGCAAGACTTAGGCTTACCACTACAATTAATGCCATCGGGTAATAATATTTTTTATTAATATTATTGCAATTAAAATAATTGATATTGTACAATTGTATTATCTAATAATTATGCATTCTTTATATTATTAGGTAGTTGACATTTCAAGCTTGTTCATTTAGAGGCCATGGCAAATCTCATGATTCCATCAACCAAGGCAATATTCATGAAATGCTCAAATTGATGGCCTCTTACAATAAGGAGGTGAACCAAGTTGTGTTACAAAATGCTCCAAAAATACAAAATACACTTCACATGAAGTACAGAAGGAGATTCTTAGCATATATGCTCGAAAAGTACATGCTGCAATTAGAGAAGAAATTGGAAATAACAAGTTTTGCATAATGGTTGATGAAGCTCAAGATGAATCTAAGAAATAGCAAATAGAGATAGTTCTTCGATTTGTCAACAAAGAAGGACTTATAAAAGAGTGTTTTTGTGACCTCATCCATGTCAGTGAGTATTGCATTGACTCTAAAGATGACAATTTATATTGTTCTATTGGATAATAATTTGAGTGTATAACATATTAGAGGTCAAGAATATGATGGGGCAAGTAACATGTGAGGGGAGCGGAGTGGGTTGAAGGCTCTAATTCTCAATATTTATATTGTTCTATTGGATAATAATTTGAGTGTATAACATATTAGAGGTCAAGAATATGATGGGACAAGTAACATGTGAGGGGAGCGGAGTGGGTTGAAGGCTCTAATTCTCAATGAGTGCCCTTATGCATATTATATTCATTGCATAGCTCATCAGCTCCAATTGTCTCTTATTGCAGCATCAAGGGAGGTACATGAAGTGCATAACATTTTCCAACATGCAAATTTTATCATAAATGTTGTTAGTGTTTCACCTAAATATAATGATGAGTTATTAGCAAATCAAGCTATGGAAATTGCTCGTGAAATTGAATTGGGAGAGCTTGATACATGAAGAGGTGCAAAACAAATGACCTCCCTACAAAGGTCGGGCGATACTAGATGAAGTTCCCATTACAAATCAATTTTGATATTAAAGAAGATGTTTGGTGCCACAATTTCTATCCTACGCAATATTACAAATGATTGTTCAATTTCAAGATATTTCCGAGGAGATGTTCCAGGAGACCTTCATATTATTGTCACATTTGATTTTGTATTTATTCTACTCATGATGAAAAAGATAATTAAGATCACTGATGTGTTGTGTTAAACACTCCAAAAGAAATCTATTGATATTATAAATGCAGTAGAGTCTATTTCTATCACAAAGGTGTTACTTGCTGACTTACGAAATGATGGTTGGGAATCACTTCTTGATGAGGTCAAATCTTTTTATGTGAAGCATGAAATTAATAAGATTCTAGATCTAGATTACAAGTATGTTATTTTGCATAATTCTTAAGTATGACTAGGAATACATCAATACTATTTGTCTACCATTTAAAACTTATTTCTCTCTACATTGTATTTCATAGGTATGTTGATGTAACCAAGTCTCAGAATAAGCACGAAAACATGACAGCTCTTCACTATTATAAAGTAGATGTGTTCAATGTTTCCATAGATCAACAATTGTTTGAGTTAGAAGAATGATTCAGTTCTCAAGCGACAGAGCTTCTATCACTTTGTGTTGTATTAGATCCAAGATTTGACACCTTGGACACATCAAAAATATGCACTTTGGTGGAAAAATATTATCCCACTGATTTTTCATATCAGGAAAGAGCTCACTTGGAGTGCCAACTACCATATTTTCAACTTGATGTATGCAATCATCTAGACCTGAGTAGATTATCTCCACGTGCTGATTTGACAAATGGATTATTTAAAGTGAGAAAATATTCTACTTATCCAATGATGGACAAATTGTTGAGGTTGGTAATAAGTCTTTCAGTGTCAACTGCGACCACTGAGAGGGCATTTTTGACAATGAAGCTAGTAAAGACACGTCTACAAAATAAAATGGTGATGATTTTCTATGAAGTTACATGATAGTTTATATTGAAAAAGAATTAGCAGTGAAGATCAACTCTTCTGATATTATTAAATCTTATGATCTAGTTGGTTCTCGTAGATCTAAATTCAAGTTAGAAGAAATGTAGTTTCTTTTCTATTATTAAGCACATGCTACATTGCCTTATTATACAAGGTCTTATTGATATTACTAAAAGAGCATTGTTATTATTGACATTGTGACTTGTTAGTTGGCCTCCCTCGTATTCAAATCATGGTTCTGCCCCTGGTAGAGCATCCATGGCGCATCGGGGACTAAAGAATGATTTCTTAGAAAGAGTGGTTTTATAGATGATGATGCCTCCTATAGGAGACAAAGCAGAAGAAAAGAGGAAATAGATGAAATCATATCAATGATGCGCAAAAAATACAGGAAAAACAAGCAATGATTGATGCCAAAATACATGAAGCTCTATGATAACATGGTATTGTGGGTGAGGGTGGTGTCCAAGTGGTAACTGATGCTTAGCGAACGAAACAATTGTGCATTTTTGGGGTTTATTGGGACAGGCATAAATCAGTATCACATGGATGAAATCACTGAAAGCAAGGTCTACAAACTTGCCATACCAACAATGGATATTAACACAACGATAGTGATGGGGCGAGTTGACCAATGTGTGACAGGGGAAACCTTCAATGATGCACTAATAACGAATGGATATGCTAAGGTTTATGTTGCCTTAATCAAAAGAGCATATCATAAGATTGATATGGACTATGCTGGTGAGACAATGTTGGAGAATTCATTCTATGGAGAAAACAATTTATATTTTTGAAGATGAAATAGATGAATCATTTGATGGAAGCTAGGACCAGCATAGAATTACGTCACGTGTACAAAATCCACCTCCACCTCTAAGGAAGCCATCTGCATCTCTACCTCAAAGGGATCAAACTTTACCTCTAGAACCAATGCTACCTCCAGAGGAGCCAACTCCATTTGCACCTTTAAGGGATTAAACTACACCTACAGAGCCAATGTTACTTCCAAAAGAGCCAACTCCACCTCTAGAGCCAATACTACCTTTAAAGGAGCCTACTCCACCTCCACCAATAAGGAAATTTAAATCAAAATCTGCAAGTGCATTGAAGACAAAGTCGATCTCCCAACAAGAAAGGACGCATAAGAAAATGAAGATAGCACCGAGGTTGCCATATGATCAGACTTATGTGGAGACCGATGTTGTGGTGGTTGTTCAAGCTAGCTCTTGCCAAGCCATTGTCAATTCCTGAAGCAATGAAGAAGTTTTTTGTGAGCATGGCTATACAAGTTGCAACCAAGTGCAAATCATATTATGAGCGCATCGGTGAGAAAAACACTTGAAGGAGAAAACTAAAAGACATCTATCAAAAGGGAAAAAGACAATGAGATGGAATTTTTTTTTGAAATAAGTTGGGATGACTACAGAGCAACTCATGGATGAATCGTTGATAGAGAATGCTCTGACACGTTGTGTATTCAAGTTAGGAGAATTATTAGTTGAACCAAAAGTATGGTGTGACCTTAGCTGCCAATCTCACAAATTCCATAGTTGGTATATGAAGCAATCCAGAGGTGGCATAGAAATGTTTGAGATCCATTTCAAACATCATGATTTCTTACACGGTGATGACATTATTCACATCATGTTCGAGGAGATGTATCATTTGTGCCAACAAGATGCCCTCAACATGACTATTATTAGTTGATGGACTCTAAGTGTTATATTTACATAATTCACATTTATTTGTAGTATCGTTATATTGAAACTTTGTTGTGCTAGTCGTTTTTATAGGATGGATATACATAAATGTAGAACATAATTGATTCCTCGTGTGGGGTTCATAGACCCACTATAAATAAATTCGACAATGATTCAAGCAAGTCCTGATGATGTCGAGGCATATGTGCTACAAGTACTTCTAAATCTTCACTTAAAACGATACATATGTACATCGTACAACCTTAGGTAAGAGTCTATTCTTAAATATTTTCATATATATTGCTTGAGAACCAAACATGTCTTAAACTATGATGATATGTATGTAGTTTTCATTGAGTTCTCCTCGTAATTCAATTGTACCTTAGCAAGATCACCATCCTTGACAGCTAAGATAATGCACCAACAAGTTACCAACCCATCATTGACTTGCTACAAAGGTAAAGAAATATGTCTGCCTTACTAATCTTTTATCTACGTTCCCTAATAAATTAAATCTAACATTAGATCACACACATGTAGAGTATACAAAAAATATATCAAGAAGACTCATAGGTTTCTCCCATTCGAGAAAGATTGGATAGTTTGACATAACTTTCTATATCAGAAGCAATGTCTAGGCAATAATCTCAATGGAGTTTATGTTATATATTTCATGCACTGATTCACCGGAGAAAAAGCGCTCAAGGTAAAATATGTCGAGGTACGAGGAATATTAATCACACTGATAGCTATTTTTTATCTGAGGTGTGGGCTGACTTATAACAATTAATTTCTTCTGTTTGTACATACAACTTCTTTAACTATCCATAGATCGGTTATTGCCTATTGAAATCACACAGATCGAAACCTTCGTGTAGCAAAAAACCATAGACTATATACTTATCATTCAAAGTTATCATTCAAGGTTGCTTGTTTGTAAAAATAATTTGTCACATTCAAAGTTGTTTGTAAAAACAATTTATGTAAATGATTACCTAATTTTAATTTAATGTGTCATATTATTTTGATTTGAGACTATCTATGCAATATTCTTGATGTGGGCTATACATACCGATTTATCAGCATATATGTGCATTTGTTTATATAATTAATACAATATCGTTGTTTATAAAAATTGGGGAAAATACACATCAGTGTCGGTTCGAGCGGGTAACCGACACTGATACTCTATCAATGTTGGTTCTAGAGATGAACTGACATTGATAGCAAAGAATCGGTGCTAGTGAAGTTATAGAACTGACACTGATATGTGTCGGTTCGAGGCTAGAATCAACACTGATAGGCCTAAACAGTGGTGGTTCCAGAACCATCACTGATAGCCATCGCCCATCGACTATCAGTTCCAACTAGCCAATGGTGATTCAAAACCCACCATTGATAGCCATTTTGATCTAATACCGATGTCTGTTCTTGTAGTAGTGACCACTTCTTAACTACTATTCCCTATGTTCCATAATATAAGCCATTCTGGTTTTTGAATGATTTATCTATGAATGGATTGATAAATTCATCGAACATGGTTAAGTCCCAGGACCGATCGAGAGCCCGCGAGATCCAAAGCCGATGATTCTGGAAGCCACGCGTCACGAATCGAGCGTCCAACGGAAGGGTATTTTTTGCGAGAACCTCGCTGGTTCCGGTACACGGGCCCCGTCAAGTGCGCCGCCGTTTCCACGTAACTAACCGAGCCCCGCGGTGATGGATTCCTCCGCCAGCTGGGAGCCTCCAGAGCCACCGCAACCGTCGGCGTGCGCGGTGTGCGCGCACCAGAAGCGCAGGTGCAATCCCGGGTGCCACTTCGCGCCCTTCTTCCCCCACGACCAGCAGGAAATCTTCCGGAACGTGCGCCGCCTCTTCGGGGTCAAGGGCATCGCCCGCTTCATGGACGCGGCCGGCCCGGAGAAGCTTGCCGACGCCATGGATTCCATCATCTGCGAGGCCAACGCCTGGGCCGTCGACCCCGTCCACGGCGCCTACGGGGTGCAACTCGCCCTCGGCGAGGTGCTCCGCCGCTTCAACGCCGAGCTCGCCACGCTGCAGCACGAGCTGGCGCTGTGCCGCGAGCAGCAGCCAGCCCAGAACGCGCCGCCCCCACCCCCGTTACCCGACACGCCCGAGGACCTGGGTCCTGGTCTCTTACGCCTGGGGCCGCCGCAGCCGTAGATCCCAGCGTCGATGGTACCGAAGGAGGAAACGGCGGACATCTACGCGGCGGCGCCTTACGCTGTGAACACGGTTGAAGATTACACTTCTGCATTATTTCTGAATTCACAGCTCAAGTAATTAGG
The DNA here is from genome assembly GCA_019279435.1 of Zizania palustris. Classification (NCBI taxonomy): domain Eukaryota; kingdom Viridiplantae; phylum Streptophyta; class Magnoliopsida; order Poales; family Poaceae; genus Zizania; species Zizania palustris. Next base: position 1,960,509 of record JAAALK010000288.1, on the reverse strand, counting down.
AGTAGTCTTGTTTGATCTCCAGTCATGATGATGTTCTTTGTTAGATACCAACCAATACAGAAATTGTAGTCAGGATGATGTTCTTGTTAGATTTCAGTACATCAGGATGATGTTCTTGTAAGATGTCAATACAGAAATTGTAGTCAGGGTGATGTTCTTGTTACATTTCAGTACATCAGGATGTTCTTGTAAGATGTCAATACAGAAATTGTAGTCAGGATGATGTTCTTGTTACATTTCAGTACATCAGGATGATGTTCTTGTAAGATGTCAAGACAGAAATTGTAGTCAGGGTGATGTTCTTGTTACATTTCAGTACATCCGGATGAATGATGATGTTCTTGTAAGATGTCAATACAGAAATTGTTCAGAATGATATTCTTTCAAGATACTCATTTCGATTTCTTACACAATTTGTGTTTCAACTTCTTAACTTTCTAATCTTATAACTCAAAATAACCTTCTCAACTTCTGGATCACCTTTTTAACACCCCATATTTCTAAACCGAATAAAACTTGTTTGGTTTATAAATATTAGACGATTATTTGAACCTTTTTGTGTAGTTTGGTTCAATTCGTCGCCGTTGAAAAAAAAATATGCTGATGAGTTCCTGACAGGTTCACTAATCACTATACCGATATTAAAAAAATATTGAAGGTCGGTGATAAATGGAGGATTTATCGGAATTTTAAATTTCATATAAATTTTAGAAAAATCATCATTTAATACAGAAATGAACCTATATCATTTCTAAAACATATAACATAGAAACTACACTCAATAATCATTTCTAATGCCTATTAATGGATACAAAATTATGAATATGATTATTCTACGAATTTTGGTTCACTGTTTAAACTACTTACAGTTCAAATTTGACTTATTTCAATATAAATCCTACATAACAACTTTCTCAAATATTTTTAAATTTAATCGTATCATATACATATCATATTATAACACCATGACAAATATCATGTTTTTATATTTCTTTTGATTTTTTTAGAATTAAAAAATTATTAAGATCCACGTTGCCAATCGAGTGTGGCAACATAGTTTTTTTTCAAAATTTCTTTCAATTTATTAGGTATTGCCCACAATTGGACTTAAAATATGAATATGGTTTTTCTAGAATTTTTGGTGCGTTATTTCAAGCATTTGCACTTCAAATTTGGCTTATTTCAATATAAACCTACAACCACAATTAATTGACTAAAAATAATAAACTGACCCCGAAAAGTTTCAATTTTTTTCATGGAATAAGAAAAGTTGTATTTTGATTGTAGAAAAAGTTTCATGTTCAAAAAAGATTTAACCATTGATTTGATTTCCATCCTAATATATTCATTTTTTAAATCCTAATTCATTTTTCAGAATCCTGGGTTTTCTTAACATTCTACGTGATAACTTTTTTGAAATATTTTTAAAATGTTATCATAGTATCTACATATCATATTATAACACCGTGATAGACATCATATTTTTAGACTCTGTTTGATATTTTTAAAATTAAAAAACTATTAAGATTCAAGCTGTCAATCGAGTGTCGCAACCTAAATTTTTCAAATAAATAAATAAATTTAGTGGGTATTGCCTACAAATGGACTCAAAATATGAATATGATTTTTCTAAAAATTTTGGTGTATTATTTCAAGACCTAATTTTTTCAAAAAAAAAAATAAATTTATTGGGTATTTCTTACAAATGGACTCAAAATATGAATATGATTTTTCTAAAAGTTTTGGTGTATTATTTCAAGACGTTCAAATTTTACATATTTCAATATAAAACCTAGAAGCGCAATTAATAAATTAAAAATAGTAAACTGACCCGAAAATTTCATTTTTTTCATGGAATAAAAAAAGTTGTATTTTGACTGTAAAAAAGTTTAAGGTCAAACAAAAATTTAACCATCAATTTTCTTTCAAACCCAACATATTGATTCTTTAAATCCTAATTCATCATTTGAAAATATCGGATTTTCTTAACATCCTAGATAATAAATTTCTCAAAATATTTTTAAATTTTTATCATATAATCTACATATCACATGTTTTTAAACTTCGTTTGATTTTTTTATAATTAAAAAACTATTAAGATCACATTGCCAATCGAGTGTCACAACCTAAATTTTTTAAAATTTCTTTCAATTTAGTGGGTATTGCCTAAAAATGGACTCAAAATATGAATACAATTTGTATAGAAATGTTGGTGCATTATTTTAGGTACTTGCACTTCAAATTTGGATTATTTTAATATAAATACTAAAAACACAATTAATGAATTAAAAATAGTAAACTGGACTCAGAAAAATTTCAATTTTTTATGAAATAATATAAGTTGTATTTTGACTGTAAAAAATATCTCACGTTCAAACAAAGATTTAACTATCAATTTACTTTCAAACCCAACATATTTATTTTTCATCAATCCGTTTGGAAAATAAGCATCCTGTGCTAGCTAGCCGTTCAGTCCGATCGCGCTTTTCAGAAGGAAAAACGCTTTGATTAATGGCTACTGATTTTCTATGCAGAAGAAAAATATCGATGCTCTTTAGCTTAGGCCCTGTTTCTACTTTCGAGAGCTCAAAATTCTAAAAAAACTCCTGAGAAGCTAATATTTTATCTTTATATTTTTATCAATTAAGTTTTATAATATAAAACTATCTATTTTTAAGCTACTCTAGAGTAGCTAATTGTATTTAGGTCTCGTTTGGACAACTCCAGCTCAAAAAAAAAATTATAAAGCTGGTTCAATCTAGCTCCAAAATATTCTAAAACTAAAATTATAAATGAATTAATAGTATTAATTGAATAATTTAGTTTTTATTTTATATTTAAAATAAAAATTTAAATTATTTTATTATATTACACAAACTCCAAATTAACTTGAACTTTGGAGTTGAAGCGGCCAGTAGTTGCAGCCATGGTCGAGCTGCGGACCGTTGGTTTTATTTGAATGGTGGATAGGGAGGAGGAAGCGGGCCTTTTGTTGGGCTGGGCTTTCGTGGCCTGCAAGAGAAGAAGTCGACAAACCACTTCCCTTCTCTCTCTCGCTTGCCGCGACCCACCTCGCCGCTGGCGGGTTCTTCGCCTCCGCCTTTTGCCCTCTCTCCGAACATCCCGCTCCTGCCGCCGTTCGTTCGTTTGCGCCCCCCTCCACAAAGCGCCTCACCGCAGGTGCATTTTTCCCTCCGGAGGAGGGATCTCGTGGCGGCGGCGGCGGATTAGGGCTTCCCGCTCATGGGGTGGCACCGCGTCCTTTCGCAGGTGCGTGTGCGTTGCTCCAAGCCTCCAACCTGTGTACTCTCCGCACTTCTCCTCTCCCGGGGCGGTGCGGTTCTAGTTGCAGTTGGGGGATTCGATATTGGCGATGCGCGGCGGGGTTTTGGTGGGGTTTTCCTGTTGGAATGCGATGACATGCTCTGCGCGATTAGATGCTGGTGTTCTTGACCTGATTAGCGTGATCCTGTTTATGCTGGATGGGATGCATACGGTTTTAGAATTATAATACGTTAAAAACAGAAATGCCTCTTCCTTCGATGGGATGGCTTCTATTTTATGTCGAATTTTATCGGAGTGGCGTGACAACCTATGTGAGAATTTGTACGGGATCGCTTGACTTAAGTCCATGAGCATGCATGTTGTGTGTTAGCTTGCCTTGTAGACATGCGTTTCTTGAAGGTAATTTCAACGTGTAAAGATCGAAATGGAACTATAGTTAAATAAGAACATGTGCTGCAATGATTTGACTTGTTCCACTAATTTGTGTCGTTTCCTTACTAACTGATGTATGCATTTATGTACATGTGTACAGTGGTTTACTTAACATAAGGTCGTGTTTTTTCCCATCACAGCTCGCAAGGAACCGATCGGCATATGCAATCTACAATGTACTGATAAACTCCAACCCTTTGAGGATGCTTAGATCAGACATCAACACAGGTATACAGTATTTATATATATGCAGTAACCATTGTGAAATAGCAACATCCGAAAATTCCAATGCTTATGAGGTCTGCCTAACATGAATATCTGGCATCTAGTCCTCCATATATTACACATATGCCTTGATTGGTCTGTTCATCATTTTCCTTTTCTGGAGCCGTCATAAAAGCTGTCCATGATGACTCGTAATTCTATTATACTTCTTTCTTATATGTGCCACCAGCCCGCCACCATTTCATGGTCTTGTCGATTAATCATTTGCACTTCATTATTGAGTTATGGTTTTGGGGGTGCTTAATGCAGGTGGCACACTTGGAAACTTACATGGGAGGTATCAGTCAAGCTATGTTGGTAGCTTTGCACACAGGGTGCGAGAACTGGACTTGCCAAGTGAAGCCTCTCTGCTAAAAGAAATATATAGAAGTGATCCTGAACGTATCATAGAAATATTTAAAAGCCACCCTTCATTATGTTCCAATCCTTCAGCACTTTCTGAATATTTAAAAGCTCTTGTCAAGGTTGATAGGCTGGACGATATTACCCTGCTCAGAACATTGCAGAGAGGTACCAATATCTGCAAACACCCTATCTATTTCACAACTACTTGGCATTACATTCTGCTGCTTTTGTGTGGGTCATGCTACTACTACTTATTTTCCTTATTTGAAGAGTATAGAGGGTGTCATCAGCTTGCCACACTTGTGTTTAATGGTTTTGTTGTTATGTTGTTCTTACATTTGATGTCTTTCTAACTAACAAGTTCTTTGTGCATAAGATCTGTTACTAATATGATGTTTCAATCTATCATTAAGTCGTACAAGGAAATTACATATTTAGCAACTATGTAGCCCAGATACGTCGATACAGATACCGATATGTGATACCGCGATACTTCGATACGGATATGTGATACCGCGATACTTCGATACGGCATTTTCCAAAAAACATAGATACGGTGATACACGTATATAATTAGTAATACATATAAAAATAACGAGTAAAACAAATTCAACATTCACACAAACAAGTAAAACACAGTGATTATTCACTATACAACACATCACATTGTAGTATTGCACAACAGCAAAACGGAAATAATCAAAGAAAGTGAGAAAAAAAACAGGCGAACAGAACAGAACTTGCTCCGCTGCTCGGCTCGGTTGCTCTCACGGAGGCTGTGGCGGATGGAGGAAGAAGTACAGCGGTGACCGGATCTGCTCTTGGAGAGTTGGAGGAGTGCAGCCCAAGTTCCGGCGGGTGGTGGCGGCCCTAGCCCCCAAGCCACAATGGCACGGGGAGCCCCCAAGTGCGCGAGAGACTGAGCGCGGCGGTGGCCGGTGGCGAGGCGGCAGTTGGCGGCGTGGCGGTGAGATGGGATGTGGTGGCGCTCTGGACTGGATGGCGCGCGAGTTAGGGCACAAGTCATGGCTTCACGGGCATCGGGTGGAGGTAAAACTCTCTGTTTTCGCGTATCCGGATGAGTCTGATACGTATCTAAATATTTTTAATTATCTAAAAATGGAAAAATACCAGATACGCACCAGATACGTATCCGGAGACGTATCAGATACAAGATACAGGTGCGTGAGTTTTCTGAAGTATCCGAGCTTCACAGTTTAGCAATAAGCAATTCTTCCTATGAAAGCATGTGGATGTTTCCTTGAAATCCTCATCTCCTATTGTTGTTATGTTTAATTTGTATTTCTTCAAGCCTTCTAAGGAAATTAATGTGTACTAGTGTACTACCGCAGTTAACAAATTCATAGATATTCATCCTAAGACAGCATAGAGATTTTGGCTTGAAGAAATCATCATCCTCTATTATATTTCTGATTACATTAGTTAGTTTTTCATGGCCTGTGGTTATCTTATTTTGGTTATTGTTTTTTACAACAGTGGGATGAATCAAAACATTGAGCTATGTATTCTGGGCTTATGAGTTATGATTGCAATCCTATTTTATTTTGTCTTCACGAGGTTATAATTTTATATTGAGAGAAACATATTTTCCGTATAGTGCTATCCTTCTCAGCCCATTGACTAAACTACTTTAAATTTGAAACCTGGTGCCATCTCCTTTGGTTACTAATGCCAATGTGTTGATTAAGTTGGCCTAAAACTCCGTCCATGCATCGTTTATACAGGCATTGCGGCTTCATCTGCACAGGAACAGAGCCTTGGTAGCATTTCAGCATTAAAAAGTGCTGGTCAAGTGACAAAAGCTGGAATTCTTGGCGCTGCAAATTCACCCATTCACATGGTTACAGCAGAAACAGGTCAATTTAAGGAACAGCTTTGGCGCACCTTTCGAAGCATTGCACTAACTTTTCTTCTAATTTCGGGCATTGGAGCTCTCATGGAGGATAGAGGAATAAGCAAAGGTTTGGTTTTCTGAAAGATCTGAATGACTAATTCAGTAATTTCCTAAATCTTTGCTGGACTTCTTCCCAGTAATTCTAATTGACAAAATATGTGTAGGCCTTGGTCTAAGTCGAGAGGTTCAACCAATCATGGAGTCTAAAACAAAATTCAGTGATGTAAAGGGTGTCGATGAAGCTAAAGCTGAACTTGAGGAAATAGTTCACTATCTTCGAGATCCCAAGGTAAAGGTTTTTGAGCCACTAGTCCTGAGAAATGGTGATAGTGTCTAGATGTTTGAGTGCAGAGTTATCCCAAGTTAAATGGTGTTGCTTAGAGGTATATTTCCCCATTTGACAATGGTTTTACCAGTCACTTATTTTAGTAATAGACATTAATGTAATAATATTTAAGAGTGTTCAAGTTCAATTGCCTAAGTGCAATGGATTCATTTTCGCTTTGGTACGATTTAAACTGTTCCGCAATAGATTTATCTGTTTGCTTTGCTCAATATGAGGTGCTGATAGGCTAATTCAGCTAATCTATCAATGTCTTGGTTGATTCAAAACGCTCGCTTGATTTGTCCTATTATCTGGATGTCAACTTTTTCTTGACATTATTAAGTGCATCACCTTTCAGTTGCTTTTTTAATTCTCAGTTGTTTAGGTCATGTTTTGTGATTTACGAGTTAATGTCCTGTTTTGTCCCATATATATGTTATGCATCACAAAACACATAAATGATGTATATTTTTTCCTTTGTTTTTGTCATGTGCCTGTGCTATGTGGTGGTAACAATTCACATGCTGCCTCCTTTCAGCGTTTTACACATCTTGGTGGAAAGCTGCCAAAAGGTGTCTTGCTCGTTGGCCCTCCTGGCACTGGGAAGACCATGTTAGCGAGGGCTATTGCTGGGGAAGCTGGTGTTCCTTTTTTCTCATGCAGTGGTAGTGAGTTTGAGGAGAGGTTTGTAGGTGTAGGAGCTAGAAGAGTCAGGGACCTTTTTGCTTCAGCTAAAAAGCAATCTCCCTGTATCATATTCATGGATGAAATTGATGCAATTGCTGGGAGGAGAAATCCAAAAGATCGACAATATATGAGAATGACCTTGAACCAGTTGCTTGTCGAGCTGGATGGCTTTAAGCAGAATGAGGGCATAATTGTCATCGCGGCAACCAACTTTCCTGAGTCCCTAGATAAAGCACTAGTGAGACCTGGGCGCTTTGACCGCCATATTATTGTTCCAAATCCAGATGTCGAAGGCCGGCGGCAAATCCTAGAGTCACATATGATGAATGTAACTTTTGACAACTCTTGGTGTAATATTGTCCAGCTTAAAATGGAATCTCTTGTCCTTAATACCTTATTCATGTGATTGCAGGTCTTGAAGAGCAATGATGTGGATTTGATGATCATAGCCAGGGGAACACCTGGATTCTCAGGTGCAGACCTTGCTAACTTGGTAAATGTGGCTGCTCTTAAGGCTGCCATGGATGGGGCAAAAGTCGTTACGATGAATGATCTGGAGTATGCCAAGGACCGAATCATTATGGGAAGTGAGCGCAAATCAGCAGTTATCTCTGATGAATCCAGGAAATTGACAGCGTTCCATGAGGGAGGGCATGCCCTCGTTGCCATCCATACTGAAGGTGCTGACCCTGTTCACAAAGCTACCATAGTACCCAGGGGAATGGCCCTTGGGATGGTAGCCCAACTCCCAGAAAAGGATGAGACAAGTGTGTCACAGAAACAGATGCTGGCAAAGTTGGATGTCTGCATGGGAGGACGGGTGGCAGAAGAGCTTATTTTTGGAGATAGCGAGGTGACATCCGGTGCTTCATCAGATTTGCAGCAAGCGACTAAACTGGCAAGAGCAATGGTTACCGAATATGGTATGAGCAAGCAGGTTGGCTATGTTTCATACAACTACGAGGATGATGGAAAGAGCATGAGCACAGAAACAAGACTACTAATTGAGCAGGAAGTGAAGGATTTCTTGGAGAAGGCATACAATAATGCAAAGGCTATTCTCACAAAACACAACAAGGAGCTCCATGCTCTAGCCAATGCACTTCTTGAGCATGAGACCCTCAGCGGAGCCCAAATAAAGAAGATATTGGCTCAAGTAAATAACGAACAGCAGCAGGAGGAGCATGCTGTTGAAGCTCCACAGAAGACACCGGCTGCAACATCGTCTCCAGCTGCAGCGGTTGCAGCTGCGGCTGCACAACGAGCTGCAACGAAAGACTCGGGGGCTGCTGGTATCTGATCTTTTATATAGCACATGGAACGTCCGCTGGTCGGCGTTGTGCATACTCACCAGGTTTGGTTGTCGTTTCATCACCTGATAGCTCATGAAGAAGACCACGATGAATATACTAATCTCCTACTGTCGTCAGTAGTACAGCAATTTAAATATACAGTCGTCAGTGTATTGACCTGTCCTTTTACACAAGAATGTTTTTGGATGGTAGGTCAAATGTGTTTTCATCACCGAAGTTTTCAATTCTTTCGGTTTCCTAAAAAACATTCGGTGATCTCTGTTATAAAATATCTAGTATTAAAAAAACTGTGTTACAAAAATCGGTGATAGCAGTTCTGCTAAGAATTAGTGATTAATTGATTAATTAGAGATTAATTGAATTAATTGATCAAGAATTTCTTAAATATAGTTTATTCCCTTCTGAGAGGTATTAAAAATCTTATGAATTGGCACCACTCTAAGCACGAAGCGTATCCGTCGTAAACTGACAAATTCTAGTGCGTGCCTTTTACAAATCCGATTAATCGATGGGGCTGATTAATTGATTAATGTACTGATTGTACCTTAAATTAACTTCTACGACGTCTGATTAATAGGCTGGTCGGACGATTTTTTCAACACCAGGAAAAAAAGCTGACATGAGAAAGGAGGTAAAATAGTAAACAATAAGTCTAGATTTTTTTTTAAAAAAAGCATGAGGAGTAGAAAAATCAACCCAAAAAAGTTACAAATTGCTGATAGAAAATAAAGTACGTCACTCTGGAAAGAGAAAATTACACGAATAACAATTAAGCGACTCAACTGATTGTCCAGTAGTTATGTTATGCATGCTTTTAGCCGAGGGATCACTTGCGTTTTACGCGAGGTTTTGCACATAGCATTTTAGCAAAATCGGAATATATTTGTTCTTTTTATTTCCTTAGATATATGCGGTTTTTTGTGGTAGTTGGGCCGGGCCGGTCTGGGCTTGACGGCCCAAAAATAAAAATATCGCACACTCCTCGTGTTTTCCTCTCACGAAGAAGAAGACTTTTTGAGCAAGAAGCCGAGAACGCCTCTCACTTGTGTCTTGTCTCCCCTGCGCCGCGTGGCGTGGACCGCCCCCTCGCCACGCCTCCAATCCGCCCGCCTGCCCGCCTCGCCGCCGGCGAAATCTTCGCCTCCGACTGCCGTCGTTCCGATTCCTCTGCTCTCGTGCCGCTCGCTCGCTCGCTCGCTTTCCTCCCCGCACAAGCCACCCCCTAAGCGCCTCTGCCGCCCCCGCCCCCAGGTTCTTGCTTGCTTCGGAGTTGGGAGTTGGGATCTCGTGGCAGCGGCCGGCCGCGGCGGATTAGGGATTCCGTACCATGGCGTGGCGGCGCGTCCTCTCGCAGGTGCGTTCCGTCTGCTTCTCTCTGCTCCCAAGTTCTCTCTTCCCGCGGGCGGCGCGGCGCGGTCTTGGTCGGAAGGATTCGATCTCGGCGATGTGCGGCGGGGGCGTAGGTGTGGTTTCCTGCTGGGGAAGTAATATTGGGAAATGTTCTCGTGCGTGCCCGTACTGGGAAGCTGCATGCTCTGCGCGAATAAGCTGGTGTTCTTGACCTATATAACTTAATCCTGTCTGAGTTACATACTTGTGGCTTTAGACTATTTTTTTCAAAATTTATACGACATCGCCGAATTGAAGTATAGGATCTTGCATATGTTGTACTAACTCGTAGGCATGTGTTTGTGGAAGCTAATTGGAGCATGTAAACATCGAAAGGGAACTGCAACTGGAGAAAGTATTGGGGCTACAATTGTTTACAATGGTTTGCTTAATGCATGGTTGTCTTTTCCCATCACAGGTTGCAAGGAACCGATCGGCATATGCAATCTACAATGAACTAATAACCTCCAATCCATCGAGGATGCTTAGAGATGACATCAACGCAGGTATACAAACTTTGTATAAATATGCCAGCTCAATCATTTTAGTCATGCAGTTGCAACTTTCTAAATTTGTGATAGAGGTGAGGTTCTATCTTACTTGGATATCTGGCATGCAGTCCTCCACATATTAAGCATGTACCTTGATTGTTGGGTTTCTGCTGATCATTTTCTGGAGCTGTCGTAAATAGCTGGCTGTGATGACTCATAATTTTACTACACTTCTTTCTTATATCCAGCACAATTGTTTCTGTTCCTTACTTCTCATGATGAATTTATATGCACTTCTTTATTGAGTTATGATTTTGGGGTGCTTAATGCAGGTGGCGCACTTAGAAACTTACACGAGAGATATCAGTCAAGCTATGTTGGTAGCTTTGCACGCAGGATGCGACACCTTGACACACCAAGTGACACCTCTCTGCTAAAAGAAATATATAGAAGTGATCCAGAACGTGCCATACAAATATTTGAAAGCCAACCTTCATTGCATTCCAGTCCTGCAGCACTCTCTGAGTATGTAAAAGCTCTTGTCAAGGTTGATAGGTTAGACGAAAGCACCTTGCTTAAAACATTGCAAAGAGGTACCCATTTTCACCAACACCTTACCTATTTCATGACTATTCTGCTGACTTTGTATGTGTCATGCTACTAGTATTCATTTTCCTTATTTTTAAAGAGTGAAGACAGTTTTGTCAGCTTGCCAAACACGTTCGTAATGGTTTGTTATGTTATTCTTACATTTGCCGTCCTTCTAACTGACAAGTTCTTTGTGCATGCCATTTATCACGAATATAATGTTTCAATTTGTTATTAAGTTGTAAAAGGAAATTACAACACAAAAGCAGTAAACAATTCTTCCCATGGTGGTATATAGATGTTACCTTGGAACTTTCATCTCCCACTGTACGACTGCTTGGTTTTATTTGTATTTCTTTGTGGCCTGTAGACTGTGGTTACCATAGTTGAACTCTTACAAGGAAATTACTACATATTGCAGCAGTTTCAAATTCATAGATTTTTTTGTCCTAATATGCATATAGATTTTGAAATGAAGAAACGGTCATACTTTATTGTATTTCTTAATTCTGATTGTTTTGATTTGTAGTTTCTCATGGCTTGTGGTTATCATGATCATGGTTATTGGTTTTTACAACAGTGGGGTAAATCATAGTCTTTAAATACCTACTTCCTGGCTTATAAGTACAGTCCAATTTGATTTTGCTGTTTGCTGTATAGTACTATCCTTGTCCGCCATTGACAACTGCTTTCAGCCTTTCACTATGTAGCACAGTTACAGTTCCTTCAGTTAATAATGGTGAGTGTTTGATTAACTTGGCCTAAAACTATATCCCTGCATCATCTATACAGGTCTTGCCGCTTCAGCAAGGGAGGAAGAAAGCCTTGGTAGCGTTTCAGCCTTAAAGAGTGCTGGTCAAGTGACAAAAGATGGAATTCTTGGCACTGCAAACACACCAATTCACATGGTTACAGCAGAAACAGGTCAATTCAAGGAGCAGCTCTGGCGTACCTTTCGAAGTATTGCACTAACATTCCTCCTAATTTCGGGCATTGGGGCTCTCATTGAGGATAGAGGAATAAGCAAAGGTTTGGTTTTCTGAAAGATCTGAACTGACTATTTCCCTAGTTCTTTACTGGGTTTCTTTCCAGTAATTCTAATTGATAACATATGTGTAGGACTTGGTCTAAATGAAGAGGTTCAACCAAGCATGGAGTCTAATACAAAATTCAGTGATGTAAAGGGTGTTGATGAAGCCAAAGCGGAACTCGAGGAAATAGTCCACTACCTTCGAGATCCCAAGGTAAAGGTTTTTGAGCCAACAGGGAGGAAGTAATGATAGTCTGGCTGCTTGGATGCAGGGTTATCTTAAGTTGAACATGTTTCTTAGATTTTTTTCTCCCAATTTGACAATAGACACTAATATTTATGAGGGTTCAAGTTCAATTGGCAAAGTGCAATGGATTAATGTTGACATACTATTTTAGTAAAATTATTCATTTTACTGAATCTTGATTCTTGAGGTGCTAATAAGCTTACTCAGTTGACTATCAATATCCCGATTGATTCAAATCCTTTGCTTTAGTTTGTTGATGGCGTCCAGCTTGTTAGTTCTCCTATAACACTGATACCATTACTTTTATTTGACATTATTAAGTGTGTCATGGATATACATTTTAAATTTGTTTCTTAATTCTACGGTGTTTAACTGATGTGCTATGGTTTAGATGATGTGTGAAGTTAATGCTCAGTTGTGTCACATATATCTGCTATGCATAGTTAAGCGCACAAATGAATGAATGATGTGTGATTTTACCTCCATTTTTGCCATGCGCATGTCTTATGTGATCTCACAAATGACAAGCTGCCTCTTTGTTTTCAGCGTTTCACACGTCTTGGTGGAAAGCTGCCAAAAGGTGTCTTGCTCGTTGGCCCTCCTGGCACTGGGAAGACCATGTTAGCGAGGGCTATTGCTGGGGAAGCTGGTGTTCCTTTTTTCTCATGCAGTGGTAGTGAGTTTGAGGAGATGTTTGTAGGTGTTGGAGCTAGAAGAGTCAGGGACCTTTTTGCTGCAGCTAAAAAACGATCTCCATGTATCATATTCATGGATGAAATTGATGCAATCGGTGGGAGTAGAAATCCAAAGGATCAACAGTACATGAAGATGACATTGAACCAGTTGCTTGTCGAGCTGGATGGCTTTAAGCAGAATGAGGGGATAATTGTAATTGCCGCAACCAACTTTCCTGAGTCTCTGGATAAAGCACTAGTGAGACCTGGGCGCTTTGACCGCCATATTGTTGTTCCAAATCCAGATGTCGAAGGCCGGCGGCAAATCCTAGAGTCACATATGATGAAGGTAACTCTTGACAACTCTTGGTGTAATATTGTCCAGATTAAAATGGAATCTCTTATCCTTAATGCCTTATTATATACATGTGATTGCAGGTCTTGAAGAGCGATGATGTGGATTTGATGATCATAGCCAGGGGAACACCTGGATTCTCAGGTGCAGACCTTGCTAACTTGGTAAATGTGGCTGCTCTTAAGGCTGCCATGGATGGGGCGAAAGCTGTTACGATGAATGATCTGGAGTATGCCAAGGACCGGATCATGATGGGAAGTGAGCGCAAATCAGCAGTTATCTCTGATGAATCCAAGAAATTGACAGCATTCCATGAGGGAGGGCATGCCCTCGTTGCCATCCACACTGAAGGTGCTCACCCTGTTCACAAAGCTACCATAGTGCCCAGGGGAATGGCCCTTGGGATGGTGGCCCAACTGCCAGAAAAAGATGAGACAAGTGTGTCACGGAAAGAGATGCTGGCGACTTTGGATGTCTGCATGGGAGGACGGGTGGCAGAAGAGCTTATTTTTGGAGATAGCGAGGTGACATCTGGTGCTTCATCAGATTTGCAGAAAGCTACTAAACTGGCAAGAGCAATGGTTACCGAATATGGTATGAGCAAGCAGGTTGGATATGTTTCATACAACTATGAGGATGATGGAAAGAGCATGAGCACAGAAACAAGACTACTAATTGAGCAGGAAGTGAAGAAATTCTTGGAGAAGGCATACAATAATGCAAAGACTATTCTCACAAAACACAACAAGGAGCTCCATGTTCTAGCCAATGCACTTCTTGAGCATGAGACCCTCAGCGGAGCCCAGATAAAGAAAATATTGGCTCAAGTAAATAACGAACAGCAGCAAGAGCATGCTGTTGAAGCACCACAGAAAACACCGGCGGCACAATCGTCTCCAGCGGCATCAGCTGCAGCCGCAGCAGCTGTGGCTGCTGCCGCAGCACAACAAGCGGCTGCGAAAGCCAAGGGGGTTGCTGGTATTGGATCTTAGGACCCGTTACATCGATTGACAGCTCCTGAGGATAACGAAGAATGTGCTAAGCTGCTGCAATCATCAATGGAACATATTGATTGTGTGTAAGCTTCTATTCATTTCATGTTCCTCAAGTGTGTGGTAAGAAAACACTGAAATATCTTGCATTGTAGCATGCACATTTGGGTGGTGCTTGAATATGAATTTTTTACTTATCCACACACGGGACGACTTACTGTTGTTTACATCCTAATAATTGCTAGCCGGTTATTCCTAACAGACAATCTGATGTATTTGTCTGAAATGGTGTTTCGTTCTAATGTACGCATGTTGGTAGCTCCAGAGTCCTTTTCGTTGGCCCTCTGCTGCTCCCTGGTACTCTCTATATCTTCCAAATTGACAAAACAGTTTTTCTGTAGCTTTGCGGAACTGGCATGTGATGATCAACAGAGATATTGGGATCGAAATACTTGTGAATTTTGGGGGTCATGTCATCAATCAAGTTTTATTCTATCCGAATAACAAGCATCATTGCATGTATCAAAATTGAGAAAACAGCCATGGTTACGCTCCATATAATTCCTATGGCTGTGGATTCTGCTCTTTTGCCTTGAGCGCCTCGATTACCGCAGAGAAATCCTGGTCGGCGAGCCCGAGCGATTTAGCAACTTTGTAGAGCTCGTTTGCAGCTGCAACTGTAGGAATAGACTGGGACACCGATTCTGCCAGGGCCAATGCAAGCCTCAAATCCTGCCATGAAACCGTTTTTCTCAGTGCCAGGATCAGATGAGATGCAAATGTAAATGTGAATGGTTTGTAGCGCAGGCTACATTAGCATGCAGGTAGGGACTACCTTCTGCTGATGTTTCAGAGGAAAAGCAGTAGGGTATGCAGCTTTAACCATGGAAGGGCCCTTGAGGGAGAACATGGGAGCACTAATAGCACCTTGTGAAATAACCTGGAAAGGACCAATGTATCCCAGATTAGATTCCTCCCGCTTGGGTATTTACCACTGCAGCACTGTGAGAGCTAACCTCAACAAGAGTATTGGGGTCTAAGCCCACTTTTTCGCTCAGGAGCACTCCTTCTGAAAACGAAACCATCATGCTACAGTGTTTTGCCAAGAAAAGCAGAATTCATTAATCAATATCTAGAATACACCAGTTGATTCACTAGAATATCGAATGTAAAGTAAAGGCCTTCTTGCTACCTCCCCATGACCATATTAACCACAAGCTTCATGGCTGCACCATTCCCAACATCACCGAGAAAAAATCTTGACTGGTTTCAGAGGATGGTAAGTGTAAGTGCATTTCTGGGTTCGATATAAGGGGCTAATTATTGAAATGCTGATTGTAGATAAGAGAAGTTAACCTTGCCCATGACATCAAGCAGTGGTGCCACTCTATTGTACAGGGAGTCGTCACCTTATGCAAACATATTGGCCATTTCAGCTAACATAATAAGGGACTTAGCAGCTGCATTTTCAGACTCTCACAACTACCAAGCCCCAAGGAAGAAGCTTACCTGCGGTAAGAAAGATGAGCAGCCCATCTTCTGCTGGCTTTTTTGAGCCTGAAACTGGAGCCTACTGAAAAGACATTGAGTTAGCATTGGACCAACGGTACAAGAGTTGAAATCACATGCGGCCATCTCCAGCGTGGTGCTAAGAGCGATGCTCAAGGAAAAAACTGTTTTTTTCCGTGATTTATATCAGTCAGGTGCTAAGAGCGTGGAGCCACGGAGCCGATGATTTCCGGGGCATTAGTGCCTGCTGACTGCTTAACATAAAACGAGTTCCTAAATCTACACTGCATGCCCCGTTGAGGTTGTTGAAGCAGCGGCAAATTAACTAACAAAAGTAGCACTTGCATGCATCTTTTCATTTGGACATGAAGCTCTTTAGAAAGATGCTTAACTTTTGTTCTTATCCTAAGCACCAATCTTGGCACTAAGCATTGGAGATGGCCTAGCGATACATCGATACAACACAATCAACAGTTGAACACATGACTAGAAGGGCACAATCAATGGCAGGGACCAGAAACTACCTCAAGGAAAGATGCCCCAGTGCTTGTAATGTGCTTGCCAATCAACTTAGATGTAGCAGTGTCAACCGTCGACACATCCACGTACCTGTGACAGGCAATGCAAGATAAGAGATAATGCTATCTAGGCCAAGCACATGCTGATGTTCCAGGCTTTCTGATGCTTTCTCAGAGCAAGATTACCCTTTCCCTGGGGCCATTCCTTGTGCAGCTCCATTGGCCCCACATGCAACCTCAACCTGTGGACGTACAAACAGTTATATGCATGATTAGATCTGTCATGTGGGTTTTCATGGATAGAAAACAGTATTGCAGTCTGAAAAATTCTGAGACCAAGCATATACCGCGCTTTCGGGATCAGCAAGCATCGCGAAGGTCACATCGCAAGACAAAGCAACATTGGCCGGTGAAGACTCGTACCTGTAAACATAAGCAGCCATCCTCTTGTATGAAGCAAAGTGATGCACATCTCTATCTTTTTTTTTGTGAAAAAAGAACGCTGACAGCAAATTTATGGTAGCTGTAAAGGCTTTCTGCTCTTCAAGTGGAACACTTTTGAGTGGAATTTCAGGTAAAAGAGTATATCCCATGGCAGTCCAAAAGATTAGCCAGAAAATAAACAGAGCAGAAACGCAAATTATAAAAACATCTCAAGTTGCAGCTATCATTCAGAAGGGCATTGCATTGCATTACATGGTCCAGTTCTAATCATGGTTGCATATGGCGGCCTCGCCCATTTAAACAAGCTAAAAAATTTTGATTGATAAAGGAAATGCATACTTGGCGCCTAGACTGAGGAGAGGATCGCATTTGCTCTTGGTCCTGTTCCACACCGTGACATCGCACCTGCAGGGGAGGAGATGGAGGTGAGAACTGAGAAGAGACCAAAGAAGCAACTGTACCAGCAGCAGCCATGGCCACAGTGAAACAACCAAACACACACATGATGACGACCAACCAAGCTGTAACAAAGAACAAGCTAGCTAGCTCCGAGACAAGGAGGAAGGAACAGACTAAGGGAGGTAGTAGACGAATTACGATTACCCGGCCTTGATGAGATTGGAGGCCATGGGGGCGCCCATGATCCCGAGCCCCAGGAACCCCACCTTCCCGCTGAACCCTTCCCCGGACGACGGCGGCGGGGGCGACGAGGAGGCATAGCAGGAGAGGAGGCGGCAGGTTCCCTTGCCCCGCAGGCGCAGCGCGGGCGCCGCCCTCACGCTCAGGTGGGTGGCCGCTGCCGCTGCCATGGCCGCCTCAAGCTGAGGAGAGAGGAGAGAGGAGAGAGGAGAGAGGGATAAGGAAGAGGAGGTGCTGCCGCGCGCAGTCTCGCTCTCGCGTCGGGATTTGGGTGCGACGCCGCTGCACGGGATGCGCCACCAGGCCACCCGACCCGAGTCCTGGTCCGGCCCGGTTCGGTCCGGTCCGGTCCAGTCCGGTCCGGTCTGACGTGGCCGTGGGGATTATCTGCGCTGCTGCCTGCTGGTATTAAGATATCATTTCAAAAAACTATACTCAATATTTAATCCTGATTCTCATTTCTCTCTCAATTTTTCATTTAATCGTTTTTCATTTTTATCCAAGATGTGACAATTTGGCGTCTTAGTTTAGACATGATTTATTTATTTTCTACTGTTTTTTACTAATTTTCTTGCCACATCGGAATTTTTTTATATAGCGGTCTAACAAATATATAAGACCCTATCCTATGCAGAGGATTGAGACTGTTCTGACATCTACAATAATTTTGTTTTTTGGTCTTAACACCAGTTTGTTATTTTTCGTGAAAACTACAATATTGTAAGTACAGAAATAGTACAATGAGGGACCTAAATTTGATTTATTTGTGTTGGAAAGAATTCCTTGATGTAAATGTTTTTTGGCTAAGCTAAAAATGTTTTTGCCATTCATTTATTTGTGCTAGCCCCAATTGCAAAAGTAGGATGCGCGTAGCCCCCAGTGGCTCCGTGTAGATAAGATTGGTGCACCGACGACATCTCGGAGACTGCTTGCACGTCTTCCGCACTTCCATTTCTAGTCTTTCCTCGAAGAAAATGGTTCCATTTCTATGGGATTATTGTTTTCATAACTCAAAGGAATGCCCGTGGAAAGAGCAACACAATAACTATTTTAATTATGTTACTGTTCCAAAACATTAGAACATCTACGAGAGAAGCTTTAAAGAGCTTCGTTCTCTAAATCTTTGAGATTAGAATTAAAAATTCAGCTCTAACATATATTCTAAATCATTTTCAAAAATAAAGAATCCCAAAATCATTCTTTTCGCTCTCTATTTTTAGGAAGCATACTCCGAGACTCCAATTTAAGTACTCTGTTTGAGAGAAACATATTTAAAGTGATTTGCATCCCAAAAACTAGAGTTAATTTTTTCTGTGCCATTACAATTTTCACGGTTTGCCAATATGTCATCGGTGTGTCAATGACAAATGGGGACCACCACAGTCACTAACAGTGGCATGTAAGCAATTCTTGAAAATTTTCCCCAAAAACTATACATAGAGTCAATTTTTAGAGCTATTTTTAGAGATGCAATAAGAGAAGACATATCTCTTTTTTCCGTAAACATTACTAACAGACATTATATTGCAATATATTTTTCTCAAAATAAATTTATACATATCTTCTCATTTTGTTTCGTAATACCCTTCCCTACCTTTTATGATGAATTATATATATATGACTTATTCTAGAAATTGATAGTGAATTTTTGGAAGTAACAATTATGCATGGAATTATTCGAGTGAATAAACGAGAAATTCCATAAAGCACCCTCAAAAAAAAGAGAACACGTGATCATAGACACGCCCATGTGCCATGTGGCACCAGGTTTGGGGGGACACCGACACGTGTCGCGTCCCGATGGTGTACGCCAGCTTCATCACACACGTAGACATTCTCGAGGGAAACGTCAGCTGGGGCCCACCTGTCATTCCCACTTTCGGACGCTCCACACGTCCACACAGTACACGCAAGATCGTCCATGTGCAAGCAAATACATCCACTAAAAAATCATCTATTTTTCTTATATTTTATCACATATATAATCTATTTTTGCATTTTTTTTTATATTTTTCTTTCTAGCTTCACTTGTGTTTCCTTTATAGGACCAGGTCGCTAGCGATGGCAGCAACCAAATTGCAGAGGAAGTGAGGCAATAATTACACGACAACAACAACAGGTGGCCCAATGGCTTGCAATTCGCTACCATTTTTTCTCGTAGACCTGTACCTAAATTCAATCACGTTAAACTGCAATGTCACGGGAGGCGATTAAAATCCCGTGATGTTTAAATATACGGAAGCAATTCGGCTCAATTTGAGCACGTACGTGTATGTTATTGAGAAAAAAAAACAGTCGAAAAACGAGATTTGCTCCACGTTTAGATGACCGTTGTGTCTGGTCCTCCATGTGCGCTTAGCAATTTACACCAACCCTTATCCATGACATGCCCAACCACTACCCTCCATTAAATTCCCCCATCTATTCCCTCTATCCAAACCTAATCTAATCTAATCCAACCCACACACAATTTTTTTTTGTTCCCAATGATATTTTTTGGAAATTTACTAAGCTAAATATAGTGGGTGCAATCACTCATTTGGTGCAAGCGTGCAAATGATCTGATGCATCCAATCAAGCGATCCAACAGTTACATATAAAATAAGTTAAAAATAAAAAATACTAGCTTTCATGTGAATGCACGAGATTGTTTGATTGTACACTTGCACCAAATGAATGAGCCTCAAATATAGTATGTTATTATCTCATTATAATTATAATTGAAGTGTTGAAATGGTTTTCTGGGGGCTGTGCCGCTTACGGGTGGGCCATCGAGAGGCGGCCCCACGCGTCAGGTGCCAGCTAAGGTACACCTGTCCCCAGCTATATGAATGATGAGCAAGCCACTCCAGTCCGGCATTAGCTGGAAGCCTGGAGCCGAAGGATGACGCCACCGACACACGCGCACGGTAATTTTAATTACTTTTAAGCTACATCGTGACAAGAGGAGTACTCCTTAAGTGCAATTAATTGAGTAAGGAAGTGTGATTAATTACCGTAGTTATGGGCTCCTCTGGTACACTGCTAGCTCGAAGGAATTAGTGTTGCGGTTGCTTGAATCTAGCTGGGAGATTGGGAGGAAAATTGGGGAGAAAAAATTGGGAGGAATTGAGGAGCAAAATGTGGTAGGAGCAAAAGAGGTGTGAAAAAAAAGAGAAATCATATAAACTGTACTCCAATAAATCCACATACACTGTGAAAAAAGAGGGGAAAGAAAGAAAGAATCTTCTCTACCGTCAAAACGTCCAAATCCAGATCTTGACCCGGAGCTTACATTTGGCGTCAGTGGTGGTGGTGGTGGCGCTGGGGGAGGAGGAGGCTTTGACGAGCGACCGGATTGGGGATGGCGCGGCGGCCACGACGATCGGCGGAGGGGAGGGGGTGTTCTTGGCGAGGGCGGCGGTGAAGCCGGAGCAGAGGACGCGGACGTTGATGCGCTTGGACTTGAACCGGCCGACTTGGAAGCCGACCTTGGAGTCCATCTCCACGGACATGGAGTGGGACTTCTTGGATCTGAGGTTGTTGGCCTGGACGGGGTCGACGGTGGTGGCGGAAGCGGAGGCGGAGCCCTTGATGACGGTCGTGTTGCCGGCGGGGTGGAGGAACCCGGGAACGGTGCCGTCGCCGACGTCCGCGCCGTCCGCGGAGAAGCCGGCCGCGATGTCGCCGTAGGCGAACGCGATCTTGTCGTTGGGGTTCCGCGCCGTGACGGTGTACTCGATGCGGGAGGTGACGGCGTCAGAGTCGGACACGTTGAGCGCCGCCAGCCGCAGCGACGTGACGGCGAACGACGGCAGCTGCGGGTGGTACATCACGTAGAACACCCCCGCCGCGATGGCTCCCAGGAACACCAGCCCGACCACCACCAGCGTCAGCCACAGGCAGCAGGCGCAGCACCACCCGCGCCGGCTCCGCCTCCGCCGCGGCGGCGCCTGCATCGGCTTCGGCCTGTACATCGGCGGCGGGGGCACCCGCCCTGGAACCATGGGCGGCGGCCGCGCCGCACCTCCCCCGCCGCCGTTCGCCACCCCGTTCGCCGCCCGCGCCGCCACCACGGGGACCGGCTTGGAGGCCGGCGCGTACGCCCGGTCGCCCATTCCCTCTTCTCTCCACACACACCCCGGTCCCCGGCTGCCAGAGGAGGAGCCGAGCCGAACCGAACCAGTGAGCCGTGGCCAAGCGAGCAGTAGAGGAGGAGGGTGTGGGGGACGAAACGCGGAGAAGAGGGAAGCCATAAGTGGGTCGCATTTATATATATTACTTGAGTACACGTTGCAAAAAGGAAAAAAAAATAATCATATGGATAATACAAGTAACTGAGAATACGAAAAAAACATTTATTGTGATTTGTTTTAAAAATAATATATTAGTTTTAAAAGTAATATAAATTTTATTAATAATAGCGTGTCAACGAGAAGAACCTAACTATGCTTTTTGCTCGCTAATGATGGCGATAGCTAGCCAGCAAAAACGATAACTATGTATAGTAACTAGACGTTGTTGGTGACTTGGTGTACCACTGGCAATCAAAGTACATTTCGAGATTTTTTTTTTGAAAGGAACGCCACCGGATTTTATCATAATTTTAATACGTTTAGACAAGGATAGTATGTGATTTCGTATCGTGTCGTTACATGACTTTCAAAGAAAATCAGTCGTGTGTGCCCTTCTAGTTAAAAAAAATACCACGGTCGTAAAGCCCGAATTCTTCTATAGATGGTCTCTCCTTTCTTGCAAGGTTTTATACCTTTGGACTTTTGGAGGCGTGTAAATATTCTATGTTCTGTAGTAATCTAGTACACGGTGACGATATGGAAAAGATTGCTTGCTCGTTCGTGTCCCATATTGTCAACTTTGTTACACATAAAGCTAGTGGTGGAATTAGAGAAAAACTAAGAGGCCACCATTTCACATGTTACACCATATTGAGTTACACCATATTGAGTGGTACATAAAAAATAAAAAATGCCAATAATAACTAAAAATATTTTGGATCCAGATGATTTATGGAAAATCCCTCGGCAGTCGGCTCCACGTGGCCCGCCCCTGCATAAAGCTAATCTTGAAAAATGACATTTATTTTTTTAAGAAATGATTTTAGACAGTTTTTTTACATGTCCTTTTAGTAATTTCAGAAGACGCGGAAATTTCTATAGTACTTAGGCTCTGTTTGGGAACTTAGTTTTTAAAAACCACAGTATTTCAAAAACTACATTATACTATGTTCATGACAATACCACAGCTTATAATACCACAATTTTGGAAAAAATGTTTCATACCAAAGTTTTTAATAGTGTAGATTGAGTACATTATTTATAATACTATATTTTACTTTACATAGATTTCAGATGGAGATGTCAAACACATTTTAGTATATAATACTGTAGTATTGCTCAATAATGTAGTATTGCTTCCAAAACTATAAAAAACTTTGTTCCCAAACATGACCTTACATTGCAGGTGGTTGTATAAACATCCATGCATACCAGTGGCGGACCTACCATGGAGCATGGGGGTACACTTGTACCCCCCAAATTTTTTTGCAAAAAATTGAGTATATATATGTATATATATTTATATATATGTGTGTGAGTTTTAATTTTGTTAAAATATAGCCCAATAATTTAATAGTTAGTCCAATAATCTATTTTTCTAATTAGCTAACTTTATTCATCTTTTGTCATATCTCCCTAATAGCCAACGAATATCGCTACGTCATTACGTACCGCTGAAAAAGTCGTATGTGTTTCATATAATTCTATTATTTTTTTAGTCCTTTTAAATAAACTCATGGAAAAATAAAGAATCATCTTGTTATATGATATAGTCTATGATGTGTTTTTCTATGATTTATTATAAAGGTGTCACAAATTTTTTATATTGATTTGATCTCCATGATAATTGTGAAAGTTGTCCGTTTAAGTGTAATATAAGTAAATTTGACTATCCTCTACAGAAGATATTTTATTAGTACTATCCAATATAATTTGTCAAACACACCACTGTCCACAAGGTGTAGACCACCACCTTGGTGGTTGGCATGGCAATTACGACGACATCTACTAGCTGCTACCCTATCTAGATGGAAGTATTATTTTTCTTATGTTTTATCATTATTCACTAGAAATTATATTGGTTCACTAGTGTTAAGAACGTGATATAAATTATTTTAATATATGTGTATTTAGATTGAGTGTTTATCATTGATTTAGTTTATCGTTGTTATTAAATCAATTTTTAGTATATCATATGCATGATTTGTAGCATGTTTAATTTCGTACCCCCATTATATAACTCCTAGGTCCTCCACTGATGCATACAATGTATGATTTGGTTGTGTGTAAAAATAATTTACTCGTAGTAGTAATCGATAATATGATATTGCGAAATAGAGGGAGAATATAAATCACAGTATATATATAGGTTACGTTTAGTACAAGCATGCATATAAAATATAAATCACTCTTTCCAATTGGCAGCTCTTCGGCAAGAGCATTGGCCCCACCACGTACGTACGATCACACTGCAGCGATACGTGTACATGTACAAAATCTCGAGCCAATCATGCATACGATGGCATCGTGTACAGCGTATATATACGCTTCTCATCTCATATACGGCTGCGGCTACCAGCAGGTAAAGGCGTTGCTTGTGTACGTACATATACGTTACCCCGCAGCGCATGGACGGCTCCTGCGACGTTAAGATTCGTGCCTGGGTGTCATCAGGATTGACACCTATTGACAGGTACACTCCCCGTCCAAAAATTTTCTACTTTTTAACTTTTACATTGAGACCAAGGAAAAAAACCAAACTTATCCTTATAAGTTAAATAGTTCCCTTCGGTATAGAAAAAACAAGTCGTTTTAAATGTCTAAAACAAGTTGTTTTATATTTTATTATGCATTTTAGACGTTTGACATAGCAGTATTTATTTCTCGTTTTCTATGCTATTTTTACTACCACATTGTATTTAATAAGGGTAAATAAGGAAAATACAGACTAATTAATAGCTCCTTGGTATCTGAAATCATGTCCAAAAAGATTTTTTTCTATACCGGAAAGATTACTACTATTTTATTATTTTTTCATATATTCATTGTAATGTATTAAATAATACTACTATTGCATACATGAAATTACATTATCAACGTTATAAACGAAGCTCATTTAATACTTTAGTCCAATTAAACTACAAATAGATAGAAGATTTTTCGAAAAAACTAAAAATATAATAAGTGGAAGATTTTTGGACGGAGGGAATACGAAACAATTATATATTGGACGGAAAATATATAGAAAACTCAAATAATAATTTCAAACATCAAGATAACCATCCGATAATTATGATCATATTATAATATCGAATATTTTAAGGTACAGTCTGCGATTGGGTGCTCTGTTTTATCAAATTTTAACAAATTTAAAATCTTTCGAAGTTTTAAATAATGAATTAACAATAATTAGTTGATGTAATACTGATGGCACCGGGTTTTAGGGTCCGTTTGGTTTGGGGGCGAGAATGGATAGGATGATCCCATCCATGGATTTAGGGATGGGATGATACATTTGTAGTGTTTGGTTGGATGGATGGGATGAGACAAATTTTTGTTTGGTTAGATGTATACGACTTGGATGAGATAAGGTTAAATTTAGTGGGACCCACTTATCAAATATATTTTTTAGCAAAAATATAATCAAATGAGATCTTATTTTATAGATTAAATTATAATCAATACAATGATGTAATTAGATCATAATTTGGATAAATAATTTGGGAGTAAAAATCATTTGAATATTTATAAACAAAAAAATAAATGTGTAATAACCAATCAAGAGACGACACGTCATCTCATCCAATATTGGATGAGCTCATCCAGAAAAATTTCCTGAATCTCTCCATCCAGCATATTGAAGGAATATTCCTCTCGGTGGCCATCCCATCCACCTTCGCCCTCCAACCAAACAGCTGACTGGATGGGATGGCCCTATCCCATCCAGGGATATCCAGCGAACCAAACGCACCCTTAGTGGATAAGGAGGAGGGCATGGACGTATGTATGTGGAGGTGTAATAATCACACGACGTTTTATTGGTTGTCTGATTGAGACAACCGGTGATCGTCTGTGGCATCCTCTCATGCAGTTCCTGTTGTGCCCTCTCTGCTGCCTAATAAAGGATCCCAAACTTAATTATTTCGTTCTCTAATTTTAGAAAACATACACAAAGATTTAAATTTAAATACTCTACACATTTAAAGTGATTTGAAGCTGCTGCTTTTGAAAAAAGCGATTGATCCTTGATCTTGTCATAGGATAGTAATATCTTATCGGTTAAATAAAGTATTATTATATAATTCAGTATTGATGATAATAATTTGGTCTACCTATCTAGTGATCTTAATATCTTACTAAAAATCATAATCATTAGTTAATAAATTTACAGTGATATCCTATACCACAGTATTATATATAATATGTGTGTGTGCAAACCAAGTTGGACAAAAAAAACTCACTATCACACACACTCTCCTCTCATTGTCACACACGCAGACTAGGGATAGCATTAACGGAACCGAGTCCTCTGATGTCGGGGCTCCGATTCCATCCTACTACCATAATTCACACCGTTCGACGTGAATTTAATGGTATAGAGCCCCCGACGCTATGAAGGTGGGTATCACCTTTGTATGGAGCCCACATCTGAAATCTCCTCCGATACTCATCGGATCGAAATCCGACGGTATGAAGATGGTGACTACCCTCTGCAGTCGGCAACGGTGAAGCCGACTGCAGTCTCGTTTCAGCATTAACATGTAATGGACAGTCCAATTGACAGGGTATCTGGGCATCAAGAACTGGTTTGTACAGGATTGATGTTCGTTCTGTTAAGATGTATGTTTTAAAAATGTATGGAAGCAGATATAAATTGAGAAAATTAAATTAGCCAATATCATTAATGTATGACATAGTAAATGAGGGTTGAGAATTTATAAAAAATTATATACGAGCAACTTTTATTCCACGCTTGAAGAATATTATGTGATTTTCAGGAATGTGGGTTGCA
Source organism: Zizania palustris (assembly GCA_019279435.1). NCBI lineage: Eukaryota > Viridiplantae > Streptophyta > Magnoliopsida > Poales > Poaceae > Zizania > Zizania palustris. The sequence goes on along the minus strand of JAAALK010000288.1, from coordinate 1,933,980 downwards.
AAAGAAAAACAAACTAACCAACATCATTTATGCAGTGTTATATATATGTATGTGTGTGTATATGTATATATGTATATATATATATATATGTGTGTATGTATATATATATATGTGTATATATATATGTGTATATATATAGTATATATGTATGTATATGTATGTATATATGTATGTATATGTATGTGTATGTGTATATGTATATGTATATGTATATATGACATGTTAGTAGTTTTGAGTCGAAACATGTTGAGAATCTGTAAATTCTAAGCGAACTTTATTAATTCTGCATTTCAAAAGTCCTCTGTGATTTCCATGAAATTGAATTGCTAGTTTAAGCTGTCTTCTGCAGATTTTAGATTTTCACCCAAAAAAACTGGCTTAGAAACCCTAACCAAACACATTCATCAGCATAAATGAACATCAAGTGGTCTACACAATAATTTCCCCCCTCCCTATAGGAAGATGCTGCCACTGCCACCCTTTTATTCCTCTGAACCATCATAGCCTACTAGGCATGCAACTGGCTGCCTTAATTACTACCTTTCTTAATTTGCTAAAACTAAACACATAAGTTGGATCATTTGCTAAAATCTCGGCTAAAGCCCTGTTTTGGAACACAGTTTTTGAAAACTACGGTATTTCAAAAACTACACTATACTACATCCATGATAATACCACAGTTTTAGAAAAAAATGCTTCATACCAAAGTTTTCAATACTGTAGATTGAGTATAATATTTTTAATATTGTAGTTTACTTTACAGAGATTTCAGATGAAGTTGTCAAACACCTTTCAGTATGTAATATTATAATATTGCTCAATACTGTATTATTATTTTAAAACTATAAAAAACCGTGTTCTCAAACAGGGCCTAACTATTACGTCCATTCCATAATATATATATATATATATTCATTTTTTATTAATGAATAAAAAAGATCGGACATTATGAAAGGGTGTAGCAGTTAGCTAAGGTAGCTTTTAGCAAATGATCCAACTTGCGTGACATTTCAGCACCAAGCACAATCTTTTTGGGGAGATGATGTGTCCAGTGAATGCGATCTCATCCCTGAACTTATCTCTGCTAATAATGCAACTCCACTACTGGTCACCGTCACGCCTCCGATTGCAATCTAACCAAGATCGCATTTCGATTTCGTCCACGCTAATCCGTAACTAAATGTGAAATTCCCGTACGTGTTCCAAATCGGCATTTGCCCGAGAGGATTGATGGATGGATGGATGGATGGATCGTTCAATTCGATTGTTCGATTGGGACGTGGCATCTGTACGCATGGAAGATGTATTTTTTTTGTCTAGTCGATATGTTTCATGCGTGTTTGGACGATGGATGGTAGGAGAGAAAATACGATGCGTACACTGCACCGGAAGAACCGTAATTTTGGTTTTGTTTTTAGTGTGAATCACATGTGTGCGAATGAGTTAGACGAGATAGTGTATCTAGTGGCAGAGCTAGAGAGAGGTGCATCACTTTACGGCGGGTATATCATATTGAACCCACAGAATGAAATTGTGAATAATAACTAAAATTTTTTGGGTTCCTTGGAAACCACCGATCACTATGGGAAACGTCTTGTTTGCCGAGTGCCAAAGGCACTCGGCGAAGCCTTGTTTGCGCTCGGCAAACGCTTCGCCGAGTGTTGCACTCGGCAAACAACTCTCGACAAAAACATCATCGGCAAACAAGGGTTCGTCGAGTGATTTTTTGGGGGGCACTCGGCAAACCCTTCACCGAGTGCCACGCAATACACACGGCAAACAAAATAAACTTGACGGGAAAAAACGGCCGTGACGGGGGGTTTGCCGAGTGTCAAAATGTGGCATTCGGCAAACATAAAAACATAAAATAAAAAAATAGAACGCACCCGCCCGCGCCATTCTGTCGAACAGGTGGTGGGCGTGGCGCGAGGGGGTGAAGCGCGGCGCGCCGTGCGGCGCCGGGGTGGCGAGGCGGGGGCGTCGTGGCCGGGGCGGCGCGGACGGGGCGGCGAGGGCAGGACAGCGCGGCCAGTACGTGCGGCATGGCCGGTGCGCCGGTGCGGTGTGGATGGTGCGGCGCGACCGGCGTGGCCAGGGCGGGGCGTCGCGCGGCCGGGGCGGGGCGGGCCAGGACGTCGAGGCAGGGGAGGCGAGGCCGAGGCGACACGGGCGGGGCGGCGTGACCAGGGCGTCGAGGCCGAGGCGGCGCGGGTGGGGCGGCGAGGCTGGGGCGGCGCAGACGGGGCGGCTAGGGCGGGACAGCGCAGCCGGTGCGGCATGGCCAGTGCGCCGGTCGAGGGAGAGGGCGCCGGTAGGAGGGAAGGAGAGAGAGAGGAGAGAATGAAGGGAGAAGTAAATGAGGGTTGGTTTTAAAAGAAAATTTTTGAAAATTTTGAAAAAAAGTGCGGCAATTTTGAAATCTGCGTGAAAAATTTGTGCGGGAATGATTTTTTTGGGTTTGCCGAGTGTTGCACTCGGCAAACCCAAAATATTTGCCGAGTGCCTCAAATTTGGCACTCGGCAAAGATGCTTTTTTATTTTTGTTTAATTTGTTTTACAATATTTTCCTTGATAGAAATTATAAAATGATATTGCATAAGGACTAAAAATAAACTCAACAACATAAATATATTTTTTAATAATATTTTTATTATTATTTCATACATTTGTAGTTCAAATTTCACATATTTCAATTTAAATCCTAAAACATAATTAATAATTTAAAGATAACAAACTGAACAAAAAATGTGTAATTTTTACATGAGATAATATATGTTGTGTGTTTATTGTAGAAAAAATTTCACGTACAAAAAATAATTTACCTGTTAAACTTCTTTCAAACCTATCTCATTTCTTCTCTAAACCATAATCACTTCTCTTATAATCTCCGATTTCTAAACACTCTACGTGATAATTTTATCTAAATATTTTTAAATTTTTATCACAGTATCTATGTATCATATAATAACACCATGACAAGTCTCATGTTTTTTAGACATCAATTGATTTTTTATAATTAAAAAACTATTAAGCTTCACGTTGTTGAACAAGCGTCGCACCCTAAAGTATTCAAAATTTCTTTTAATTCAGTTTATAAGAACCCTAAATAGACTTTAAAACATGAATATAATTTTTTTATAATTTTTGGTTTATTATTTAGGCACTTGTAGTTCAAATTTCACATATTTCAATTTAAATCCTAGAAACATATTTAATAATTTAAAAATAACAAACTGGACCAAAAAATGTGTAATTTTTACATGAGATAATATATGTTGTTTTTTATTGTAGAAAAAATTTTATGTACAAAAAATAATTTACCTATTAAACTTTTTTCAAACCTATCTCATTTCTTCTCTAAACCATAATCACTTCTCTTATAATCTCCGATTTCTAAACACTCTACGTGATAATTTTCTCTAAATATTTTTAAATTTTTATCACAATATCTATGTATCATATAATAACACCATGACAATTCTCATATTTTTTAGACGTTAGTTGATTTTTTTATAATTAAAAAACTATTAAGTTTCACGTTGTTGAACGAGCGTCACACCCTAAATTGTTCAAAATTTCTTTTAATTCAGTTTATAAGAACTCTAAATAGACTTTAAAGCATGAATATGTTTTTTTTCATATTTTTTGGTTTATTAGTTTAGGCACTTGTAGTTTAAATTTCACCTATTTCAATTTAAATCCTAGAAACATACTTAATAATTTAAAAATAACAAACTGAACCAAAAAATGTGTAATTTTTACATGAGATAATATATGTTGTGTTTTTATTGTAGAAAAAATTTCGAGTTAAAATCAAATTGGAAATATCAAGTAGAATCAAAACAAAGGTTCAGAAAAAAAATAAAAAAAATGGGTTTGCCGAGTGTTTTTTAAAAAACACTCGGCAAACACACTCTCTTTGCCGAGTGTTTTTTAAAAAAACACTCGGCAAACCCTAAATTTTTTTTTCTGCGCAAGAACGCCGTCGCGATGTCCGTTAGTAACTTTTTTGCCGAGTGTTTTTTCAAAAAACACTCGGCAAACATTTAATTTGCCGAGTGTTTTTTTAAAAACACTCGGCAAACAAATTTTTGCCGAGTGCCCGAGATATTGCACTCGGCAAAGTCTCGGGCACTTGGCAAACTTTGCTTTTCCGGTAGTGGATAAGGGTGGCTCCGCCTCTTAATATATATTAAGAAAATATTTTCTTAAGAAACTATTTCAAAAAAAAATATATTGGATCGACTAATCCACTTTCCACGATAGCGGCCTGCCGATCTGCGCTTTCAATGGCTAGAGCTCCTGGTTATATTCTTCACTAGTTTAGTATTAATAACAATAATTTAGTTTATCTAATAATCTTAGTATTTACTAAAGATAAATTTTAATTTAAGATCTATCGAATTAATAAAGATCATTTATTTTTATAAATCTAGCGGTTATGATTAAAAGAATTCAATGTCTCGCCGCCTAAGAGGTAATACATCAACATGTTCTGTATTACCTCTTATATCTTCGACAAGTAAAAAAATGTACCGTAAAAGATCCCTATACTACTGAAACCCTAAAATCTCTATATATGATAAACTTGTGGTATATATAATTCCGCAGCTGAACCTGCAGTGGATTCGTTCGTGTGTCGTAATGTACGTACGTATGCATGCATGGGTGGCTCTTGTACGTATTCGGTAACAACCGGTCGCTGCACCTGCACACGTGAGGACGAAACGACGGCGAATGCAGCAGCTGAACGCCATTTATCCTCACTTGCCGGCCTAATCAAACCTGGTTGGTGCATCGGTATATATGCAGCGCAGGCCGCCATATCAACGTGACAGTAATAAAAGGGAAAATTACTCACATGTCATTATAATTTTCAGAAATTAATTATATGCCACTGTCAGTGACTATGGCGGCCTCCATCTGTCAGTGACACATCGATGGCATATTGGCAAACCGCAAAAATTGTAATAAACCCTTCGAGCTGGCGAGATGTAATTAAAGTTTGTTGCTTTTAGCTGCCACCCCAAACATAAAATGGAGGGATTAGGGATGACAATCGTATCCAAAACTATTCGTTTACTCTAAAAACCTAATTAAGGTTGAATTTATTCTCTATTTTATATTCACCGAGTATAAACGGGTAAACGAGTAAGGGTAATCAATACTTATATCCGTACATGTTAACTTGCCGAATATTGACTATCCATACTCATTTACTCAATTATGTTGAATATAAAAATAATTTCAAACTCTAGCCATTCTCTCTCCTCCACGTCCGAGCCATCACTAACACCTTCTTCCTTCTCTTTTCTCCCCCTCTACTCCCACTCTCACGTCCTCATCGCAGATTTGTGTGTCTGCACGCCACCTCAGGCCGACACCATCCGTCAACTTGTGCACTTTCTGTCAGCGCTAGATCGTACCCTCTGTCGCCCTCCGTTGACTTATGTCTTCCCTACCATCGCTAGCCAGGTCCATTTCTGAGATTTTGGAGGCTCGGGACGACCAAAATTTTAGAGGCCCGACATTAGCCCACATGCCCTCCTCGCCACCTCGACTAATGCTCGCCACACCCTCTAGCTCCGATCAACTTCTTCCTCTCCTGGTTCCTATTCTAGACTCACGGGCAAATGAGTATACTCATGGATTACAACACATGTGAGTAACAGGTATGAACATGTATTTTATCTGTTGAGTTAATGGCTACAAGTATGAATATGCACTTATCACACGACCCGATTGCCACCCTAGGATGGATACGGAATGTACGAAGAAATTAATGTATATCATGATTAAATACACTTGTTTCAAAGAGAGAGGAGGACATGTTATTCACATTTAATTTGATGGTCAGAGGCGAATTGAAAGCTAAGCAGTGGTAATTAAGACCCCCGGGGGAAAATAGGGATGTCTTCTACGTTACCCATAATATGTAGAAGTATCGATGTAATTTCATAGAGTCATTTGATCTGAATGCTACATGAAGAACATAAGCCAGATGACGGAACACGGAGACCTAGGATGTAGAAGATCATAACATGAGCAATTCGGTAGATTTGGATTCCTTTCCTATATATCCACTCATGTGGTACTTTATCATACGATTCATATAAGATCCATTTGTCTAGAGATCGTCATATACATCTAGAAAGTCGTATGCTTTGAAAGAAGCTTCTACAGTTTGGGAAGGGTTTTTTTGAGAGAAAAGAAGAATCTACTTTAACCGATATGCCCTTAGACACAACTATACATAACATAGAAATCACACGTGGAAGGGGTGGGCAATTGGCTAGAGCAGCAGGTGCTGTAGCGAAACTGATTGCCAAACAAGGTAAATCGGCCACTTAAAGTTTTCCCTTACTTTGTACGTGTCAACAAACAATTCGAAATACCTCGACTTTTTCAGAACAGGTCCGAGTCAAATAGCAATGATTCGAAGCACTTCTTTTTCCAATTATCGTATTCGTAATTGAAAAGTTACGGAAGGAGATCCATCATTTTGCAATGAAAACTACATAAAAAACTCTAGACAATTTCGAAATCAGGCCAAGTGTCTTAATACATATGCAAAAAAATTCATTATTGGAATCGCTAGAAACATGTGAAGTGTATGGCTAACCCAATAACGAAAGGTTCGTAAGGGGACTGGAGCAGGCTACCATGAGACAAAATTGGTAATCGGTTCGCCTATAGTACCCAAATTCTATCTTGAACTTCCTATTTTTCTTTTTTTATTTAAAAAATAGGAGAAAAAATATGACAGAAAAAGGAAAGAATTAATATATGATCTATTTAAAGCTGTTGATCTACCTTATGGATGGATCGATAAATGTTTAAATTTTTGTGATTATTTTTTAAGAGGAGTTGTTGAATATCAACAACTTATTACACAGAATCCCATTTTTTTAGAACGGGTTGAAGGAGTCGGTTTTATTAGTGGAGAAGAAGTTGTAAATTGAGGCTTATCAGGCCCGATGTTTCGAGCTTCTGGAATACAATGGGATCTTCGTAGAATTGATCCTTATGAATCTTACAATCAATTCGATTAGAAAATCCAATTGCAAAAAGAGGGAGATTCATTGGCTCGCTATTTAATTAGTACGAATCGGTGAAATGAGAGAATCAATCAAAATTATTCAACGGACTTGTAGAGAAAATTCCTGGGGCCCTTATGAGAATTTAGAAGTCCGACGCTTTAAGAAAGAAAATAATTCCGTCTAAATAGCAAATCGATACAATTCCGTATTTTTATCTTCCTGTAGACCTTCTACCTTCTGAATAATTTTTTGGTTGTGCGAACCAAAAGGAATGGTGATTTTGGGTTGTACCAAGTCTGAAACCAAGTGGATTTATTTTTTATCCCATATTTTTATATTCTATTTTTTACCTAGATAGATGATAGATCTAAAGATTATTTCGAAATCTTTACTATATTTATTACAATTGTTATACGACATACGAATTATTTTTATGAGAGAACTATGTCCTCGAGCCCAAGGTCTGAATTTATTCATGACGTGCATTCGTATTTCCTTTGTGTCCAACTAACGTACAGTAGCTTCCGGCTCTAGATTCCCTCTTCGTATTTATCTGCCGCACTTTGGATAGAAAGAAAATACACGTGTCATACGTCTTGTCATAATATACATTATTTATCCATCTATTTTTTTTGTCCTCTCAAACACTCTACTTTTTACTTCTAGCTCCAGGTCATCAACTTTGTTCTAAAAAGGTTTTTTACATCATTGTTTAACTTTGGTTCACAAATTAAAAACTTTATTTTCTTAGATACTACTTATATAACACTATACATTACTAATTTCTTATAAACTAGAAGTACCTTTTTATTTTTTTTATCGTTATTACTAATCTATTAACTTTATCTTACGGTGGTTTTTAAGTTGCCGTTTAAAAATGCCGTTGTTTGTACGTACCACGGAGATGCGTATTTTAAAACGGGAGAAATTCTGACAGGCAGATGAAAACGGAATGGAATATAAAAGGAGAAAGATACAAACGGGACTTCCTATCCGAATCAAATTATGGGACGGTCAAATGTTTCAGTTGACCAAAACCAGTGCGCAACGTTATGCAAAAACATAAACGTGTTGAGAAGTAAAGTGCAACACAAAAAACAAATACAAAGTAAAATATGGCCAGTTTTTGAAACATTCCAACTACTGAGCTATAAAAAATATAAAACTAGTTGAAATATTCCGCTCCGGTGCATGCAACATGGAACTACAATGGTTGAAACGCCAAAATTCTTACTCCCCACTTTCTTAAAAGAAGCTTCGGCCAAGAGAGCTTCTAGCTGGCTAGATACTTCTAATATCTAGAAGCTCTCCCAAACAGCACCTCGGGTAGCCCAGATTTTTAAAATCTGCAGAAGCAGTTAATCTCTCCAAGCCTAGTAGCTGATAAGCTGGCTAACCCCAACTTCTCTAGATTCTGCAGATTTTTATTTATCCACTATGTCACTAAATAAAACCACTCATCCAATAGCTAGCTACTCCAACCAGCCAACTAGATACTCGAACTAGCTGATTCTGAGAATCTACAACTCCCCAAACAGGGCATTCGTTTAGTTTTAGACTTATATTAATAGTTACCTAAAACAAATCGTTTTGTATTTTATTGTGTATTTTGGATGACTAAAATTATTACTTTTTTTTCGTCTCCCGCACTATATTTACTCCTACATTGTATTTAATAGAGTAAAGTAAGAAAATTACAAGTTAATTAATTATTTTTTTGATGTTTAAAATTATGCCTAAAACAACTTGCTTTTAGAAGTGAAGAGAGTATGGAAGTACCAACACAAATACCAGTAGAGAGGATCTCACTCCTTTGCAGTAATTTCATGAACAGTGTCCAAGTATCGTTGATATGTAATTGTTTCGAGGTGCGTTTGGTTGAGTTGTGATTGTGGTATGTAAAAAACCGTTGTGGTATGTTAGTTTTGAAAAAGCTGAAAGTCATTTAGCTGAAACGGTTGTAGATAAGCTGCTTTGAGTTGTGAGTTATGTAAAATATTTGTAATACCACCGTGAGCTATAAAATACTATGTTATTTAACGATTCGTATATAAATAGCAATTTTAGAAAAGAAACTCAGTACCTAAATAAGAAAATTGTCATTCTGTCGGAACTAATTCTTGCGATGAAAATTAAGTATAATTCTTAGTTATTAACTAAATGCAGCACTCAACACAAACTGCAGAATTCAAGAATAGAAACACTACTTATCTTAATCATATATTATTTTATACATCCACTGCCTGTGATATCCTTACCCACATTTCCAGAATCCAGATATCCTCTTTAGTGTATTTGTTTTCAACTGAGGCAAATATAAAAACAAACATGGAGCAGATATATTGTTTCCAGCAGCAAAAATAATGTAAATATGCAGCAGAATGAATAAATATAGCCTGAAATCATCTACAAGTTAAGCTTTGAGAAGGCTTTGTTGAGACATTCCTGATTCCTATATTGCATGACCTCCTTTCGTAAGTAGAACAACATGACAAGGTCACAAGTATCCCAAATCCAATTTTTTTAATTTCCCTTTCAGCCCACAAAAGAAGCTACTCCCTCCTTCCCATTATCTCCATCATCTAAACATTTTTCAGTTTTCCCATAATCTATATCGTCTAATAGTTGAGCCATTAAAGCAGCACATTGTATTATGTGCGAATTGATTTAGAGTCTACATGCATGGCTTTGGATTCCACATTTGTTTCTTCTTTTACTAGTATTCCGTATGGCCACATGCACATGCAGGTTGAGGATGCGGAAAAACGAAGCAACAGACACGACATGCGAAGGGAATTTAAGCTCCACATCTCTCGTCTTAGTCATCGCATCAAGTTGTTAGATGATGGAGATAATAGAAAAGAGAAAGTAGTTCAAATGGCACCGCTGAGCTAGATGATACATATGAGTAGCTTCAGCATGTATAATAATGAATCATGAGCAAACAATAGCTATCTCAATTCTCAACCATGGTGCTTGCATTGTCAACAGAATGCCATTCAATTAGTGAAGTAAAGATTCATTCTACTGTGTTGTATGCAGTGCACCTGGCTTGGCTATTTGATGGCACACAAGGCAAAACAAAGGCAATGCTAGGGTTGGCAACGGGTACCCGAAACCCGAAACCCGATGAGTTTTTACTCCATTAGGGCACGGGTCTGAGTTAATTTTTCGACCCGCGGGTCTGTTAATGGACAGAAATTTGAACCCATCGGGTTCGCGGGTTCGGGTCTGGGATCGTAGAACCCGAACCCGTAAACCCGTGGGTTTTTTTTACCCGGCCCAATAATTATACAGGCCTCTATTTTAGCCTTTGAGCCCATAATTCAGTCCAATACCTTGACCCAATATACAGAGTATATAACAGAGAATAGCCATCCCAAACCCTAAACCCAAACCTAGGCTATATAGAATTATGGTTGGTGACCAATGAAATTGTTATTCATGCTATTTTTATCAGTTTTGCTAGTGTCGCGGGCTCTGTGCATGGCTCTGTGGAGCAGACTAGCAGTGTATGCTTATGCTAGTTAACGGGCATGGGTGACCCATGGGCGACCCGAGACCCGAACGGGCATGGGTCTGGGCTTAAAAACGAACTTGTGACGGGCATGGATTTTTTAACGGGTCTCATTTTAGTGTCGCGGGCACGGGTCTGGGCGAGCAAAACCCGACAGGTCTGTGCCCGTTGCCAACCCTAGACAATGCCAACATTTCTAATTGACTGGCATTGCTAACTTACTACATTAGGCATGAATCCACTTCATGTTCCCGTTGACACTTAAATTTTACAATAAAGTGCAAAACAACACTGACGTCGAGTCACCGGACGATCCTGGCGAGAAAACTGTAGTCGCCGGGCGATTGGATCGGCCACACAAGAGCGGTCGGACCGGCCACCAGAACCTGCAGGTCCAGTCTGTGTTAACCATGCATGCCTCCCATTGTTTTGGTCCAATTTCAGCCTGCCAGTGCCATTGCATCTGGTTTGAAGCTGGGTCCCCCATCTCTGAAAGCAACTAAAACAAAATGAAACATTCCGAGTACTATGAAAAGGCTGGAGAAACTAAATGCGTGCTCCTAAAGTTGATTGCAGTACTGTGTGTACTACCCTGCTGTATGATACAGGTCACACTTACTCTCCAATGGATTGATCTGTAAAGAATCTGGCCTGAGTCATGCAGTGCAGGGACCAAGAAAAACACCAGCTTAATGAGCCTGCCCAGCTTTTCCTCTGATGTGAATATATCCAGGCTGATTACTGATTGCTGGTAGCCATGCCATTGAAGGCTGTAATGGTGGGGGCGATCGATCCGTACCGTCCGTTCTCTCATCCGTCGGCTCAGCTCCCTCGTGACTCGATCACCAGTGGGATAATTTCGCTCAGGGTGAATTATTGCCCAGCCGGTTAGTTGTCCACGGGATATAGACTATAAGGCTATTCGCAACGATGGATTTTATAGAACTGTTTCCTAAAATATCACGGCAACTTTACAACTGAATGAAATACCTTCTCTCAGTGGAAAGTTTCATTTCAATATTTCCTAGGCTAACCAGTGTAATTAAATACAACTAGCTTTTATGAAATACCCTCTCTCTGATGAAACGATTTAGTTCTCAATGGTTGTTTCATTTCGTTTCATCCGTCTTGGAAACGGGTTAGCACCATGTCATGGTGATGACATTACTTCCTTTTTTTATTCATTAATTGAATGTCGTGTAAACAAAAAATCTAATGTGACATGGTAATTAATACCATGAAACACCCCATGAAACCCCAATTATGAATAGCCTAAGATACAAATAAATAAGACAAATTTTATGGTACACTAAAATCAATGGTTAAAAACAATGAGAGGCGTGGCTAATAAAAGCATGGTATCTGACTCAAAGATCTTGATTTTTGAGGTAAATCTGACTAGTTTCCACTATCAATCCAATCAGTTGGAGCTTTAGGCCGCCAAATATACGTGGGCTATGTGAATTTTCTCTACTATTGATTTAAATTAAATTAGACTGATTCACATAAAACACTAAAATTAGCCGGGTCTACGTGCTTTGAGTCGGCCCAAAAAAGTCCGGCCAAGATCCCAGCTCTAACAGGTACTATAGGCTTCTTTTCGAACAGGGTTTTGATGTGAATCGTTTCTCCCGCGTGTGCCATCGCCGATTTCTTCATGCATGCATGGCTGCCTATCGTTTCTCCCGTGTGTAGAAATCTAAGTGGCGGTCACGATGTAATGTAAATAAAGGTACGATTGGATTCAATGGGCTGATATAAACCGATTAGAATTTAATCACTTTAGAAGTTAAAGGACTAAACACTAAAATGTGCTAGAATGTATTAAGCCCATTAGCACCAAGGATGAGCTAATAGGAGCTAAAATACCTATTTTCCCACCGCTACTCGCGTCATGCATGCATGCATGAAAAGTAATGGACAACAAGGAGTCATTGTGCACAACAATAAAGCTTTTAGCCCCTACTTTAGTCACTGGATTCAAACAATAATGCTTAAAATTTAGTCACTAGTTTTAGTTACTTTGTATTAGTCCATTAGAACCCAACAGCCCTAAAACTGGTGGCCAGGCTGAGTGTTAGATCAGCCTAGTTACCATGGCTGCGCTCAAGACACTTGCATCTAGATGTTTGTCCGGTTTGCAGTTTACATCCTAACTTTCATCCCGTTGTAGATGATTTCTTGCTTGGTTGCACCACGTTTTCACTGCAGTTGTAGGCAGCAAGCGATTTGTTTTTGCATGCATGCAACAACGCCTTCTCAAAGATGTTGCAGCAACTAAAAAAGAATGTGTTTAAACACAGTCAGGTTAAGGGTGCGTTTGGTTCTGCTGTGAGCTGTGAAAAAACTGCTGTGAGTTGCCTGCTGTGAAAAAGCTGCTGTGAGCTGCCTGTTGTGAAAAAGCTAAAAGTCGTTTGGTTGAAGCTGCTATGAAAAAACTGCTGTGAGCTGACTGTTTTTTATAACTTACGTAATTTTCATCATTATAATATTCTATACATATATATAAATAGGAAACACTCAACATTGATGCAACTGAATAACTAAAAAATATATTAGATAAATAAAAAAGTGCATAGTTTATTTTATAAAGTAACCGACAACCACATATTATATCATAAAATTGTGCAAATCAATACAAACCATAATAGAATTCATACTTTTTAATCTGAACTAAAAATCAGAAAAGCAGAAAAGCAAAAGCAGAAAAGCAGGGTCCAGGCTGCTTCCAAATTTGTACTAGAAAAAAGCTGCTTTTTCACAGCAGAAGCAGTTTTGGTAAACCCGTTTGGTTCAGCTTCTGCTTTTTCACAGCAGAAGCAGATTTGAAAAGCAGAACCAAACGCACCCTAAATTGCTGCATTATGATGGCCTTTTGGTTGCAGCTTGTTTGTTTCTTACTTTGTTGCATCGTGGCAAGTTTCTTTGACCGTTTAACTAATTAACTTTTCTTTAACCGTCAAATTAAATGCGATATTTAGTCGTTGGGTCTAGCGTCTAGCTAGTTGTGTCCTGAAATATTGCAGATGAAATATCTGAATTCTGATCAATACTAAGCAGGATTGGAGCTAGCATGGTTCAGACTGATTGAGCCCATGAAGATGATGAGAGATTCAGTTTTGGGTCAGCCCTGATGACTGGGAGCCCAAGCCCAACACTGTGTTCAGTATTTGGCTGGCACAATAGAGAAAACATGTTTGATTCAACGTTCGTTAATGAAGTTGAACGGTATGGAATTATCTTAGATGGATTGATTAAGGATAGGATGATCATGAATGAGCTGGTACAAGCATATTGTTTGGTTATCTGTATTGGATGGCATACACATGTGTTTATTTTCTTAGAAATATATATTATATCTATGTGTAGCTTAATTAATTTTATGTAATAATATTTCACTACAACAAAACAGAATATTTTCGTCGGCCAAGTTAACTTCCGTCGGCTTTTGGGCAAGCCGACGGAAGTTAAATAACTTCCGTCGGCCTCCACGAGCCGACGGAAGTTAAGTTAACTTCCGTCGGCTTCTGACAGTGGCCGACGTAAGTTAGCGGGGTTTTTCCGCGGCCGCCCGGATCCCCCTAACTTCCGTCGGCCAGCATTAAAGCCGACGGAAGTTAGCTAACTTCCGTCGGCTTTAATGCTGGCCGACGGAAGTTAGGGGGATTATTCCCCAATTGTGCGCGCGTACAGGGAGACCTAATCTCCCTGTACGCGCGTGCGCCCGCCCGTCTCGCCCTGCCGCAGCCGCCTACCGCCGCCACCACCTCCCGCCGCCGCCGCCGCATCCACCCGCCGCCGCCGCGTCCCGGACGGCTCCCGCCGCCGCGTCCCGGACGGCTCCCGCCGCCGCCGCCGCATCCTCCCGCCGCCGCCGCGTCCCGGACGCACCCGCCACCGGCCAACCGCCGCCGGCCCCCGCCCACCGCCGTAGGCCGCCGTGCCTCTCGCCGGTGTCCCGCCGCCGCCCACGCCCCCACCGCCCGCCCCCGTCGCCGCCGGCCCCCGCCGCCGGCCCCCGCCCACCGCCGTAGGCCGCCGTGCCCCTCGCCGGTGTCCTGCCGCCGTGCTCCCGGCCACCGGCCAACCGCCATCGGTGCCCCGCCGCCGCCGTGTCCTCGGCCCCCGGCCGCCGGCCACCGCCCACGCCGGTGACCACCGCCGTCCATCCCGGCACCCCGCCGCCGCCGCCACCATTCACCCATCACCCGCCGACCGTAGCCGTCGCCGCCGTCGTTCCCAAGTAATTTTTATTGCATGTTTATTGCATGTTTATTGAATTGAATCAATGTTTATTGCATTTTTGGATGCTCTCATATTGCTTGAGGTTGATGACATAGTGATGAAATCATTTAATCAGTGTTTTTGTGAAAAGAACATGTGGCATGAGACTTAGACCAGATTTATAGTCAAATAAAACTAATAATGTCAGGACTGAGGAATTTTTTAATATATTGTCATGTTGTCATGTTGTAATGAATTGAATCATGGTTGTCACGGCGTCACCTAGGCGCCGACTAGGCGTCCAGGCGGTCCGCACCGAGCGCCATGCCGGCTAGCCTCGCCTGGTGGAGTTGGGCGCCCGCCTGGCCATTCAAGGCATCACCCATGGTGACTAGGTGGTCACCGGGTGTCTCTGGGCGGCCGACTAGGTGAAAGTGCCTTTGACTAAGGCGTCAGCGCGTCGCCCTAGCTAGCCCCCCTATCGAGTCTCGACTGAGTCGACTCTCTACCTTCCCTTCCACTTGCGCCACCACCTCTGCCCCTTGCGCCGCTGGCCGCCGCCTCTGCTACCCCTCCCCTTGCGCCGCCGGTCGCCGCCTCTGCGCTACCCTTCCCCGTGCGCCGCGTCGCCGCCTCTGCTACCCCTTCCCCTTGTGCCACCACCGCCTCTGCTACCCCTCCCCGTGGCACCTCTCTCCTTTCTGCCTCTCTAATCCTCTCCCCCTCCCTCGCGGCGATGGCGCGGCGAGGGCTCGATAGGGCATGGCGAGGGCATAGCAGGGCACTTCCGTCGGCCAAAGGCTGACTTCCGTCAGCAATTGGTCGCCAGGTGTCTCTGGACGGCCGACTGAGTTATGGACGGCCCCCCTCTCGAGTCTCGACTGAGTTATGGTTTACAAATGGGCTTTAAATGAGCTGAAATTTAAATGGGTTGTGTGGTAAAATTGAAATATATATGTGCTATTAATTATATTCTTGTGTTAATTTGTGGTTTGTTGATGATTTCATTACGGTGATTAGTATATTATATATATATATACTTTATTATTATATATATTTCTTTTCGTATGCAATTTTTTATTTGACAACAACGTAGATAGTGTAACGAAACCTATGCGTCACCCGTTTCGGACCAACATGTCTCACACGTGTCATGCGTGTGAGATGTGTAGGTCCGGAATTGTCCCTTTTTGGACAGCCTCAGAGTGGGCGACAGAGCGTGGTTTTATGATGAGTCATGAGTCCGAATGAGATTTCAGTAACATAACCTTGTTGTTCTCCATTGCACCACTATCAGGCGTGCAATTGGAGAACAGCGGGGTTATGCTGCTGAAATTTCGTTCGGACTCATGGCTCGTCATAAATACCACGTTTTGTCGGTCACTCTTGGGTGGGTTTAGGACCTATCTTTTCCTATAGACCATTGTTGTCACGGCATCGCCTGCGCCGACTAGGCATCCAGGCGGTCACCGCTGGACGCCATGGTGAATTGCGTCGCCGGTGGGCTCTGCTTCCCCTTGCGTCGCCGGCCGCCCGGCCGCCTCTACTTCCCCTCCGTTGTCCGGAGGCGGAGGCGGGGGGTGGCCAGGGTGTGTGTTTGTTGCGAGCCTCTTGACTGAATGAATGTTTTGCATATAGAATGGCTGAGGACGACCGACGGTGGATGTATAGTGGTTGGATGAAAAGTGGAGCTCACACGAGGGAGTGGGTAATCAACGCTGAGAAATTTGTTGATCGTGCATTCGCTTTGACAACAAACACTCCCGCGAGGTGCCCATGCATGAAGTGCAGAAATTCTCGTTGGCAAGACAAGAGGACGATGTCGTTGCATATTTGCAAATATGGTTTCGTGCCAGGTTATGAAGTTTGGTCTTTTCACGGCGAGACAGGCCTTGAAAAAACGGTATTAGTAGTGGAAGAAGAAGATGATAGCGTTGCTGACGATAGGATGGATGAGATGGTTGATGCTATACGACCGGAGTTTGAATCAAACCCCGAGGATCCTCCAACACCGGAGGTTCAAAAGTTTTTCGACATCCTTCGAGCTTCAGAAGAGCCATTGCATGAGCACACCACCGTAAGCGTTCTCGCTTTCGTGACTCGTATTATGGCTATTAAGTCAAAGTTTGCATTTTCAAACAATTGTTATAAGGAGCTCTTGAATCTGATCAGCGATATCCTTCCTAAGAACCATAAGGTGCCGAAAGACATGTATCAGTCAAAGAAAATGCTTTCTGCTCTCGGTATGGAGTATGAGAAGATTGATGTGTGCCGAGATAATTGTATGTTGTTCTGGAAAGAACATAGTAATGAGGTGAAATGCTTAAAATGTGGTAAACCGAGATTCGTAGAGGTCGTAAATGAAGACGGAGAGAAGGTGACGACAGAGGTTGCTCATAAGCAACTTCGTTACATGCCTCTTACACCTCGGGTGAAACGATTGTTTCTATCAAAGAAAACCGCTAGACATATGCGATGGCATAAAGAAGGTGTACGTGAGAATAATGAAGTAATGGTGCACCCATCTGATGGTGCGGCATGGAAGGCTCTAGATGATTTTGATGCAGACTTTGCTAGTGATGCAAGGAATGTTCGCATCGGGTTGGCAACTGATGGATTCACCCCTTTCAATGTAACGGCATCGTCGTACTCTTGTTGGCCCGTGTTTGCTATTCCATACAACCTTCCACCTTCATTTTGTATGAAATATGAATTTATGTTCCTGTGTCTCATTATACCCGGTCCAGATCATCCTGGAACACGACTAAACGTGATGTTGAAGCCCTTAATTGAAGAGTTGAAACAATTGTGGAAAGGAGTTGAAGCATATGACTATGACCAGAAACAAAAATTCAATCTTCGAGTTGCGTATCTGTGGTCGGTTCACGATTTTCCGGCATACGGTATTTTCTCTGGTTGGAGTTGTCATGGAAGGTTGACATGCCCGATATGTGCAAAGGACACAGATTGTTTCCGTCTGAACTTCGGGGGAAAGATTTGTTACTTTGATTGCCATAGATGCTTTTTGCCCATGAATCACCCATTTAGGTTACAGAGGAACAATTTCAAGAAGGACAGCATTGTTGTAAAGGGACCACCAAGGCGTTTAAATGGTACAGAAATCGCTGATATGCTGAATGAGTTGGTCCTTAATGAAAATGAGGATGGATTTGTAGGATTCGGAACCGAACATAATTGGACTCACATATGTGGTTTATGGGAACTGCCGTACGTCAAATCACTAATTCTGATGCACAACATTGACGTTATGCATCAGGAACGTAATGTTGGTGAAAGCATTATAAGTACATGTATGGATTTTACTGACAGGACAAAAGATAATGTAAAGGCGAGAAGAGATTTAGCTGAGATTTGTAATCGACCAACCCTTGAGTTGACGAATAGTGGTGGCAAGCCACGTGCCCCATTTTGTTTAAAACCTAAAGAAAAAAAACAAGTAATGAGGTGGTTGAAAAATTTGAAATTCCCAGATGGTTACGCCGCAGGATTTAGAAGAGCTGTGAACTTGAAGACAGGGAAATTAAATGGATTGAAAAGTCACGATTACCACATAATAATGGAAAGACTCCTTCCTGTAATGTTTCGTGGGTACCTGAATGATGATGTGTGGAAGGCGTTAGCTGAGCTGAGCCATTTTTATAGACAACTTTGTGCGAAAGAAATTAAGAAAGATATGATGGAGATGCTAGAGAAAGAGATCCCGGTACTTTTATGTAAACTGGAAAAAATATTCCCTCCAGGGTTCTTCAATCCAATGCAACATTTACTGGTTCATCTGCCATATGAAGCTAAGGTAGGTGGCCCTGTGCAATATAGGTGGATGTATCATATTGAAAGGTCCCTAAAGAAGCTTAGAGCGATGGTTGGTAATAAGGCCAGAGTTGAAGGTTGCATCGCAGAAGAATTTAAATTGAAAGAGATAGCATACTTCACTAGTGTATACTTCGCTGAGCATCACAATGTCAACACACCTGCTACACGGTACCATATGGATGAAGACCATCCTTGTAGTGATCTCCAAATATTTGGGTGGAAGGGCATAACTGTTGGTGTTTCCACGACATATTATGTAACTCAGGAAGAACGAACAAATGCCTTGCTCTACATGTACTCAAATATGGAAGAGATGGAACAATATTTCGCGTAAGTGATTCGTTTTAGTTTTATATTTTACCTCCAAATTTTATACCCGTTTGTTTACCTATTCGTTACATTGACAGTATGTTTGATTCGAAATACTTGCCATCTGGTCGTCAACCAACGGAGAAGCAATTAGATAAATTGCGTCGAGAAGGAGTAAATGGCGGGCCTAGTTTTCTCACTTGGTTCAGAGAACATGTAAATCCTTACCTTTTCTGACACGTATTATTTTACTCTACTGGGTTAATTATCTTATAATCTCTTATGATTTGCAGTGCGTGCTCGCTGACAATGTACATATAGACTTGCGACAGCTCTCTTACGGGAGTATTAGTGCCAAAAGTTACGGTCGCTACGATGTTAATGGTTTCCGCTTCCGTTCAACTATATTTGAAGCATATCGACCTCTAGCGGCAACAACTAATACTGGTGTTGTTACAAGGGTCGTTGATGGACAAGGACACGAAATTATGTATTATGGAATCATCAACAATATAATCGAGTACAAATTTGCCGGGAATAAAGAGATTAAAGTAGTCTTCTTCGATTGTGATTGGTTCGACCCTAAACATGGTACTCGTGAAAACCAATTTGGGATGGTTGAAGTCAAACACGCGGAACGATTATCTAGTTGCGACAATTTTGTCCTTGCTCATCAAGTCGAGCAGGTGTATTATATGCCCTACCCATGTGAAAAACTAAGTGCTTGGTGGGTAGTCTACAAAGTGAATCCTCGGGAACGTCTACACACCCCTAGTGATGACGCTTATCAATTGGAGGTTGAAGAGGTCGATGAGGTTTATCAAGATGATGAATTGCCGACTTCGTTTAATGTAGAGTCAGAATCGTCGACAGATTCTTTTCTCGGCGATTCTAATGATGTGGCAGTTCCCGAGAAAAGGAAACACCAACATAAGAAGAAAAAAGTCACATGGCGTGCTTTGGGGAGAAAAGGACAAATTGATCCTGATTTTGATGATAATTGACAAGTAATTGTTTTGATACATGGATATGCAATATACTTCATATTACATGTTTTTTCATATGTACAAACCTTCTTTACTAATAAATCCTTGTTTGTGCTTATTTTGAACAGGATGTCGAAAAAGATGAAGAGTGTCACGAGGAAGCTCTTCCGCTTGGGGAGTTCATCGGCGAGTACTCCGGCGAGTACACCGACGAGTCAGGAGGACACCCTATTCCAGGGTAGTTCCTCTTCTTCAAACAGACGTCGTCAAGAGCAGCTCCTGAGATGCATAGATCCGACATTAATTGGTCGGCCTATTGCATTTCAACTAGATGAGGAGGTAACTTTCAGATTGTTTTTTATGCCAGTTATAAACTATTACTAATTGTTTCAATACTGTTTTGTAGGAGGAACAACACTTGGAGAGTGCGGGTCATGAGGATGATCGGCCGGTGGGTGGCGGGCAAGAGGGGGATGTCCCAGAGTGTGCGGCACAGAGGGATGACCCAGAGGGTGTGGGGCAGGGGGATGACCCAGAGGCCGGTGCGGGGCAGGGGGATCTCCCGGAGGGTGCGGGTCAGGAGGAAGGTGCTGAGGCTGCCGGCGGGTCCTCGGTAACTTTCAGGACGAGTCACTTGGTCGCTCCACCAGTAGTCTCTTCCGGTGGAGCCAAGATCGAGATTACGCCTGTTGGTGACGGGTAAGTGTAATACTCTTCTGTTGTTTTGCTTTTGTTTTCAAAAAATTTCTTTCACTAAACTAATTAACTTTATTTATTATGTATTTCTAGATCTTGGATTGACTCTCGGTTCGACGGCACTTCGAGGGTCAGACAGGTTAACCAGATATTGGGTAACCTGTGCCGTCTGCACTACCCAGGGATGCTGACAATGCCGACCGGTGAGCGGGTTCTATGCCAAACATGGGACCAGTACCGGTTCGCTCCTGACGGGCGACACGGAACTGCTCAGGGGGCGGTGTCTCATGACTTCTGGGTATGCAAGTGTTTTTTCAATTTTCTTTTAGAATTTTCGAGTTACAACACTATACTAATCATTATTTTTGCAGTTACGCTTTTGCTTGCCAGAAGTCGGCAATCACCATAACCATGCGCTTGTAGTCTTCAACAACAATGCGCATAAGGTGGTGAAGGACGCCATTTCGTATGCCCGCATTCAAGCGAACAATGCTTACTACAAGGAGAAGCTAGGGCAACGAATGAGCAAGGCGACGGGCTCATCGTCAGTCTATTTGACTGAAGAAGAATACCGTTCGGTAAACAATTCTAACTTTTTACCTCTTCGATTGTTGAGATTTGTTGTCATATAATACAAATAGCATCTCTGTTCAGGTGAGGATTCCGTGGTTGGCAAACCGCGAGGACGCCTATTTTGAATTCTGCAAGATTTGGTCTTCAGATGCATTTAAGAAGACTTCCGAGCAGAAAAGACAATGCCGCGGGACGGATCCGAAGCACAGATATGGTGCCGACGGACATATTCGCCACGCTAAACGCTTGGTAAGACCGATCTGTCACTCTCTAGCTATAGATACATTGTAATGCGACTAACTCATTTCTAATGCACAGGAAGCTAAATCTGGCAACGTGCCAAGTGACATAGAGGTGTATACCTCTGGTCACAAAGGAAGCGATCCGGCACAGCCAGATGTCTTGTGTAGCCAGACAGCCACGGACCATTTGGTGAGATGTTATTAAGAGTTGACGTAATTTCATTTTTCTGCGTCTAGCTAATCGGACATGTTTTTTGCAGGCGCAGTATGGTGAACACATGGTTCGACTCCATGGAGAGAACTATGATTGGCGGAGAGAACCTGTGGACCAAATGGCCGTGTACTCCAGCGGAGGTGGCAAAAGCCATGGACGGTGAGACAATGTTTTTATTAATGTTTTGTGTATGGTATTGTGATGGTAACTAACCCCTGTTAATGTTGCAGGTACTCCATGTTCAATGGAGTTATTGACTCGAGAGCGGTGAGAGCTCAGAAGTCAGCTCAGTCGTCGCAGAGCTCCGTCGGAGTTGGCTCCAGCCGTCGTCGCTCAGAAGAAACCCCGGAGATGGTTCGGATGAGGGAGGACATGAGGCGGCGCGACGAGCACTACAAGAAACAACAAGAGTACTATACCGCCTGCTTAGCACAACAGCAGGCGATGATCCAAGTAAGCTTACTTTAGAGTGTTGCAGTTCAAAAGTATTCAGAAATAGGTTTAGAACTAACTGATTACATTACAACATGTGTAGCAACTAGCCCAGCAAAACAGTGGATTTGACATGTCCATTTTCCAACCACTACCTCCCCCGCCACCACCACTATCTCCTACATCACCTGAGGTACCTCCTAAACACTTAAGTTAGCGTTTAGAAGGGTAGTTGAGTTCGTTTCTAATTTTGTCTATTTCTTCAGTGTTTCCGTACGCCTGGTCAAGATGGAGCCTCCGGGGCAAATGTGGACGAAGCGGGAGGCAGCGGCGGCGCCCATGACCCAAATGTGGGCGATCAGTGAGTATATGGACAAAATGACTTTGTATGTGGCTCTCGCTGTGTTTTGTGAATTTGTATGTGAGTTTGGATGTTATATGTGAATTCAGATGTTTACTGTGACTTTGGATATGAATTCAGTTATATTATGTGATTTTGGATGTGATGTGTGAAGTGTGGATGTGATTTTGGATGTGAGATGTGGTTTTGGATGTTATATGTGAAGTTTGAATGTGATTTTGGATGTGAAATGTGATTTTGGATGTGTATGATGAATGTATGTGAAATTGTGGTTGGATGTGAGTGTGAGTAGGGGAACCAGGAAAAAATAAAAAAAAAAATACCAGGTAACTTCCGTCGGCTTTGACCATAGCCGACGGAAGTTAGCTGGTTTCGGCCACGTGGGCAGAAAGGCTAACTTCCGTCGGCTATGGTCAAAGCCGACGGAAGTTACCTGCCCCTAACTTCCGTCGGCCAGCCTGGCCGACGGAAGTTAAAGCCCCCCTGGTGACGTGGCAGAGTTCGGGGCTAACTTCCGTCGGCCACGTGAAGCCGACGGAAGTTAGCTAACTTCCGTCGGCGGCCGACGGAAGTTAGCTAACTTCCGTCGCCGCGCTTCCGTCGGCCAAAGGCCGACGGAAGATAGCGTTTTGCCGACGGAAGTTGGCTTCTTCCGTCGGGAAAGGGCTAACTTCCGTCGGCTTTGGCCGACGGAAGTTGCCTGTTTTGTTGTAGTGTTTGTTATATTTATAACTGTCAATAAACTATGTTAGTTACTATTAATATTTAGTAATTATCATTAATGATAACTTAAGACGTCAATATTCATCACAAAATAAACATAATAATAACTGGTTATGGCTAATAACATCTAATTATAATTATTTTTAGCTTAAAATACTTAATAACAACTAGTCTTAACTAATCATAGATAATTAGTGTAGTTAATATAAAGTGGACGATGTTGTTCGATTCAACATTTGGAAGGAATATTCTAAGAATCTAAAGCAATCCATCCTAGACGATTTCGTACAGTATAGCCAACCAAACATGCTTATTGTTTTTGACGCTGCACCGAACCATTCTTGATGGGTTTGGTTCAAACAACCAAACACTACCTAAATTACTTAGGGTTTTGTTATATGATATTCTACCTTGGCATATTTAAGGAACGTTTAGTTCCATGGACTAAAATTTAGTCTCTGTTACATCGTATGTTTGAATATTAATATGAAGGATTAAATGTGAACTAATTATAAAAATAATTGCAGAATCGAGAGATTATTCGCGAGACGAATTTATTAAACCTAATTAATTCATAATTAGCAAATGTTTAATGTAGCATCATATTGTCAAATCATAGTGTAATTAGGCTCATTAGATTTATCTCGTGAATAATCTACCGATTATGAATAGATTTTATAAATAGTCTACATTTAATACTCCAAAATAATATTTTTTGGACTAAAGAACCAAACAACACATTAGTTATGAAGTCGTTTGTTTATAAGTGAAAGCACATGATAGCCACCTAAGAATTATTTTTAATATATCGAATGGAGACATAAAAAATTTGTTGAATGAAACTCACGTATTATCTCTCGTTGGTTGGAATGAATTTAATTTTCATTTGTAAATATTTAAATGGTTTTCCATCTTAAACTATTTATGATATGCTTAAACCGTTGTATTTATTATAATTAAATATAAAACACAAAGTCATGTATAATTATATTTTAATTAAATTTAGGATTATTCTATCCAACTTATATCTAAACCTAGATATATCGTTTTGTTTTTACACCATTAAACCCATGATTATTTCGTTTTCGCACAAAAACTAGTTTAGAAATAATGTTATATTGAAAAGTCATACAAATTTTAAATAATCATGTATGTATTGATATATTGATAAACTAATACACAAATCAACGATAAATTGTTTTTTTGTCAGATACAATACATCACTACAAGAATCTGAAAAACTTCCGTCGGTTAAAGCCGACGAAAGTTAAGTCTTTCTCGACGGAAGAAGCCAATTTTTGTCGGTAAAAGCCTAACATCCGTCCACATCTGACCGACGGAAGCGGTTCGATGAGAGTTAGCTAACTTTCATCGGTTAATGTTTGGCCGAGAAGTTATTTTTTTCTTTTTTGTATTTCTGTACATTCAATAATTTTCGTCGCCCAAACATTCGGCCAAGCGTAGCCGACGAAAGTTATCGGGGAAATCGTTAACTTCCGTTGGCCAAATGTTTGGCCGACGGAAATTATTGAATGTACTGAAATAAAAAAAGAAAAAAATAACTTCTCGGCCAAACATTAACCGACGGAAGTTAGCTAATTTCCGTCGGCCAAGCGTAGCCGACAAAAGTTATCGGGGAAATCGTTAACTTCCGTTGGCCAAATGTTTGTCCGATGGAAATTATTGAATGTACAGGAATACAAAAAAGAAAAAATAATTTCTCGGCCAAACATTAGCCGATGGAAGTTATTTTTTATTTTGTTTTTTTCTGTACATTAGAAAAGATACATGTTGATCATTGGTAATTTTTTTCTTTTTTTTCTGTCCATTCAATATACATCCTCAAAGTTTAAAGCATGAACACTGAAGTGACCATCATACTAATTACAAACATGTATTCATGTTCATATTACAAGTATTCACGAACTTAAATATTACAAGTATTCACAAACTTAAATAATCATGCCACGTTTGATGACAACACCATTCACACAGAGGCAAGAAATAATCTAAATGATTCAACGACTTGGTGGAAATAAATACCGGCCCTAGAGTAATGCTCACAGGAAAGGAATATATATACTTGGCAAGGAATATGTCTAAGGCTATTCATAATGATGAGTTTCATAGTACTGTTTCATAGAATACCACGTCAGTTTTACAACTGAATGAAATACCCTCTCTCAGTGGAGAGTTTCATTTCACTATTTTCTATGCTAACCAGTGTAATTAAATGCAACTAGCTCTCATGAAATACCCTCTCTCTGATGAAACGATTTAGCTCTCAATGGTTGTTTCATTTCGTTTCATCCGTCTTGGGAATGGGTTAGCACCATGTCATGGTAATAACACTACTTCCTTCTCTTTCTTCATTAATTGAATGTCATGTAAGCAAAAAATTTGATGTGACATGATAATTAATACCATAAAACACCTCATGAAACTCTTATTGTGAATAGCCTAAGATCATACTGCCCGTGGCCACAAAAGACCATCCAGGCCCTATGTTATACATAATTTTGCAGCACACATGTATTTTTGCTAAATGTTGGGAGATTTAAAAGATGCAAAGAATAGGATAGGAAGCTGGATGCGGCTATCACACAAAGTGAACCAATCTGCATCATCCTCCTGCATTCACATACATAAATTTTTCTCCATTGTTACAAAGTATCCTTCTGCCATTTCACATTTACTGGAAAGTATTTCAAAATAATCAATCATAGTAAGAAATCAAGTGTGAAAAAAGGTGAGGAACAACTATAGACTGTTCTGACTAGCAGAACAAATTTGGATTTCATGAGAAATACATGGTAGCATCGGTGTAGTCATCGATAAAGTAAACCACTATAGCACCCCACACCCTACAATCCTACATCTTGCATGTTTTAAATTCTAAACAATTTGGATCAAATATTAATGCAGAGCAAAAAACCTCATTTAACTTAGAGCCTGTTTGGTCCTTTAGGGACTAAACTAAACTTTAGCCTCCTCTTTTTTATAGGACTAAACTTTAGTTCCTTCCTGTTTGGTTCTAAGGACTAAAGGACTAAAGGAGACTAAGGACTGAGAGGTAATTAGTACTTTTAGTCTCTTTTAGCAAGGTTTTGGGAACTAAAGGGCTAAAGTTTAGGGACTAAACTTTAATCCCTTTTAGTCCTCATGTTTGGCAATTTAGGGACTAAAGTTTAGTCCCTAAACTTTAGTAGCCCCAAACCAAACACCCTCTTAACACCCAACCCAACAATATTATAGATCAAAGATCAATGGCTAGTGTTATAGATGCTACCAAATCATGTTTTAGTCATACATCTGTGGGTCTCTATGCCTTGGAACTGAAAATACAACACAAAGGTAAGCAATAGTCTATGTTTTATTTATAAAAATTAATAAATTAAATCTTCATCGATAAGGTGCAATGGTCTCTGGAATTCTAACATATTAATTGGATGAACCTACGGTTAACCTACTGTTAAATTTCTTGAATAAACACGGCAAAAGAAAATTAGATAGATTAAAAGCAGCTGGCGTTTTGAGCTCCCACATTGAGCCACGCCAGCGTGCTTGCAAAAAAGCTCCTCAGGTTTGGTCAAATTAATATAGCACAATGGCTAGGCCATTTTGCAAAAACATCCTTCACTTTGCTGACTATACCTCAGATTCTCAGAAATATCACTTTTCCCCTTTCCCCTCCCCCTCTCCATCCTCTCCCCTCCTTCCAGGACTCTCCAGCTGCTCTCCTTCTCCCTTCTCTCTCCTAGCGACGCGATAGAGGCAATGACCACCGGAGCGACGTCCACCCACCGACTCTAGAGCACCACCTGCAGGCCTCCCGATGCAATGTGCAGTCACCACAATCGGTGAGTGGGGCACAACTTGTTGTCATCAACCATCTCATGTGAAGAACCAACTGAAGCTCCCTAGGATTGGTTGTTTCTCTAGATTGCGTTCTAACCATAGAATCACAAATCAAAAATGCCAGATCTTTCGTTGCAGATGGAAAGAAAAGGGGGGAAGGCACGGGGTGGAGGGCGTGTATGCCGTGGCGGGACTAGGCTGGTGTGCTTGCCGGGGACTGGCTACAGGGTGCATAGGTCAGTTCATCCTGAACCTTTCTCGGTATACTTTTTATGCGTAGTATACCTTTTCAGTTCATCCATAATACTAGCTTATGCACAACTTTTTCTTCAGAGTTGATACATCTCTTTTTTATGGATGTCTGGGTGATTGTTAACCTCTTCTGTTTATATTATTACTTGTTCTTCGATTAATGGTGCTATGGTTCATATTATGTTGATGGCATTTTTGTGGTACTCAATGTCTTTAAGAAAAATGTTTCAGACATAAGGATGACATGTGTTATGGGAGTGGAACTACTACTATCTTCAGTTTTGATCAAGGCAATATTGACTTGGTGGGTTTAATTATCACTTCATTGATTTGATGTTATACTAGAAAAATATACTTGATCATTCCGTCATGATCATTATGTTACAATATCTAATGACATACAAAAATTCAATACAGTTGAATTTATCAGTAGGGTTTAATCACCTTGAGCAAAGTGGAAATGTTGAAATGATGGCATGATATTTCTGTAACATCTAATCTTTAATAGTGTCAATAAAAAATGTTTAGTAATAATTATAATAGCTTTCACGTATCACTGTGAATATATGACAATGATGACTATACCTCTTTTTAAACTTTTATGTGCTATTATGATCATTTTTTTGTTTCTTATCATAATTTCAATCAAACTTTTAATCTATCTAATCTTCATGATGACTATCAATATTGCTAGGATAACTTTATATTGCCATCTTATGTTCCTTCTGTTACCGAGGTTTTGTAGTTTCATGTGGGTTGTTCATTTAGTTGAGAATGTGCAGTCCTGTTACTCTAGATCTGCACTATGAGTTTATTTAAAGGTGTCTGCGTTGTGTCCAAAACATACTAGCCCTGTGAGATCTTTTTTTCGTTTCTTATCATAATTTCAATCAAACTTTTAATCTATCTATTTTTTCTTATTACATTAGTCATTATTTTTTATACATTCAAATTAGTACGACATTCTTATAGACTCACTGATGGTCACATCTCTTTCTTATGAGTATCCAATCAGGTTGTTTTAAAATGATACGGATGCCTCATTTAGAATGTAGATCTAAGAGTTGAAGAGTGTATCAGAATCATGCTTGTTTTGTTCTTTACACACTGTTTGCACTGTAGGTGCATTGTACTTACATTTTCAACAGTTGTTTTAGCTATCTTGAACCAACTATACCTGCTTTCTGACCCATTTATTGTGACAGATATGGTCCGCACTATATGCTTTTTGACTATATACAGTATTACATTGTTCTCACTGTGGGTGAGCAGTTCAACTGTGCCATTTGCTTTGTTCCGTCCCTTTTCCTGCTCTTGTTCTTCAACTTTGTTCTTGCTGAATCTAAGTCTGTGTTTTGCTGAATCCAAATATGTGTGCTTGGTGAGTTCTCTTTCTATAATTTGGTTTTTCTTCATTTACACTTTCCACTGCTATCATTTTCCTTTATTTTCGCAACTTCTCTACAAGTGAATAGAGTTTCTCTCAGTTTGGGTACTGAATGTGTTGTGAAAGAGCAATCCTTCCATGGTGGATGCTTCATGGACTTATCATGATCAATTGGTTAGTCCATCTTTAAACCTGCAATTTACAATGTTACATATATCATCTGCTATTCAACGTAACACATGCTTTAATATTTTTCTTGTATATTCAAGGTTGTTGAGTTCATCATTCTCAGTGCCTTGCAGCCCATACTTAATTTGGACCCTACATTGTTTGTACTATGGATGCACTGCATTTACATTTTACAACAGTTGTTTTATTGTGAAAGAGATTGTTTGCACTGTACGCTTTTTTTACTATATACAGTGTTACATTATTTGCACCGTGGGTGAACAGTGCAATGTGCTTTTTCCAATGCTTTACATGTGCTTTTGATACATGATCCTTTACATATATCTTGCGCCATCTACCATGTTCTGTCTCCTTTTGCTCTTGTTCCCGAACTTTCTTCTTGCTGAATCCAAATCTATGTGCTCGGTGAGTTCTCTTTCTATATTTCGGTTTTCTTTCATCTACATTTCCCAATGCTATCATTTCCTTTCTTTTCGCAGCTTCTCTACACATTGTTATTTATTGGTTGATTTGTTACTTTGCTTATGCCCTTTACATGGTCAGTGACGAGTAAGGAGGAAGTCATGAAGAATAGGGAGGAAGACCTGAAGAGTTGGGTTAGTTTTCACTTCTCAACTTAAGAAGCAGTGTAGACTGTAGGTCAGTCCACTAGGATCTGAAGTCACTAAATCTCTATTGGTTAATAACAAATACGTTGTGAAGGTATGCCCTCTTATCCCACTCTTGCCATATTCTCTTGAGCTGATTGATTTGACTTTTTGCCACTTCTATGAGGAAATACCTTGTGTCGAGTCACTCTCCATGTACCTTTTTTTATAACTGTTATTATTATGTTCATTGGAATAATCTATCTTTCTAATCTAATTGCTAGGGTGAAAAATGATTAGACATTGAACTAAATAGTTTAATAAAGTAAAAAAATCTATTTTTGATATATTAATAATTACTTGGTACCAGTCCTGACTCTATTTGCATGATATTGACATAGCTCCGAAATATTGATAAGAGATCCCTGATTTCCTGTTATTTAGCTTTGATCCTAACCATGGTTTTATTTGTTGGCCCTTCTGATGTTATGCATTGATTAACTCATTAACTATATATTGTTGGCCCTTCTGTGATTCATTTAGTATTATGCAATTTCATATGGTCATGGAGGCCTTTGTACATTGTTATTTTTAGACAAACAAATGAACCAACTTATGTGATGCTATTGTTCTGTACATATGATTCTTGGGTATAAGGATCTGTGGAGGTGTAAGGAGATGAGTTATACAAGATGATAAATGTTGACAGTGGAGTGGCTCTTGCGAAGCTTGCAGACAAGTTGGCTATGTTTGCTGATGTGATTCTTGTGAGACTGTGGTATTCTATTGTTTCTTTTTATAAAACATGAGTGATAGAAATCTTGAGTGTTTGGTCATGATAATTTTGAACTTGCTTTCTTTCACAGACCTTTTCCCCTTCCACATTTGGAATCTCCACCTGTTTTGATTATCTGTTTAGAGGCCAACTAAAGCCACAATCCTGACGTGTTTTCTCATCACAGATTGTCATGAATGAGGTGGGGAAGTGGCTACACCCTCTAGAACCAGTGAATTTCTACATGCAGATGTACCCAATTTTTCTCAGATAATATACTGGTAGTCGTTGTGGTTGTGAATTCAACTACATGTGAAGGTATAGCGACTTGTGAATGTGTGATGGAGTTTATATAATTAATTGAACTGCTAATGAATTGTGGCAAATCAACTTATGTTGCAGTAAACATTTTGTGAAAAATCAGTTTCCGGTTCATATGTCAGATGATATGTTAAAAGGTTTCTGATTTGTTATATGCCTATTTTACTCCCTTTTCAGTACGTTTAGTTGTTATGTGTTTTCTTGTACTACTTAGTGTACTACTTAGGTTATCTCTTTTCAATATTGTTTATGTTTTCTTGTAGGCTTCTAAAGATGCCATGCAAATTGTGAGTCACATAATATGTTGCCCATTAATTGTCGTAGCTATTTGTTTAAGTAATCCAATACTCTGTAACAGCCGAAACTCATCGGCTAGCACTACAAGAGCTAGGCGACCTACTTGTTCCTTGTATGCCAATAATTTTTTGGCTTGATTTCTTTGTTTAGAGTTCAGATTATCTATTGGTATAATTATTTATTTCTTATCTAACATTATGTAGTTTCAAATTTCAAAACAATACATATACTTATATAACATATATATATATATATCCATTGTTATAATTTGTACAAACAATAATTTTTTCACAGCGCGCAACGCGCGCTTTGCCGTCTAGTACATTACAAATCTACAAAAGTAAGTTGGAGGAAAGGTGAGCTCACAAGCGATGAGATGAGGAGACGCTGACGCATCGAGCCTGTATGCGATGGCGGTGGAGGAGGCAGTCAGAAGACATGGAGGCGTGAAGGCGGGGATGTGCGGAGGCACGGCTGGAGGTGGGGAGGTGGGCGACGGGCGGAGGGCAAGGTGGGGAGGCGGGCGGAGGGCGAGCGAGGTGCGGAGGCGGCGGCCGAGAGGCGGGGAGGCGAGGTAGTGAGGCACAGTGGCAGGCGGCGGAGGAGGGCGAGGTAAGGGAGGCGAGCGGCGGCGAGGCACGGAGGGAGGCTAGAAAAACCTAAGCGCGTTGGGAAAAAAATAGGATGCGCTAGCTGGTGATTTGGGGAGAAAATTTTCTTCCGTCGATTGAAGGCTTGGCCGACGGAAATTAACTTAACTTCCGTCGGCTGCAGTTAAAGCCGATAGAAAATAACTTAACTTTCGTCTGCTTTTATATAGGCTGACGGAAATTAAAAAGCCGATGGAAATTTATCATTTTCTTGTAACGCGTATTCAAAAACCGAACGGACGTACTGAGGATTCATGGCAAGTCGCAAGTGATAAAAGAACATGCAGAGTTTGCGTTTAAAGATTCTTGATCCCGAGGCGACACGCAGGAGGTGTTGCGTGCACGTGCAGGCGTATGGGATCACGAGGAGGCTGTCGTCGCGAGACGACGGCCGGCGCACAATCGCATGCTGCCACTCGCTAGTCGCTACCCAGGAAAGCTTCTGACTTCTACACCGTTGCGTTGCACGGCAGCTTTGTGCTGATTTGAGTCACTTTTATCGATCGGATTTGTCCGCTTACGCGCGTCCCCTTCGTTTCACCGCCATTCTCTTTAGATTATATAGCTCTCGGTTTGTGCGTGGGATGTGGTGATGATTGGGACACTTTTGCTTTCGTGGGATATATAACGAGAAATTTATTAGTTTCATCTCTAGTTCTTTCGTCAAGGCAACGGAACGATTGTGTGGTTCAGAGCACTCTCATTTATCAAATAAATTATGCATTTATGTGCTAATCATTCCTAATGATACTAATAATAGGTAATTGACACTAATGCATGTGACATTTATCCTAATATTTATGGATTAACTATGAAAATTCTAATTATTTTTAAGCAATTAATATAAGATAGTGGGGTTTATATTAATTAAGACGGAGGAATAAAACAAGATTACAACCCTAGTAGATTGTAATCAACAAAAAACAAAAATTACATACTACACATGGCTAGCAACAATCACCCACAACCTAAGGGCAACACAAACCAAAAGCAAGTCGCCGCTAGGCGAAACCGACTAACGCTAGTGAGAGAGACACCAATAAGACATTTAAGACGATGCCTCCAGAGAGGTTACGACGCAGAAGTGCCACTATCATCTGCTTAAGAGCTTTAGGATAGGTTTTTACCCGAAGAGCCTTACAACAGGGAGAGAAAACAATTACATGACAAAGCCTCAAAAGAGAAATGTGGCTGTTGGGGGAATTAGTTTTTCCTTGAACAGAGGCCAAATGACGTCAGCCTCCGACGGCCTCGGGCCTGGTGCCTGTCAGCTGGCGAAGCCTGAAGGCGAGCTCCAGCCTCCTCTGACGAAGTCAACTCCAAGATCAGGCAAGACTTGCCCCTCCGGAGCCAAGCCTCCGGGATCCCTCCGGGTCCCCTCCAGTGACAAGCTCCGGGACCCCTCTGGTCCTCCTCGAAGCCTTCTCTGGAGCTCTCTTCAGGGTTCGATTCAGACCTCTCTTCGGGGTCTGCCTCCTTCGGAGCCCTCTTCGGAGTTCCCTCAACTACCTCTGACTGAAGACCTCCGGTAAATGCTCCGGACCAGAGGAAATATCCAAGTATCGCTGTAGTGTAAAGCTATACCGGGGACCTCACCCCTGGTACTCCGCATACCTACTCCAGAAGTGACGTTTATCTACTAAGTCTATAAAGTCAAATGTACAGTAGTCTAGCCTTTTTCCCTTCTTGTCGCTGTAAAGTCTACGGCTTGTAGAGGGCAATTGAGTCTTTTCCTTTGGCCTGTGTGCCTATAAAAGCAGGGTCACGCCCTTATAATAGACAAGTTATTTAGTAGAGGCAAAACTATGCCAAATCCACTGTAAACTGGACGTAGGGCTATTATTCCTCCAGGGAAGCCTGAAGGAGTATAAATTCTTTCCCCCTCTGTGAGAACCCTTCAAGGTTCACTCTACATACCATATACCACATAAAAACCTATTGTAGCTAACACAATTGCTACAAACAGTGGCGTCTGAAGACATCATCGATGTTGACCTAACCAAATTGAACGGTGGCGGCTGGGGAAGAGATTCCGCCCGAGCCATTTCCAGATGATAACATGGGCGGGTGTGGAGGTTCCCTCACATCCTATTCTTCCCCAACCTATTTTTATTTACTCTCTTCATACTAGAATATTGTAAGTTTTATGGTTTCAGATTTACCTTGAGGTATGTAAGTATGGATCCGATAGTGATTAGATAGAGTAATAAATAATCAAGTATGAGTAGATAAGTATTTTAGAGATAAAAATCATCTTTTAAAAGTAATATGATGCAATGTTAGTATATTCAAAATAAATTTTAAATCCTTGAAACTTATAACAATATTTTAAGATGAACAAAATAGTTTATTCACTAACCAAAACAATGGTACGAGCCCTTGTCACGAGACTTGGAACGTTTCATTTAGGGTTGGTAACGAGCCGAGACTCGGCTCGGGCGAGTAGTCGCGAGCCATCTTGGCTCGCCTTGTCTACAACAACCCAACAGCCTAGCCCAACATAGCTTGTCATCTGCAACAACTTGGCAGAAAAAATAATCTCAAAAGTTAGAAGTACCAACAGTACCTGCCTAAAAGGTTGTCAGCCTAGTAGGATTCTGGCTGACTGGGACTACGTCGCCGGCATGGCCGCACGGGCCACGTGTCTTGCCACTGCCTGCTTGCGGGTTGCTGGTTCGAGTGTTTATACCTACCTCACTAAGTCATTGGGCGCTGCCATGTTGGCTTTGTGGGTTGGGGCGTCGGGCCTTCGGTGCTTTGGGGTTCGGGTGGAGGTGTTAGATAGCGACGTGGTGGGTGTCAGGTCGCTACGAGTGGTGGCTTGGGGACTAGAGGACGATTGAGAGTTTGTGGAATGCAAGTGTATGGTGCGATCGGCGAGCGACGAGTGACGGCTAGGGCTAACTCTAGCCTCTATGTTTTGACACATAGTGCGCTATAGGTCCATATAGGCTAGAATTCTCTCACGCGGGCGTTAGGACTAGTAGTCTATCCTGGTCTATGCGCTTGGGGTCGGTAGGCCACCTAGCCACGCTCGTATGCCAATTTGGTCAGTTGTCAAGCCAGGAAATTGACTCGAGTTCGACTTGTGGATGCTAAGAGCCGAGCTAAGGTGGGGTCCCACTTTTTATGGCGATTAAATTTCGCCACCCACTTTTTCCCTCCCACGTTTGTACCGGGCACGCTTGATTTTTCGGAGCACGGCTTTTTGTGACCGACGGATGGGTCCGCGACGGCGTGGGGCCACGTGTCGGTGATATGTGTATGTATGTTCTCCTTTGCCAGTGCACGGGTGCGGTGCTCTCGGTTCCTGCCATGCCGCCGGATCTTCTGTACCGTATCTGTACCTCTTCGTTTATGGTCCATTCCCATTGGGACGGATAGCAGACTAGTATCTCCATCAGCTGCGGTTGATTGATTAGGAGGGATAAATGCCACTTTTTTTTCCATTTTGCTACATTATTATTAAGAAAATTTTAATTTTACCACTTATAATTTTTGTGTATTATTGTTGACGTCAAGATTTGGTAAAGCCCAAGTCTACTAAAATATCACACGGTCGACAGAAGCTAAAAAGGATCCGGTTAAAAAAGTCAAGGAAGCTTGTCCATGACATATGCATGATCCGATAGGAAGAACCGATGGAGATAAGAACGGAAATAAAATAAAGATTATCTAAAATCGATTAAGATAGCATGTTTGGACGACAAGTCTCTAGACTATAAATATGTACCTTAATTAGATTAGAAAAACACAACTCTATCAAACAACTACATTCGGTGCATCGCCACCATTGGCTTTCAAGGTTATCCCGGTAGGGTTCAACATTCGGAGCTAGATTGCATTGTTTTGATCTCCGACGAAGAGGTGAGTCTCATCACCCCCGACGTTCGTATCAACTAAGCTAGTATCCTCACGGTTGCATCAGTTTTGATCTCTCGAGGAGAACGTCGAAACAGTACAGTACTGTCGCCGGTTGTTCTCGGTATATTAGCTAGGTCTAAAGCTGCATCAGATTGATATCTTGATTGATGTGATCTAGGTAGTTTGGGACTTTATTGGTTAAGTCTGATATCTCTTGCTATTATATTTTTTTCATATTGTATATTATTCATCTGAATAAAGCATGCACAATACTTTGACATACTATTAATATCATCATGATTAGCTACTATCTTGGTTAGCTCTGATCTAGTTATTATGATGATTTTCATAATATAGACATGTTATCTAACGCATTTTATTTATTTTTGTCAGAGTATAAACCGACGGGTTATCTTTAATTTAACGCCACATCTCATAAGCCATCGAAAAAGCATTCATCAGCCTATGTGGTAAATTGCCCATCTTATCGGCTGATGGCATGCTCGCCCGATTGCTTCATCCCTGGTCATCGACCCTATAGCTGATAGGCATGATATTTCACAAATATCTCATTCTCATTGCGGTCATCGGCTCGATACATAATAGGTCATACTACTAATCGTATTTTCATGTGTTAACCTTATCAGTTGCAGGGTTAAACTAATTGACACGCATTGAACATTTTTTTGAGAAGGTAGAATCTATACTAGAGTTAAGCAGATCTCTAAAATCACGCGTGTGTTAAAGTGTAACAAAAAAGACACCAAAAAATATCTTAATAGTCAAATATGGAGATCATACATCATCCACAACACCGACAAAAACAACATTTTTATGGTAAAAGAGAGACTTTATCTTATTATTATAATAATAGTGTGTTGTTTACGATGTTGGCAAAATGAATTACACTTCGTTTTGTGCAAATAATTTTTAGTCACTTTGCAAAAACTTAATTACTGACACAGCCCTGCTATGTACAACACATCATTCTTACGCCGGATTGTACAAAAAAAAATTGTGATCCACTGGCCACAGGGGATCCCCTCATCCTTGTTCCCTTGCTTTTTCAGGTCGGTGGTGATGGGCCCTTGCCACGTCACTGGTAGCACAAATGTTCCTTAGAAGATTTTTCGATGTTATTATAATTTTTCCAATTTAAAAAATATATTATTAGCGTGTCACTAACAGAGGCTTACCACAGATACTGTTACAGTGATATTTTTTTAGAAAATTGTAATGACATTTTTATAAATTTTTGTATTTTTTCAATGTACTCCTCTCCACAAATTACCATACAAGGTTAAAATGTTGGGTATCAAAAATATTAAATGTGTGCTAGCCGTTTAATATTTTTTTTAAAAAAGCCACAACTCCCCCTACCACCCCTCACGCGCAACGTCGCAACTGTCTCCTCCTTATGCACGCAACACAACAACCAAAAATCCCTCCGACGTGCTCAATGCCGCTTTAGCGCTCTCCCTCTCGCCCACACACTACTCAGCATCGCAACCACCATACGCACCCACGTTGCCACGACCGGTGTTGAGTTGTGCCTCCCTTTTTCCCGCGCTCCATGCCACGCTGGACGCCCATGGCACCCACCTCTGTGTCACGCTCAGCGGCTCGCGCCGCACTCGCTGCCTACGCACACCGTCCTCATGATTCCCACGACCTCGGGTATGACCACCCCACGCCTGATGCCCGTGCCCGACGCCTACATCCTCGATGCCCACAGTATTAGATTTGGCCATCCCATGCGTGACTGTCGTGTCCTCTACTATTGCTGCTACCATCATCGAGAGGGGATGAGGTCATTGTCAGGTGAGGAAGCGGTTGAAGGGGCCCGCATAGTAGGGCATAACAGAGGAGTACAAGAGCGTGTTATGGTCACTGTCCAATGTTAGTTCTAAACCTATAAATTTTACGAGTTTATGTTTAGATTTAGTTTTAAATACTTGGATTTTATGAGTTTGGGTTTGCACGAGTTTCATGGTTTGCTTCGCAGCGGTTTTTTATTAAAGCCATGAATTTTACACTCGTTGCCATCCCTAGTTGCTGAATATTTAATTTCTGCTTCATGTACGTATATTTTCCGTACTAAGATCAAATCAAATGTTTTCACATTAATAACGGCAGTTGCAACCATGGAATTACACGTGTACCGTATGCATCTCCATCACACGGTCCTCCTCCGAACCATTTTTTTTAAATTCATTTCCCCCCTCTCCATCAATTTATTAAATATTTAATCTATTAATCACTGTTCATAAAAACCTCCCGTCCTTTTCGAAAATTACAATTACCCACTCCCAATAAGACGCCCACCCCCATCACCACGCCTTCGTGCTCCTCCCGTCTCCGTCTCCGTCTCCGTCTCCATCCCCCTCCCCCGCTTTCCTCTCCTCCGCCGTCGCCGACCACCGCAGGGAGCCCGGATCCATCTCCGAGGTGCGTGCTTCTTCCGCTCGTATTTCTGTTATCCCTCTCCCTGATCCGATCGACGCCGCTGCATGCTTCCTCCCCGGGGCCCGATTTGGATTTCTCTGTTGCTCCTTTCTTTCGCCGTCTCTACGTCCGTGGTACTTTTCTGCGGCGGGGCGGTCGGTTCGACGGCGGGGCTGCTCCGGTTCTTGGCGGTGGCCGGTGGGCCGGTCGATTTGGCCGGGTCCCCGTGCGGGTTTCTGGGGTTTAGGGTTGGGGGGATTCAAGCTCGATTCGCACCGGAGCTCGCCGGGTGCGCTTGGATCGCCCGCTAGATCGGGCGGAAAAGCTCGTGCATTTTTTAAGCTTCCCCTTTCAATCCCGTGATCTCCCGAGCTGTACGATCTGGTTAGGGTTAATGATGATTATGGTGGCACTATCGCTCTAAGTTGCCGTGCAACTCCATTTCTTATGATGTCAATATTTAGGGATTTAGGGATTGAGTGATTTGTGTTTGTAAGTATCTATCACCCGGGGTGGCTGGAGCCTGGATGCGAGCCTGTACTGTGTGCGATCTGTAGTAATAATTGCAGCATTGTCTCGTACATAGACCCAAAGGGAAACTCCCATCCATC
The DNA here is from genome assembly GCA_019279435.1 of Zizania palustris. Classification (NCBI taxonomy): domain Eukaryota; kingdom Viridiplantae; phylum Streptophyta; class Magnoliopsida; order Poales; family Poaceae; genus Zizania; species Zizania palustris. The sequence goes on along the minus strand of JAAALK010000288.1, from coordinate 1,895,593 downwards.
GATTTGCTCCCCTTAGTACATTAAGTAAAATTGGACTGCCTACAGCTCTATCCCCATTTAATGCTCGTGGTTTCAATATTACAGCCGGTTACTTACAATGTTTTCCTTCACGAGGATAAATTTGTGTGGTTAGGTGTAGAATCAGCATTGCTTGATTCTACTGTGTGCCTGTGTGGCAAGTGTATGTGTTTGTGTCGCCGTACAACTCGATGCCGCTTAAAGTCCAAAGAATTTCATCTTCCAGATCTCATGAGCCAAACTGTTTGCTAAGACTTATGTTTATTAATGCCATTTGGTTTGTAGATTAATCTTGTAGGCTATAGGCTATATTATTCTGTCAAGAGCTCACTAATGGTTTTTTAATATTCGTTTTGCAGAAATGGATGCCTGTTTTTCAACACAGCTTATTGACGGAGATGGAGTTTTCAATGTTTTGGGATTGGAGAACTTCATGAAGGAAGTTAAATTGGGAGAATGTGGGCTCTCATATGCTGTTGTGTCAATAATGGGTCCGCAAAGTAGTGGTATGGTGTATTACCTTTCATCTTTTATTCTATCTTGTTTAATGAGTTCTCTCTTTTACCCCAATACCATTGTTCATCAATTCCCTTTTACCTTTTTTTTTACAGGAAAGAGTACACTTTTAAACCATCTTTTCCGCACCAATTTTAGGGAAATGGATGCTTTCAAAGGAAGGCATGTTGTTATTCTTTTGTAGCTCATGCTTTTTCTCAGTAGAGACTTTCCTGGCTTTGGTGGAACTGATTCTTATTCATAATCATTTTCAATATCATCTCCTTAAATTTTCAGGTCACAAACTACGAAAGGTATATGGTTGGCGAAGGCCCATAATATTGAACCATGCACCCTTGTAATGGATTTGGAAGGCACTGATGGTCGAGAGAGGGGAGAGGTAATACAAAAAGGATTTTACCTGGTCTGTAGTTAATTCGAGCACATGCTAGTGTTAGTGTGAGAAAACACATTTCAGTTCGCTTCTGCTTTTCCAACATAATGTTTGTTGACGCAAAGGTTTTTGTGTATCTTATAGATTGGAGTTGAGGAGTGTCCTGTACTAGCAGGGGCACCATCCAGTTAGCCAGTCCGTAAGCTTATAAACCTATAAGGGCCCTCCCATTGATTTCAAGATCAACATATTCTGACTTGTAATTCAATTAGATATGTAGGGAGTAGCTTGTGAAATAATCTTAGTATTGTCGAATGTCGATTGCATTTTGGTTTTATGTTATAAGTCCACAAGCTTAAGCTGAAGTTTGCTCAGACTGACCCTTTCAACTGCTCATGGCTTTCAGGGTTATGAGATGTTTTCTATTTGTTGGGTAAATTGCAGTTTATGCTGGGCATTTTTGACCCAACTTTCATAAAATGCCAGTATTAGACTATCAGCAAATGGTTTAACTCAATACAACCTTTAGGAAAACATTGCCATAAAACAGTAGCATCCATGATTCATCTGCTTCCTGCAATTGGCTTTGACGGAATTGTAAACAACAACTTACACATTGTAATGAGATGATGAATTTTGGTGCATGGACTTCCTATAAATGAACTGCCCCAAGTACCTACTCTATGCTTTTTCCTCCCTCATTTTTGAATTTATCTCCCCTAGCTCCTGATGCATTATGGCAGCAGCAGTTAGGATGTTGCTTTGCTCAAACTGCTGGAGAGGTGTATGGGAGAAGGCATGGTCCATAGATGCCTTTGATATTTAGTACAGTTGTCAGGGTCATGGTTTGGAGTGCTCCATTAAATCTTGGAAGCTAACATATGCTGGTATTTTGTACTAAATTATCTAAGACGGTGTTAAGTGAAAACTATGTGATAAACTGTGTTTCTGCAGCTTGCATGAAAAACATGGTGGAAAGCCTCTTTACTGTTGTTACATTTTTTGGTTGTTTACCTTTTTGCTTCTCATTTTACTTTCATCTATGATATTTCAGGATGACACAGCTTTTGAAAAGCAAAGTGCATTGTTTGCTTTGGCCGTTTCAGATATTGTGTTGATCAATATGTAAGACGGTTCTTCTGAACAATGTGTTGAACCTATTATTTTCAAAACTGGACTCTGCAAAATGCAAATGACTGATTTTTTTATTTGTTTTCTTCCATAGGTGGTGTCATGATATTGGTAGAGAACAGGCTGCAAATAAGCCTCTTTTGAAGACTGTTTTCCAGGTCAGTTTGTTAATACTACAACATGAACTTTATGCTGTTTCCTATTCTCCAGTGGTTTGTGGGATACTATACTATCCTTATGTTTTTTCCTACCTGAATAGGTGATGATGAGATTATTCAGTCCACGTAAAACGACATTGTTGTTTGTTATCCGTGACAAATCGAAGGTGAGGGGTTGCTAGGGTGCAATTTAGGCTGATACTTTTGTGAGCAACTGCTAGCAATCCTACTATTACATTCCAAAGTCCAAACCTTCAACTATGTACTCCAGCTAATATGTGCCATTTTGGTTTACAACAGACACCTTTGGAAAATCTTGAACCTATTCTAAGGGAAGATATTCAGAAGGTAGTTTTTACTTTATAGCCCTTTTCCTGTTTGTGCCTGACATTTCTTGTGTTATCAATAGGCTAATCTTTTTTCATCTTGCTGCAGATATGGGATGGTGTCCCTAAACCCCATGCCCACAAGGAAACTCCGCTGAGTGAATTTTTCAATGTAAAATACATAATTCAATCTTTCTACTTGTTAATGTTATATTCTACATATGCTTATAACCAAATGCATGCAGGTTGAAGTTGTGGCCCTCTCTAGTTATGAGGAAAAGGAGGAGTTATTCAAAGAGCAGGTTGGTGTAACTGATTGTCAATTACGAAATCTGTCCTTGTTACTCCTTGCTACTGATCTAGTGATCTTCCAAGAACATGACTAATAGTAAATTAATTTTATCAAGGTTGTCAGTTTAAGAGACAGGTTCCAACATTCTATTGCTCCTGGTGGGCTTGCTGGAGATCGGCGGGGGGTTGTTCCAGCTTCTGGTTTTTCTTTCAGTTCACAGCAATTTTGGAAAGTCATTAAGGAGAATAAAGACCTTGATCTACCTGCGCATAAAGTGAGAATACTCCCTTTCAGTCGTGAGTTATCAACATTATACATATTGAGTTACTGCCATCTTTTGTGCATGAATTCAGGTTATGGTTGCCACTGTACGCTGTGAGGAAATTGGTAATGAGAAAGTTGCCAGTTTTACCGCTGATGAGGTGATTGCAATACATATTATGCTTGACCTATGCTAATTATTTTCAAGAAATCAACTGATACTATATATGTATTTATCTTTAAAAGGAATGGAAACAATTTGAGGAGGCTGTTCAAAATGACTATGTGCCTGGGTTTGGGAAAAAGATCAGCAGTCTTCTTGACAGATGCTTATCAGAGTGAGTTCATCAATATCTTTTGACTGATACTGTTTTATTTTTTCTGGTTGTGACATTCCCAAGATTACAGAACACGTGGGGACTGGCTGATGTAGGAAAATGTCAGTCTGTTCCAAGTCATGATAGGTTGATTCTTGCCAAGTTCATCTAAACTAAAAACATAATTGGTGTTTTTGGTACAAATTCTGGGAACTGACTGATTACTCTAAACCAGTGGAAGCTGTGAGCCTGTGACCTGGTTGACTGGTTGTTATTTTGAATTTTGTGTTCCTTTTCTCTGTGAATAACAAACGAACTTTTCTTGCCAAGTTGGATTAGGTGCTTGCAAATGGCTAAGCAGTCTTGAGCTTGGAAACCACAGATAGTTATTTCTTTACAAATAAAAAATAATTTGTACAGAACACATTCAAATGAAACATGTTGGAAACACACCAAATTTGAACTGAAAGTTGTGGAATTCACACTAGATTAAAATAGAACTTGTATAGGAAACACACAATTCAATTTTCCCTCACTTGCTAGGTAAGAACGATCCTATGATGATTTTGTTTTGTTTAAATTGCAGGTATGACACAGAGGCTATTTATTTTGATGAAGGTGTCAGAACTTCAAAAAGACAACAACTTGAGTCTAAACTTTTGCAGGTTCCATCATACTTCTCATGTGTTTATGTCAGTCACATTTGTCTGTTTTATCACTTTATGTTCAACCAACAGTTGAAATAGGAATTGGTATTTACAAAAAGAAGAGAGTATTAGGTAAGTATCATTGCTAAGAAGTGGAAATTGGAAAATACAATTATTTGTGAGAATGACACTGGCCTGGGCCAACATGTCAATGACACATTTGAGTCCTCAAAATTTATATTTTTGCAATGGTACCAAGCAATATTGAATTAGTCCCATCTTCATTTACCATACCAATAATCTGGGATTTGATCTGGAATATAAATTGTGATGTTCATTTCTTGATACCGGATTACCATATTTTCTGAGATCTGTGGAATAGCGGAAGTGTTTTATAGCAAACTGAAAATCTAATATCGAGTCCATGAACATTATGTATATTCATTTTTCCTGCTATGTTATTTTGTTGCATTATCCAAAATGGAAAAATAATGTACTGATCCTGCCTCAATGTTCTGCTGAATTATTTATTTTTTCTTGTTCCACATTAATGCATTTGTTGTTACTGGTATTATTCTTTTGACTTGTTCTTATACCAATATCCATTTCCTTGCCTTTTAGCTTGTCAAACCTGCATACCAAAATCTTCTGGATCATTTACGGACTAGAACTTTAGAAGCATTTAAGGAGTCCTTTGACAAGTCCCTAGAAAAGGATGGTTTTGCTGTTGCTGCTCGCAACTGTACTCAGGATATCTTGGAGAAGTTTGATAAAGGATCTGAAGGTATGTTTTCACTTTTCAGTGTTACATGATTTTTAACTGGATAATAGCGACCCACTGTTGTTGAAGCAGACCTATGTTGGTTACCTGCCAGTTAACTATTGTTACTTGTGGTTTATTAGCCTGGAATTGGAGTAGAAATTAGCTAGGTCATTATAACTAAACAAGAATCCAGTTGGCATCTTTCGAGGCTAAAAAGTTACTCTCTCCATCCCAAATTATAAGGTGCATAAGTTTTTGATATGGTCTTCAACATAGAGCTTTGACCATTAATTTCTTTCACTACATATCATCAATAACTACAAAGTTAAATATCAAATTAAAGTACTTTCAAATATAAATCTAACTATATGACATGCATAACACTAAACTTTTTTTAGCTTAATTATTAGTCAAAAGTTATAAATAAATGTCGACTTTCCTAAAAATATGCACATCTTATATTCTGATATGGAGGGAGTACAAGTGAACTTTCCCAAAGTAATATATATTTTGATTCAGTAATCTCCTGAGAGCCAATTCATTACTGGGGTACTTGATTTTTTCCTGGTGGATACCATTTCATTCTAAGACTTAGATTCGGTACCTCAAAAAGGTCAGGTTTGAATGGTGCCATCCAACTTAGTCAGGAATCAAACTGGGAATATGAAAAAGATGGTTAAATACGAAATGAGACAATGATGGCTGACTTGCTATAGATTTTTATGCTTTTAAGCCATTTATTACTTGATTATTCTAGGTACTGAAATAATCACCTGCCAAACACCAACTGTAATATTAGCTACTACTGAACATGACTTTTATGAGTAAACTCTTATGCAAAGATGTTGTTGTTTGAGGCATTTCACTTCTTTTCTGCACAAATGCATCTTATAACAACCAAATGTTTGTTATCCATTGACAGATGCTGCTATTCAACAAGTGAGATGGGACCCATCAAAAGTTAAGGATAAGCTTAAACGTGACATTGAGGCGCATGTGGCATCAGTTTGTGCCACAAAACTTTCTGAACTTTGTGCCAAATATGAGGTTGCTTCCTATTATTAATTTACATATTCGTATCTTTACCTGATCAAATGGTTGATATAGTTGTCCAGACAAACATGCCATTATCTAATTTGAGATATGTTGTTTTAGGCGCAACTTACCAAAGCGCTGGCAGAACCAGTTGAAGCTCTTCTAGATTCTGCCAGTGAAGAAACCTGGCCAGCAATTAGGAAACTTCTTGAACGTGAGACAAAAACTTCTGTTTTGGGTCTTGAGTCTGCCGTGGCATCTTTTGAGCTTGATGAAGCAACTCAGAAAGAATTGCTTTCAAAGCTGGGGTGCCATGGAAGGAGTATTGTTGAATCAAAGACAAAAGAGGAAGCTGCAAGGGTGTTGATTCGGATGAAGGACAGGTGAGGTGCACTTCAAATCTTGATTCAGGTCATACGTATCTTCAAAGACTAACAGGATGAAAAATATGCAGGTTCTCAACACTGTTCAGCCATGATGCTGACTCGATACCAAGGGTGTGGACTGGGAAGGAGGACATAAAAGCTATTACTAAAACTGCTCGCTCAGCTGTATGTCAAATGTTAATACTACGTCTGTTTGAAACCCAGAGGAGTTGGTATTGTAACTAAAACTTATGCACCAATTTCTCTCTGCTACAGTCTATGAAGCTGCTTTCTACAATGGCTGCAATTCGATTGGATGAGGATGGTGACAACATTGAAAACACTCTGTCCCTTGCTCTAGTTGACACAGCAAGGCCAGGGACTACAGATAGGAGCATTCAATCATTTGATCCACTTGCTTCCAGCTCATGGGAAAGGGTAACAAAGCTGTGCTATGTTTCACATTTATTTATTTCTCTCCAAGCTAACTCTTCAGTTTTTTACTTACTAACATTTTCTTTTGAGCACAAACCATAAGCTTTGCTAAGTATATGCTATTGTCCGGAGCAGGTTCCAGAGGAGAAAACTTTAATTACACCTGTCCAGTGCAAATCTTTGTGGAGGCAATTTAAGGCTGAAACAGAATATACTGTCACCCAGGCCATAGCTGCTCAGGTATCTCCACATGCTCACAGATTCACTGTGCTCGATAGAATCTTGTTGACTCAAATCTCTGGTTTTTGTTTGCTACTGAATGATCCACTCAGGTATAAACTGATGTACGATTTTGTGCTAACTGTCTACTATTTCCTTAATCAGGAAGCAAATAAGAGGAACAACAACTGGCTGCCACCTCCATGGGCACTTGCCGCAATGGCTATCCTTGGATTCAATGAGTTCATGACATTATTAAAGTACTTCTTTTGTCTGCAGAGTCATACATGAATGTTTGTTTGATAAGATATATGCATTCTTGACCTTACTGAGTTCTCTTGAACGACAGGAATCCACTTTACCTGGGTGTCATATTTGTTGTTTTCCTTGTTGGAAAAGCCATTTGGGTACAGTTAGACATTGCAAAGGAGTTCCAAAATGGATTTGTGAGTATTGAAGCCACAGTTTGTTATTATGCTATATTCGATGCCTCCTGAAGAACGTCTAACGCGTTTATGCATTCAATGTTATGCACAGCTCCCAGCCCTTCTTTCACTGTCCACGAAATTTGTTCCGACAATAATGAACATTCTGAAGAGATTAGCTGATGAGGGGCAGAGACCTGCTGCCCCAGAGAGGCAAAGAGAGATGGAGCTCCAACCAAAATCCTCAAGGAATGGTTCACACAGCAATGTGACGTCGGCAGGGTCGTCCAGCATAACCTCTTCAGAGAATGGACCTGAATATTCAAGCCCGGTGTCACACTGATCAGGTCATCTCTAGCTTTTTAGCTTCAAACCCCAGCAGTTGTAGCTTCGACGGCGGCCGAGCCTTGGAGACCGAAGCACCTCGCGGTTTCTGTAAGCTTACCCTTTCCCAAACTGACTTGCGACAATTCAGTTGCCCCCAGCCAGAAGTTATTTATGGAATTTTGGGTCAGGGAGTTGTTTGTAAGAAACGCTGTAGAATAACTTTTCTCTTCATTTTTTTTGTAACAGCTTATATGATGGTTGTATAGAGGATTTCATGGGTCATGGCTATCTCAACCCAGGAGGCCAGGGGAGCACAGCAGTGCATTCTACACTACTATATATATACGGTTGGTTGCATAGATGCGAGAAGTATGTAAATGTCTTGAACTGCATTCAGATTGCTTTTGAGAATGACCGTCTTGCTTGAACAGGTTTTTGACTTTTGAGTACAGTTTGGACTAAGCAAAAGTCTCCATTTCTTTTTTAAATATTATTTTAATTTAAATTGCAGATCTATCATTCTTTTTTTAAAAAAATATTATAGAAGTATATCTACGTCGCCGTTAGAAATGGCAGCCAGACGCGGTCGTCATTTGAAACGGTGAAGGGGTATATTTTGTATTTTTTTAGATCCGTAATTTCGATTCAAAAAAGTAATATTAAAAAAATCGCATTTCTTGTATGGTGCCACGATTTGTATTTGAACTTCACCTCCTGCCCCTGTCCAGTTAAAACTCATTACATAAGCCGCGTTAAAATTATACAGAAAATATGTTTTTTTTCGTAAACTTGCAATCATAAAGACTTCTCAGACACTGAAATTAGCCAAATACCATTTCATCGTTTTGTCTGTAATTTCGGTTCGTCTTCTTTCTGCATGCTCTTATTTACGGATGTATTGACTTCCATCTCTTTCTGCCTACTGCTTTCATAAGAAATTAAGTACCCAAGTAAACTTTTGACCAAATTTTACGCAAACTGACCATGAAACATGTATCCATATAAAACACGGCAAAGCAGGCACAGGCAGGTTGCATTTCGATTTGCACAGCGCCGACCTGACATCAGGAGTCAGTACTAGCAGCAGCTTGTTTTTTTTTTCTTTCAAAATCTGGTAAAGCTGCCTCCTGTATAACTGAAGTGTAGTGGACACCACAAGCTCCCTATTGGCAGATTCGAATGAGACAACCATCCATCTCAACTTTTGTTTTAGCTTTGGAAATCTTTTTGGGTCCATATTCACATTGTCCTTGTCGCCTTTGCTCAACTTTTTCTAGGGTTGGTTGCATTTTTAGCTCAGTCTTGCATCGGATATTGATAATACAGTAGACTAACTTTTTCTAGGGTAAGGAAATCTCACCCCTTAGATTAGTCTTTTAAGTTGATTAGACAAACCTCATTTGTCTCTGGTTGCCTCTAAATCACTAGTACAGTACCTTAAGTTTTACGCTAAACATGAGTAGAATATTACTATATTAATATGGAGATATTTTTCTTCTCAAATCACACGGTGCCAATTTCGTACTACCAATATGTTGCTGAACTTTCATATGCAAGGGCTTAAAGTTAAGTTTGCCTGCGTGCTTTCTAAAATCCAAAACGACATAAATTTTATAAATCCTTTAGATCAAATTTCAGAACTCTCTTTCTGCATCTAAACCATCAGCGGCGGATCCAGGGGTGCTGCGGGTGCGCGCTCCCCCCCCTATCGTTAGCTGCCCCAACTAATAGTTAGTGTATTTTTTATATTCATTGTATTTTTTGTGTATTTCTTTATAAACCCTTATATATTTTTAATATTTTTGTTACAATTATAATTTTATATTTAATATTCATTTAAAATAGTGAATAATTTATATACATCTATATATACATATTATTTGTGGTTGATACACAATTCATTCAGCCCCCTACATTTTTTCTGGATCCGCCGCTGTAAACCATCTAATAGCTGTGAAATATATCTAGCTTACTAGCTTTATAGCTCAAAAGTTAATGTGCTAAGCTTTATAGATTAGAGAAATTAGCCAGCTAACTCAGAAGTTAATGTGCTAAGCTTTATAGATTGGAGAAATTAGCCAGCTAGCTCAAAAGATAACGTGCTAAGCTTTATATATTAGAGAAATTTTACATTATATTCTAAAATAAATCATAACATTTGATCTCCTTTCATCTTATGGTTAAATTTTTTTATGGCCTTCTTAATTAGTAGCAATAGAAATTAAGAATGATAAAATTATGTTAAAATACGTGACACGGAAAGATAAAATTATAAATATATATACTAGGCGTGCTGAAGGAAATTAAAGATGATATATGCAATGGAACGGAGAAGTTGCAGCGAAAAAGATAAATTAATATAGATTTACTAACAATGATTATATATAAAATATGATCAATTAAAAATACTAATGCATCATTACAAATCCATGCCCAATATATAATATTAGTGCAGATTAGGAGGGGATTGGAAAGGATTGAGGGTCTATTTGGGAACCCTAAATTCCGGCTCATTCCCTGTGGATGGGCCAGGTTTTTAGTTCCTGGTCCATTAGAGCATCTCCAACAAGGGTAGCTATAATTGGGCCCTATAATTTGTATTAGCAACTCATTTATTGAATTTGAGACTCTAAAAAAATATTGTCATCCAACAATGAGGCCCTAAACCTGAAACAAACTTAACTAACTCAGTTGGCGCTAATTTTTTTAGGTGTAGCCTTTTCCCACGCAGCTCTTTCCCGCCGTAGGCTCCGGTGTCACATTCCTTCATGATCGGCTTCAGTTCCTGCACAAATGAATGCCATGATCCCTGCACAAATGAACCCTGCTGCAGGCGACAAGCAGAGGTGAAGCCCCTCGGTAGTTGCAAGAGGAAAGGAGCTGAGGCGCCTTGATTGTGTTCGCACATCTCTGCAAGTCTCGTTTGTCTAGTGATCAGGTATGTTTTTTCTAATAGTTGTTTCAAAGTTCTTTTTCGAAGTGTTATTTCTAAAGTTAGTTTATTTGTTCTTAACATAGGTATGATTGGTAGTAAGCGAATATTAGTTGAGGATGATGAATTTGATGATGAACTTCATATGGCAAGTCTTGTTTTGATTGGTCGATACTGGAAGAGATTGCAAATGAAACCTAGAGGTCGTATTGGTTCTGTTGTTGGACATGAGGTTCATGATCGGAGTAGGCAAGAATATGATACGAAGTTGTATCGGGACTACTTTTCAGAACGTCCAACATACCCCGACAAGTTTTTCAGACGTCGTTTTCGTATGAGACGCTCACTTTATCTTCGTATAGCTCAGGCCGTTGAGGAACATGATAATTACTTTGTTCAAAGGAGAAATGTTGCTGGAGCTCTTGGATTTTCTAGCTTACAGAAGGTAACTACTGCTTATAGGCAGCTAGCATATGCCGTCCCGGCCGATTATGTTGATGAGTACGTGCGTATTGGAGAAAGTACTGCAATTGAGTGCTTAAGAAGGTTTGTGAGGGCTGTTTGTGAGGTCTTTGGCCAGAAATATCTTAGGACTCCAAATGAAGATGATACATCTAGATTGCTTAATATTGCCGAACGACGTGGATTTCCTGGAATGCTTGGTAGTATCGACTGTATGCATTGGAAGTGGAAAAATTGTCCAACGGCTTGGCAAGGGATGTATTGTGGCCATGTCAAAGAACCAACAGTTATACTAGAGGCTGTCGCGTCTAATGATTTATGGATATGGCATGCATTTTTCGGTCTACCTGGGTCGAACAATGATATAAATGTTCTGCACAGATCTCATCTTTTTGACAGACTTGTGCAAGGTGAAGCTCCACCAGTTCAGTACACAATTAACGGACACAATTATGAGATGGGATATTATCTAGCTGATGGGATCTATCCTAATTGGTCCACATTTGTCAAAACTATAAAGGCCCCAGCAAGTTTGAAGGCAAAGCATTTTGCTACTGCTCAAGAGGCACAAAGAAAAGATGTGGAACGTGCATTTGGTGTATTGCAGGCTCGATTTCAGATTGTTCGCCAACCGGCTCGTTTATGGGATGAAGCCACACTTCGAGACATTATGACTGCCTGCATCATAATGCATAATATGGTACTTGAAGATGAGCGAGATCTAGGCCGTATTGAATCACCATATGAAAGAGGTGCTGCTGAAACTAGGCATTTCGTTTCACGTGCAGCGACATCGGATTTTGTGTCATTCGTTAAGAAGCATGAAGAAATTCGCGACTCTCAGATTCACTATCAGTTGAAGAATGACCTAGTGGAACATTTGTGGCAGCGACAAGGGCAGCGATAATAGTTTCATTCTCTGTTTTTAGTTTCACTCTCTGTTTTCAGTTTCATTCTCTGTTTTCAGTTTACACTTGTAATCAGTATCAGTATTAATTTAATCAGTATTAGTTTCAGTTTAATTCTCTGTTTTTAGTTTACACTTGTAATCAATATCAGTATTCATTTAATCAGTATTAGTTTCAGTTTAATTCTCTGTTTTCATATAAGTTTCATTTTACACAGATTCACTTCCCACTTGTAATCAATATTAGTTTCAAACTGCAACCTGAAACTAATATCACACTTGATAAAGGTATAGATTACACTTGAAATCTCTGTTTAATATCACACTTGAAAATAATCAGCTAAAGAAGATAACAAGATTCAGTTCACACCATCATCAGCTAAAGAAGATAACAAGATTCAGTTCACACCACTATTACTACTGACTACGTCCAAAGCAGCGTTCCAAAATCTTTTCTTTCTTCAACTTGAAGTATAGTTGTGCTTCCTTGTCCATGGTGCTTGTGTCAATCTCCATTATCGTTTTGTCATGTTGTTCTTGCTCAAGGTCCATCTTTTGCTTCTCTAGATTGTACAACCTGTCATCACGTTCTTTTCGTTCTTTCTCTATGTGTTGTCGATCTTCTCTCATTTTCTTTAGCTCCTCAATGAAAGGATCTGCATCAGAATCTGAACGTTTCCTTGCCGCCTTCTCAGCCTTTCTTCCTGGTGGCCTTGCAGCATTGGGGTTAGCTTCATCAGTACCATTGGCAGCTTCAAGATTATTTTTGCCATTCCTAGATTCTCGTTCAGCTGCCCACTTTGGCTCATGACGAAGGATGTTCCATGCGTGGAATAAACAGAATGCCTTCTTTTGTAGCTGCTGAAACATTGTTTTTGCTTCGACAATCTGCCAAAACAACAATACAAAAATAAATCATATCCTTCGTGTAAGGTGACTAAAGAGAAATAGAATAAATATTTAGTTACCTTATCATTACTTGTTTTACCACTTTCATTCCTCCTTTCTACGCTCTCGTGGAAGCCTTGAAAAATAGATACTTCTTTTTTAATAGTACCCCATCTGTGCTTCAGTGATGACCAATTACGGTCGGACTCAAATGTTCTATGTTCATGATAATACTTCTCTACTCGTCCCCAGAAAGTTTCATTTTTTTGCTGGTTTCCATCAATTGGATCTTGTCCAACATTGAGCCATCCAGAAACGAGTAAATTGTCTTCTTCTTCACTGAAATTTTTTGACCGACCCTTCATATTTGATTCTGAGTTCATTCCATGCATTCGCGATACCTCCATAACTTCATTTTCAACCTCAACATGGTCCTCCTGACCGAACTCGTAGGTATCATATTGGGACAAAAGAGACGTGTAGTAACCACTATTTGGATAATCTTGGGATGGCATAGTGCTGCAAAAATAAGTGAATCAAGTTAATCGACAAGTAGCCCAACAATTATCAAATCAGATTTGTTGCTGATTGGCACTATGAAGTCCATGGGACATAAAAAACAACATGTCACTCAGTGGATTCATCAGCTTGAACTGAATTGTAGCAGCAATCATCGCAAATTCACTCTGAATTCATAATGAACTGAAGGAACTGAAGTAATTCTAATCAAGACACTTGACAATCATAAAAAAGATTTACCACCTACAATCTTCACTGAACAAAAATTATTTAGCACTTGATAGCTCAGTATGGATGATTTAGCACCTACAGTCTTCACCGAACAAAAATGATTTAGCACTTGACAGTCATAAAAATGATTTAGTACTACAATCTTCACTGAACAAAAATGATTTAGCCACAATTGAATTTATCAAGTCCATCTTAGTTCATGTCAGCATCCTAATTGAGACCTATGTATCCATTCACATCAGATTGGTACCCACAATTATCAAATCACCAAATGACAACCACAATTTCATCAACAGATTGAAATGTTCATGAAAATTGACAACAATGGGTTATACCTAAATCCAGGCATGGTCGATGAGGGATCATGGTACAACCCATCTGTTGTACCAGCAACTTCCACATGAACGCCTCTGGCAGGGGTCCTTCCGCCGTCGTGTCCACCTCCTTGCTTGCCGATGGAATTAAGAGCCGTATTCAGACCAGATCGACGACTCTTAGAAGGCGCTCTGCTGGACATCATCAGTACCTTGGAGGAGAAACTAGCACCGGCGCAAATCAGGCAGACGAAGGGAGGTGGCGGAACAGAGCTGGAGGTCGTCAGACGGCCTCGCACAGCACGAGGACGAAGAAGGAACAAAACCAAGGTAGATCTAGAGACGAACCAGGGATGCGACGATGCTGGGATTGATTCGTCACGCAGGGTATCGGCGACGCGGCGGAGCGGCGGCGTCGACCTGACCTGAAGTTTCACAGACAGTTAAGAATCGGGCGCGAGCTGATGCGGCCTGCGATGCCTCGGCCACAAATATGCCCCCCGCTCCTGAGGCCCTAAACATGTTTAGCGAAAATTTAAGAAATAGGGCCACTGTTGGAGGGGGCAAAAACTCTCTAGGCCCTATATTTCAATTTACTACCCTAGATACAATCTCTGTTGGAGATGCCCTTAGAGAATGGGCTGGGATTTAAAATTCCCAAACAAAACCTGAGAGGTTGTAGTACACTACCGAAAAGAGTTTATTTGCCGAGTGCCACACGCTTTGCCGAGTGCATTTCATCGGGCACTCGACACAAAGGTATTTGCCGAGTGCCCTGTGAAATGCACTCGGCAAAGTGTGTGGCACTCGGCAAAGACTACGGTTTACCGAGTGTCACGCCATAGGCACTCGGCAAAGCACCTGAAAAATCGCCCGCTTATTTTTTTACTGACGCCGTTATGGCGGCAGGGTTAAAAATCAATTTTGCCGAGTGCCACTAACGGACACTCGGCAAATTCTATCCTTTGCCGAGTGCCACAAATAAAAACACTCGGCAAATAATATCTAGTTGCCATTATTTCAAGTGAGATCACAATTTAAGCCTACATCACATTTTAAACATGTTTTGAACTTGAATTTTTTTTACACTCATAATGCAACCTATGTTAGGCCATGGAAAAGTTTCATATTTTTCTGAGTGGGTTTGCTATTTTTAATAAATTAATCATGTTTCAAGGATTTACTTCAAAGTGGGTCAAATTTCAACTAAATGTACATGAAATAATGACTCAAAAATTATGAAAAAATCATATTTGTGTTCATGATTAAATTTTTAATCTTTTACAACTAAATATAACTAAATATTTAAAATCTAATTTACGACACTCGACCGGCAATATGCAGGTTAATGGTTTTTTAATTATAGAAAAATGTAATTGATGCCTAAAAAATATGACACTTGACATGGTGTCATTATATCATACATATATAATATGGTAAAAAATTCATAATGTTTCGACAAAGTTTTCAAGTATGATCTTTAGAAATTGGACAATCTTCGAGAAGGTTTAGGAGTTTAGGGATGAAATGAGTTAGGTTTAGAAGCAAATCGATATTCAAATATTTGTTTAAACTTAAAACTTTTTGTACTACTAAAACTCAATTTATCTTATACCATGTTAAGAATTGGCCTTTTTTTGAGTTAGTTTGCTATTTTTGGTTAAAAAAGTTGTTTATAGTATTTTAAGTAAAAGATCCCAATTTTAAAGTAAAAGTGCCTTATATTTGTTTATTTGAACTTAGAAATTTTCTAGGATGCAATATTAGTGTATATTATATAATACCAAATTTTGGGATTTTTTAAAGTCTTTATTCTATTTTAGTTTTTTTTTAAAAAAACAATTTGCAAAAATCTTTGCCGAGTGCAATTATCTGTGGCACTCGGCAAAGAGCAAATAAATATTCTTTGCCGAGTGCTATTTAAAAAGCACTCGGCAAAGTACTATAGGAACCCATTATTTCATGTGAAAACACATTTTGAGTCCATATCACATTTTTAAAAATGTTTTGAACCTGAATTTTTTTACAGTCATAATTCAACATCTGTTAATCCTTGGTAAATTTTCATACTTTTATGAGTGGGTTTGTTATTTTTAATAAAATATTTGTATTTCTAGGATTTACTTCCAAGTGGGTCAAATTTCAACTGCATGTACATGAAATAATGAGTCAAAAATTATGGAAAAATCATATTTGTGTTCATGATTACATTTGTAATCTTTTACAACTAAATATAACTAAATATTTAAAATCTAATTTAAGACACTAGATAGGGAAAATGCAGGTTAATGGTTTTTTAATTATAGAAAATGTAATTGATGCCTAAAAAATATGACACTTGACATGGTGTCATTATATCATACATATATAATATGATAAAAAATTCATAATGTTTCGACAAAGTTTTCAGGTATGACCTTTAGAAATTGGACAACCTTCGAGAAGGTTTAGGAGTTTAGGGATGAAATGAGTTAGGTTTAGAAGCAAATCGAGTTTCAAATATTTGTTTGAACTTAAAACTTTTTGTACTACTAAAACTCAATTTATCTTATACCATGTCAAAAATTGGCATTTTTTGGGTTAGTTTGCTATTTTTGGTTAAAAAAGTTGTTTATAGGATCTTAAGTAAAAGCTCACAAAATTAAACTACAAGTGCCTTATATTTGATTATTTGAACCTAGAAATTTTCTAGGATGAAATATTAGTGTATATTATATAATTACAAATTATGGGATTTTTTACTGTCTTTATTCTATTTTTTTAAAAAAAACAGTATAAAAAATCTTTGCCGAGTGCAAATAGGAATGGCACTCGGGAAAGACCAAAAAATCAATTTTGTCGAGTGCCATATCTAAATGCACTCTGGGGAGGCTTTGCCGAGTGCCTCCACGTGGCACTCGGCGAAGGGGGTATGCCGAGTGCCACGGGGGCACTCGGCAAAGCCACCCTGTGCCACGTGCCCCCCGGAGCCCCCTTCGCCGAGTGCCCCATGTGGCACTCGGCACACCCCCTTCGCCGAGTGCCACGTGGGGCACTCGGCGAAGCCCCATGTGCCACGTGCCCCCTCCCGAGCCCCCTTCGCCGAGTGCCACTCGTGGCACTCGGCACACCCCCTTCGCCGAGTGCCACGTGGGGCACTCGGCGAAGCCCGTTAACGACCACCCCGGCCGTCAACCGGCTAAGTTTGCCGAGTGCTATACGTGGCACTCGGCGAAGTCTATAATGCACTCGGCAAAGACTTCGCCGAGTGCCCGATAAAAAGCACTCGGCGAACCCTCACGTCGCCGACACGGCTAGTGCCGAGTGGGGTTCGCCGAGTGTGGCACTCGGCGAAGCCTTTGCCGAGTGCATTCTGGGCTTCGCCGAGTGCCCTAGACACTCGGCAAACCCAGGCAGTCCCGTAGTGAGTACCTCTCTATTCTCTCCAAAAACCCTTTTCCAAAGGAATTAACTTACCCTAAAAAGTGTTAAAGTATTCATGGATTAAAGGACATAAGTTTTTTCTGTGGTCTACGCTAATAAGTCATCTCATATTGGAATGAGACAATCGTCCATCTCAACTTTTGAGGTTTGGAAATCTTTTATGTACTTCATTATTCACACGTATGCACGTGTCTTAGCTACGTTTGTTTTAGGTTTAGATTATAAAAATCCATTTTATAAAAAAGCTAGATTACTTTGATTATTTCAGCTTATAAAAAATCTAAATTGTTATAATCCAAAACTGAAATAAACATGACTTTATGTTATCCGCATGGGGTTGCGGGCGTCCTTCTTTCATTATTTTTCAAGGCACTACGGGACACGCCATGTTTGCCGAGTGTCAAAAACACTCGGCGAAGTCAATTTTGCGGGAAAAAAGTGCGGGGAACGAAATTTTTCATTTCGCCGAGTGCAACACTCGGCAACTATAAAGTATTTGCCGAGTGTCTTAAATATGACACTCGGCAAACAATTTTTTTATTTTTTCAAATTTTTTCAAATTTGTTTTTTAATTAATTTCTTTGACAAAATTTGTAAAAAAAATTGTGGGTAATACATACAAAAATAAAAAACATGAATATGATTTTTTTATAATTTAGTTTATTATTTCATGATCTTGCGGTTTAAATTTGACATGTTTCAATTTAAATCCTAAAAATACAATTAATGAAAGAAAAATAGATAACTGACTTATAAAAATACCAAAAAAAATATGGGATAACATACATCGTATTTTGAATGCAAAAAAACTTCAAGTTCAAACAAAGATTTCATCATTAATTTTCTTTCAAACCTATCACATTTCTTCTCTAAACCCTAATTAATCCTCTCGTAATCTCCTATTTTTAAACACTATACGTGATAATTTTCTCAAAATATTTTTAAATTTTTATCATAGCATCTATGCATCATATAATAACACCATGACAAGTATAATGATTTTTAGAGTTAATTTGATTTTTTTATAATTAAAAAACTATTAAGCTTCACGTTGTCGAATGAGTGCCGCACCCTAAATTATTCAAAATTTCTTTCAATGCAGTTGATAAGAACTCTAAATAGACTTAAAAACATGAATATGATTTTTTTATAAATTTTTGTTTATTATTTGAGGCACTTGTAGTTCAAATTTCATCTATTTCAATTTATATTCTAGAAACATACTTAATAATTTAAAAATAACAAACTGAATCAGAAAAATGTATAATTTTTACATGAGATAATATGTGTTGTGTTTTTATTGTAGAAAAAATTTCAAGTACAAAAATAATTTACCTATCAAACTTCTTTCAAACCTATCTCATTTCTTTTCTAAACCCTAATCACTTATCTCATAATCTACGATTTCTAAACACTCTACGTGATAATTTTCTCCAAATATTTTTAAATTTTTATCACAGCATCTATGTATCATATAATAACACCATGACAAGTCTCATGTTTTTTAGACTTTAGTTGATTTTTTTATAATTAAAAAACTATTAAGCTTCACGTTGTTTAACGAGCGTCACACCCTAAATTGTTAAACATTTCTTTTAATTAAGTTTATAAGAACCATAAATATACTTTAAAACATGAATATGATTTTTCCATAATTTTTTGTTTATTATTTTAGGCACTTGTAGTTCAAATTTCACCTATTTCAATTTAAATCCTAGAAACATAATTAATGAATAAAAAATAGCTAAATGACTTAAAAAAATATGAAATTTTTATAAGGGGTCATATATGTTGTATTGTCAGTGCAGAAAAAATTCAAGTTAAAAAAAAATTGCAAATAACACATAGAGTTGAAACATGGTTTCACATAAAATAATAAAAAAAATGTTTGCCGAGTGTTTTTTGAAAAACACTCGGCAAACCATGTGTCTTTGCCGAGTGTTTTTCAAAAAACACTCGGCAAACCCTCAAAAAAAAATTTTTTTACCGCAGAACAACGGCGCCGTGACGTGCCCGTTAAAATCATTGTTTGCCGAGTGTATCTTCAAAAAACACTCGGCAAACAATTGATTTACCGAGCGTTTTTAGTTTGCCGAGTGTTTTTTGAAAAACACTCGGCAAACACATGTTTGCCGAGTGCCCGAAATAATACACTCGGCAAACAATGTGACACTCGGCGAATTTTCATTTTCCGGTAGTGAGGGGTCTGTTCCTTTAATTTGCCAAAATATACAATCCAATTCGTGTACAATTATACACAAAAAATGATATATAGGATTAACATTCAGAAATAGTAGGTAATCCATGTTACAACTGATAGATGCATGATTCCGTAGAGCCAGGCAGGCAGGAAATTGTATTCGTTATTACAACTGAATAATGGTTTGCCATAGGATTCGTAGAAAAAACAACCACGTTCTATTAGAAAATAGTCTACTGTTTAGATTCATTGTATTACAAAATTTCACATCCGATACTAAATTGCTATATTACGGGATATAGAGAGAGTAGTATCTACTCGTTTGAAGAGTAATTCTAGGAAAAACCGTCGATGAATATCTAGCTGATAAGAAATGCAGGGAAACTAGTATTTTATAGCAGCTGAATTCCACTTTATTTTTATATTATGTAGCTATTGAATTTTATAATCTAAATCTAAAATCTAGAATATTTCAAAGAGCTTTAGATTTTAGAATAAAAAGTCCAAACACGCCGGCCCGGCCGGCCCTATGATTCATGCTTCCGTCGATTCCCTAAGAATATAACGAATGTTTATTCAACATTATTTTTTTCATGCATATATATATATATATATATTTATATATATAAATGCTATCCTATACCGCGTATGTAGAATAACTATTATACTGAGAAAAAAACAGTACTTAATTACTATTCTACTGAGAAAATCTACTAATAGTACTCCTGTGGTTGGTGTAGAATAACTATTCTAGACACGTGGTGTATATCACTCTCGTTATATATATATGTATATATATATATATACAAATACTATTCTCACCACAGGTGTAGAATGCTATTCTACACCGACGTGGAGTGGAGGGGTCGGGATTGGGTGGGGCGTGGGGATACGTTGGATGAGGTGAACACGGTTGGGTTGATCGACGTAGAATAACATTCTACACCTGTAGTGTAGAATAACATTCACGTATATATATATATATATATATATATATATATAAATGCTATCCTACACCACGAGTGTAGAATAGATATTCTACCGAGAAATCTACTACTGAGAAAAAAGTTGTACTCAATTGCTATTCTACTAAAAAATCTACTACCGAAAGTAGTCGGTGTAGAATAGCTATTCTACACGTACACATGGTGTAGAATAGAGCTCTCGTTATATATATATATATATATATATATATGCAAAAAGTGGGCGCGTAAACAATCGTTTAATTACTAAGTGAGAAGTGATGCTCCTTAGTTTTCTTAGAAAAAAATAACACATAAACTAAATTTTGTTTAAAAACCATATATCCCTACGCGAGTACTAATTTGGAGAAGAGGTTACCCAATCCGTCCCTCGTTCGGTGACAAAAGGAATGGCTTTTGTGGGTTTGCCTGAGACAACGCTAGCTAGCTAGTAAAGAGATCACATTAATTATACAAAAGGAATGGCTTTCTTTGCATGCATTGTCAGCATCGCAGCCAACCGATAAGTTTGTGTGGTCTAACGAACGAACGGGCGAATTCTCCCTTATAATTCAAGAGCATGAAATGGTCATATTCCAGGTTAAAGAGCACACACGACGATAAGTAATGGGACGACTGTTTGCATGCATGGTGCAGTGCATCCAAGATTTATGCTATATTTGTTGTTTTCAGGATAAAATACATTTTTTTGACTTTTGTTTTTAGTCTAGACTGTATAACTAAATAAAATACACCCGCTCTATACATCCATAACTCTAGATATAATAAGTTTTTTAGTTAGATTATTGACGAGTTCTAAGAAATTATAGACTATAGTTGTGCCAATAAGAAACTATGTAGTTAATTACATCCGCACACATGCATATTTCACTCCAAAGTATACAAATAAATAAGTACTGCTTCCGTTTTTGTTTTTTAAATGACGTTATTGAATTTTATCACAATATTTAACAATTCCTCTTATTTAAAATTTTTGTGTAAATATGTAAAAAATAAGGTACGATTGAAGTACATTCCGTGGTAAAACAAATTATAATAAAATAAATAATATTTTAGTTTTTTAAATAAGACGAACGGATCAAATGTTACGATAAAAATCAACTACGTCGCTAATTTTTTAGGTAGTAGAAATTAAATCGATTAGTTTTCTTTGGTCAGCTGTGGCATATTGGTTTGGGCTCGCTCTAACCGTCGTCGTCACACAACGAACAAGCTAGTAGACCACTTGTAATTTTTAAAGTAGAATTTTCAATTTCAACTATTTGGCCATGCACACGTAGCAAGCATTGATAATGATATTCGCATAAATTATGTGTATCATATATTTCACAATTTATATTGTTGATTTAATTGTTTGTAAATTCGTATTAATAGATAGATACACTGGTGCACTTGGTTTGGATTGTAGTCTAAATTATAGTTATTTCATCACTCACTAATCAGAAAACCAATAAACAACAAAACAATGTGTAATTGTATGTCTTGGATGATTTAGTTTTTTTATTAATTTAAATTTCTAAACAGTAAAAATAATTTAAAATTTAAAAAATAATTAATGGGATGAATCGTTGAGCAGAGTACATGTGTACGTACAGTCACAAGGTACAACGTACGTGCACGCCAATGGAAAACAAAAATTAATACTAAAATATTACCAGTTTTGACTTTTACAACGTAAGGTTTAACTAATAATATTTTTTATATAATAAAATTACATATTGCAAAAGTTAGATAATTAGATTGAATATCTTGTAGCTAAAATTATTTTTGACTACTTTTAATTAAAAATGATAAATATTCAGATGGATATGGAGCTACGTGTGCCGTTGATCTTTCCGCCGGCCTTGCCGAATTTGACCCTTCCTCGCAGCTTCGTCTTCCTCCTCCGCTCACCGTCGCGTGCAACCTACTACTTTGACCGCCCTCATCAGCCCATGGCGAATGGCGATCGACTATTCCTCGATCTCTCCTTGCCGAGCTAGCCAACAAGAGAGAGGTTTTAGTTTTACCCTCCCACCTGCGCTTTGAAAATCGCCGGCGTGACGCCATGGCCACCAACTGACCAACCCCCCCGAGCTGTGCGCCCACACACATATATAGCAGCTAGCTAGCCAGCTGCTGCCGCTGTCCCTCGATCGCCTCTCCCACTGATCTCTCCAGCTTGACATCCACCGAGCTAGGCAGATAGCTAGCTAGGGGATTAGTAATCATTAATTAGCTCGATCCATGGATGAGGTGTGGTGCAGCCTGGACATGGCGGCCGACGACATCGGCGCTGGCATACAACAGCAGCCGGCGGCGCCCGACCTGCACGACCCGAGCTTCTGGCCGGCTTTCGCCGAGTATGCGCGCCTCGTGTTCTGACCCGTTATTTGTGTACCTAATCTTTAGTTGTTGGTGATGTTTTGAAGTTTGCTGATTTGGTTTTTGTGTCTCAGCGGTGCTGCGAGCTTCATCGCCGTCGGCGACAATGCGTGCTTCGGAGACCTCATGGACGAAGACGCGAGTGGCTTCTTGCGGGGAGAGGCGGACCACCTGATGCTGTCGTCGACGTCGTCGCTGTCGTCGAGGCGCTCGCTCTCCATCGACAGCGGCGGCTCCATGTCGTCCTTCTCGCTCGACGTCGCCTCCGCCTCCGCGGGGGCGACCGCGGCGAACGTCATCCTCCCGCACCCGCAGTACCCGGCGGCGGCGCCCGTGGCGCACGGCCTGTTCGCCGGCGCCGGCGGAAGCGGCGACCACGACGACGCCTTCATGCGGGCCATGATGGCCGTCATCTCCTCGTCCTCGGCGGCGTCCCCCTCCTCCTCGGGCTCCGCCTCCGCCTCCTCGCCGACTCCGTTCGGCCCAGACAGCGTGCCGCAGCCAGCAGGGCCAGACATAGCGCCTCCGCCGCACCAAACGCGCGTAGGGAACGGCGGCCACGTGATGGTGAAGAGCAGCAGGCTCGCCGTCCCGCCAGAGAAGGACGACGGCGCCGGTCGGGGAGGACAGCAGCAGGCGGCGGCGTGCGGCAACAGCACCCAGCTCTACCACATGATGTCGGAGAGGAAGAGGAGGGAGAAGCTCAACGACAGCTTCCACACTCTGAGGTCGCTACTACCTCCATGCTCCAAGGTAAATTATACTCAAATCTTCCAAGATAGCCTCACATCTAGTTCCACTAATTTTTTTTTATCAAATTTCTATGAAATTTTTACCAGTTTCATAAAATAATTCAACAGAAGTAAGAAGATGTGAGGGATAATTAACTTAGCTCTATTAGTGTAATATAGTTTTTGCTCAGCCTACATTATCATCATTTGTTCACTAGCTAAAACTCTACTATCCCATTATCCAAACAAAACAAAATACTCTCTAGAGGACTCAGTGTTCATTACAACCCATAGCAACTAGATATGAATTGCAATATAAAAAACTATAAGGGCGTGTTTGGATCATAAGTATTGGATTTAGAATTAGAGAATTGAAATTCAATTCGATGAGACGAGCTATTTGGGTCACCATGGAATTGGAATTATCAAATCCGATCTAGAATTCAACCAGGAATTCACAGTTCTGCTCAATTTCTCTTCAAGAAAAAATAATTGACTAGAATTCCTATATTTGTCAAAATTGATCATTGTACTATGCATTCCTTCATCAAGTTTGTTTTTATAGCTAATATTTCTTATATTAATGGAATTGATTCCACGGTTTGATCAACCAAACAGGTATCAAGTTTGTTTTTATAGCTAATATTTCTTATATTAATGGAATTGATTCCACGGTTTGATCCACCAAACAGGTTTGGGAATTAGTTCTCGTATTTCAATTTTATAAAATACCCAAACATAAATATTGGATTTCAATTAAATTCCACACAATTCAATGTTTTATAGAATTTGAAATGAATTCCAATTCTTTCAATATCTGATATCCAAACGGAACCTAAAAACTTTTGAAGAATTTTGACAATATAATGTAAGCAGCATTTACAACTTTTTTAAACTATCTGGATGCCATTTTTAACATCAAATCCGATAATTTTCATGGAGCGATATAGAAGATGTCATATTTACTCTATAATTGTAATCTCGTTTAGAGTTTTTTTAACCCATTTGGAGATAGAGCCTAGGGTAAGAATACATCATAAACCAGCTTAAGGGTCTCTTCGGTTAGAAAAGACTGAAGGAGATCGGAAGAGATTAGAGATGATTGTAATATAAATCCACTCCTCTCAATCCCCTTCCCGCGGGGATTAACCGAACGGACCTAAGGGATTAGGTTAGAAATCAATGTCAAAATATGCTCGTTTCTTTCCATGCTTTTGTATTTGCAAATGGATGGCTGAAATTTGCCAAGCAAGTATCCTCATTTTTTTTCTTCTGCTTTTGTGAGGCATCGAATCGATCCTATCTGTCTTTTTCTAATTTTCAAAGAGGACCTGGAAGAAAGGAATTAGTCCTGACAGTAAAGTACGGTTTGTCAAGAGCAGTGTTTTTTTAATCACGAGACTAGAACATTGGCAAATTAAAGAAGGTGCAGTGGTTAGAACTAACCAGATTAGATTCAAAAGAAAAAAATTTCATATGCTAAAAGGCTGGAGGAGGCATGCGTATGGAAGTTTCCGAAAGAAAGTGATCATATGGAATTATGGAGCTAATTGCATGACAAAAAAGGACTACTGACATTGATTGCTAGTCCTTTTTGGTACATGCCACCTTAACCTTAATGTTTATCCTTTTTCATTAAATTATGATCATGGAAAATGTAATTCTCAGTCAACATGCCACGCAAGGTTTAGTTAATATATTTGAATTGTTTAGAGTTTGATTCTTAACAATGAACTATATCTTTTCCATTTTGTAGTTATTTCGAGTATTCAATTTTTGACCTAAAATATACTACTTCCTCCGATAACTTTTAAACGTCGTAATTGACTTTTATCTTGACATTTGACCATTTATCTTATTTGTTTTTTAAATATCATTTACTTTGTTATAATTTGATTTATTACTGAACGTATTTCAAGTATAACTTATATTTTTATATATTTGCAAAAAAATTGAATAATATACATGATCAAACGTTAAGATAAAAAGTCAACTGCGGCATTTAAAAGTTAACGGAGGGGAGGGGGTATTTCTTTACTACTTTCTTATCTTAACCGATCACAACCATTTATGCTACTTTTAGTTCCCCTTGGTGCATAAAAAAAGATTGCAACTACTACTGTGCATGACAGTGAAATAAAGATTGGCAATTGCAAAAAGGCGACTTTGCAAATCAAATCTACTCTGTTTTCAAGCTGTTGGCATGAGCAGAGGAAGGCGATTGGAAGGGTCTTGCTTTATAATTTCTTGTCCATAAACTGGCAACTTGAGAAGGCATGTAGCTGTCATGGAAGAAGGTAGCAAGAAAGCAAGTCCAAAAGTCTGATTAGATTGATGGGAAATCTTGGCCAGAAAAATAGAAGAGCCCAAATAATTTGCATAGCTTTACAGTACAGAGTGGTTACCAGGAAGCAACCTGGTGCACAGAACACAAGTAGTGACAACCTGAGCTGTGGTCTGCTCATCAGTTGAGCAGATCAGATTAGCTGCTAGCTATAGATGATGAGGCCGTCCTTGATCCTTTCACGATAATGACAGGATTAGAATTCCACGAGCTCAATTTCCTGCCTGATTACTTGGTGTGTGTTTTTAACTGGATTAAAGCTGCGTGCTTTGATACAAGTTTGAGTTTCGTCTGAATATTCGCGAGAAAAACGAACGTTTGCTCATAGTCTGGTGCGGCCATGTTTCAGAAGGACAAGACGACGGTGCTGATCAACGCGACGAAGTACCTGAAGACGCTGGAGACGGAGATCTCGGAGCTGGAGGAGAAGAACAGCAAGCTGGAGAAGCACATCGACGGCGGCGGCTCGGACGCCATGAGGGCTCGCCGGGCGCAGCAGAGGGCGAAGGTCCAGATCAGCAAGGAGGCGGTTTCGCAGCAGCAGCAGCTGGTTAACCTGACGGTAATGGTGATGGTGGAGTGTGACGTGGTGGAGCTGGTGCTCCACATCCTGGAGTGCCTCAAGTGGATGAAGGAGATCAGCGTGCTGTCCGTAGACGCCGACACCTACTCGCCTCAGGTGCTTCTCAAAGCCATCGCCAGCATCAAGCTACAGATCATGGTAAGTAATTCTTCGTGATTCTTTCATCGAAATTTAGAATTTTTTTCGTGATCCCTTCATCGAAATTCAGTCCATACTCCATAGATGCGTGATTATAATTAATGAAATGCAGGGCGGCGAATGGAACGAGTCGTCGTTCCACGAGGCGATGACGAAGGCGGTGAACGACGCGACCCTTTCCTGCGGCCCGCTCGCGCTCACAGCATAGCGGCTGTAGCAGCGGCGGCGCGCGGCGCGATGACTCGATCGGCGGCCGGTTCATCGTCATCCTCACGCTCGCGATCGAGGCGCCAAGTCGTACGTAGCTGAAGCTGAACATTAATTAAACTGTAAAAAAACGAGGAATTGAAGAGATGATCGCGCACACGTCGTACCATCTGATCGAATGGACGACGGTTCATACACGAAATCTCGAACGGCCGATCGATAGATCCGTCCGAGGAGCTAGCTAGGAAGATCATATACTATATTGCAGCCACAAGGCGTAGCTACAGATGATGGCGCCTTTGTTTGAGCTAGCTAGTTTGCTTTCTAGGGCTCTCTCTCTTTGGATTGCATGGAGGTGTTTTTGTGTGATGGTTTGGTGGTAGACAGTTAGGGGAAATGTTGATGTACATAACAAGGAATAAAGAATGACATGTGAATATTTTACTGGTTCGTCTGAACCATTCATGCGTTGTGGTGGACATTTGCTCTGAACTTTACTGCCTCGGTGTTCTGCTTTGCAAACAGCTAGTGAGACAGCCAAGATAGCATTAGCACCAAAGCTAATTACGAACCTTAAAGCCTCGGGAAATGGAGACCCCTCCGCGCTCCGGCTCCTGTGGGCCTTTCAGCGAGCGCCGCGTGTCCCCTGTGACGGGTTGGCAATTTTGCAGAAAAACCCTCCACTTTATCGTTAATTACATCAAGGTCCTGTGTCGTACACTCTTCTGAGTTGTGATTTTTACGTATGAGGCCACATTTCCTGCGATTTTATAGGCGAAGAAGAGAAAATTCTGAATTTTGGAGCGCGCTCTAAAAATAGAAAACCTAGGGGGTTTCATGAAAATGCTACACCGCTGGGACTGGAGCCCCCGTGCCCGTGATCCCCAATTCGATCACTCCGTCCACAGTCCCCTCGCCAAACCCTAGCTACCCCACCCCAAATCTACCGCCAGTGCCACCCTCCACCCAACATCCGTCGCATCACTGGCGCCGTCTCCACCTAGATCCACCGCCGGCACCTCTCCCCTAGCCCCTCAGCGCCCCAAACCCTAGCCCCGCACCGATCCAACACCTACGTCCCGGGCCTCTACAAGATCTTTGATGAGATACTCGTTAACGCTGCCGACAACAAGCAGCGCGACCCCACTATGGTGTTATGGACCGTCGCTAGAGCAAGGTCGTTGGGATTTCGCCGGAGAGCTTGCAGCCAACACGATCGCCGGATTTCACCCACACACAGACACACGCGGGAATTCTGTTATTCTTTTCTTTCTTGTCCTCCAGCCTGGGAACTCGGCTGACACAAATACAACCACTCCGCAACAACCCCGGCCTCAGCTACGCCTCCCAGCAGAGAATACGTAAAGAGTTTTACGCCACCCTTATTTACAAAACGTATTACAACATTGAAATACTCCCGCCACTCACTCCTTTACTCCTAGCCAGCGACGCAGGCGAAGCCACCGATGTCACTACTGGCACAGCCATGACATTTTCGCCCCCTTAAAACGATCTTTACCCCAGATTGGCGCCAATGGAAAGCGAGCCTGCAACAGATGATAATCTTCCCATCTAGCATATTCCGGCTACAAAGAACCCCAACGCACCAATACTTGAACATGCACCCTATTGCCCTTTTTTACCAGGCAACGATCCAAGACTTATGTAGGACTCAAATCAACCGCATCCAGTTCCACCGGTGAAGGCAACTTAGTGAACACAGGAGAATTGCATGAAATGAATTGCTTCAATTGACAAACATGGAAAACCGGATGTATAAGGCTATCCTCTGATAGTTGCAGCTTATAAGCAACAGAGCCCACCTTGCTGAGCACCGTAAACGGACCAAAATACTTGAAGGACAACTTTGGACAAGGACGATTTACCACAGACGATTGGGCATATGGTTGCAACTTCAAGTAAACAAGATCACCCACTTTGGACAAGGCCTATACTACACGTTCTGCAGCGATCCAGTGTCACCGATGCAAAGGATTCGACCACGTTATGAAGGACTGCCCTAGTCAGCGGGCTTATATCGCTACGGAAGATGGTGGCTATGTAAGTGCTAGTGATGTTGAAGATGAATACGCACTTGCTGCTAACATTGCAGGAGATTACGATGCTTCCGACGATGATGCTGTTTTTGCACCGAATGCCTTTGCCGACCATCAAGCACTTATTGTACAACGCGTCTTGAGCACTCACATGGAGCAGGACGATCGGGCACAACGGAATAATCTGTTTCAGACCTTCTTCATCGTTAATGATCGTCGTGTACGTGTCATCATCGACAGCGGTAGTTGCAACAATTTGGTGAGCCACGACATGGTAATGAAGCTTCAACTTCCCACACGTGCGCATCCACACCCTTACCATGTGCAATGGTTCAACAATAGCGGTAAGGTCAAGGTAACACAAACTGCTCACATCAAATTTTCCATTGGTACATACTTCAGAGTTGCTGATTTTGATGTAGTACCAATGCAAGCATGTTCTCTGTTACTTGGTAGACCTTGGGAGTATGATACCGATGCTACACAGCATGGTAGGATCAATAAGTACACATTTATGTATAAAGGAAAGAAAGTTACATTGCTTCCTATGACTCCTGCTGAAATTGTGAAATTTGAACAAGAAAAACATGCTAGGGACGCACAAAAAAACAAACAACCTTCTGAAAATCAGCAAGTAGCTAAAACGCTTTCGAGGCAACAGAAAGATAAATTTGCTTCTCCTTCTTCATCACAAGTTATTAATCTAAAAGGACGTGTCATGCTTGCAACTAAAACTGACCTTGCTGAAATTTGTGATGATACTCCCATGATATATGGCTTGATTTGCACGAACGTGCTGTTTTCTACTACTTGTCACCCACAAACGGATGGGCAAACGGAGGTCGTCAACCGCACATTGTCCACCATGTTGAGGGCTGTTTTGAAGACCAACTTGAAGCTCTGGGAAGAGTGTCTACCTCATATTGAGTTTGCATATAATAGGTCAGTACACTCCACTACTAAGGTAAGTCCGTTTCAAGTGGTCTATGGCTTTAATCCGCGTGCTCCTATTGATTTGCTACCATTGCCACCATCTGAAAAATTGAATTTTGATGCTACTACACGTGCTGAATTATTGCTTAAGATGCATGAAACTACTAAAGCAAACATAGAGAAAATGAATGAGAAATA
Organism: Zizania palustris; assembly: GCA_019279435.1. Taxonomy (NCBI): domain Eukaryota; kingdom Viridiplantae; phylum Streptophyta; class Magnoliopsida; order Poales; family Poaceae; genus Zizania; species Zizania palustris. The sequence goes on along the minus strand of JAAALK010000288.1, from coordinate 1,865,571 downwards.
TTGTGCTTATGGTAGTAAGGGTAGAAAAGAGATAACATTTGAACCGGGTGATCTTGTTTGGTTGCACTTGCGCAAGAATCGTTTTCCTGATTTGATAAAGTCTAAATTGATGCCCCGTGCTGATGGTCCTTTCCGTGTGCTTGAGAAGATAAATGATAATGCATATAAACTTGAGTTGCCTGCAGCTTTTGGGGTTAGTCCCACATTTAACATTTCAGATTTAAAGCCCTATTTGGGAGATGACGATGAGCTTGAGTCGAGGACGACTCCAATTCAAGAGGGGTAGGATGATGAGGGCATCACTTCACATGATACACACATGGAGCCTCCACCTACAATTCAATTACAAGGACCAATCACACGCGCCCGTGCCCGTCGCTTGAACCATGAGGTTAATTCTTTCCTTAGCAACTATGTTAATAATTGTTTGGATGGGATGCTACTGAATACTAGTGATATTTTGTTACTTAGGAACATGGGAGATGGAATAGGAGAGTTGGAGTTGAAGTCGGAGTCGCACAGATGATTTGAAGTCAAGAATTCGCTGGTTCGGACTACATCAACCACCATGCACCAAAATGGGCGTATTTTCCTCATACGAAGTCCGATTGACACGTTCTTGGACTTTTTGGAAAGCTAAGGAAAAAACGGATCTTTTGCTGTTGGTTTCGTCTCATTTGGAGTCTCGAGTCGTCCTATGTGTTTGAAACAGTCCTGCGTGACAGAATTGGGCCGTGTTGGCCCATAGTCTGAGTCTGTACGTCTTCTAGCCCATAGTCCGAGTCTGTACGTCTTCTACAGGCTACCCACGCCTTATATACTCACGCCAGCCGCCTTTAGGGTTAGGTTTTGCTTTGTTTGCATCTACACTTGTGTGTTTAGATCTCGCTCCTACACCGGACCGATTGGCTGCTGCATCAGTGTTTGTGAAACCTCTCCTCTTCATAGTTTATCTGTGATTTGGCATTCGACTTGTATCCTTCCTGTTCTTGCTTGTGTTCTTGGGTTCGCTTGCAGGAATTAGCCTTCATGGCGAGGTCAATCACACCATGCGTGGTTGATAACCAACGGAGACGGTGGTGTAGCGATTGCAAGGTTTTGATCCGTCGGACCGGAGCCTTGGATCGTCAACGTCGAGATTCTCCCCCAATCCAAGTTATCCTTTATCTAGCGGAAGATCGGGACCAATCCCCCATTACAACACCTACGTCCCGGGCCTCTACAAGATCTTTGATGAGATACTCGTTAACACTGCCGACAACAAGCAGCACGGCCCCACTATGGTATTATGGACCGTCGCTAGAGCAAGGTCGTCGGGATTTCGCCGGAGAGCTTGCAGCCAACACGATCACCGGATTTCACCCACACACAGACACACGTGAGAATTCTGTTATTCTTTTCTTTCTTGTCCTCCAGTCTGGGAACTCGGCTGACACAAATACAACCACTCCGCAACAACCTCGGCCTCAGCTACGCCTCCCAGCAGAGAATGCGTAAAGAGTTTTACGCCACCCTTATTTACAAAACGTATTACAACATTGAAATACTCCCGCCACTCACTCCTTTACTCCTAGCCAGCGACGCAGGCGAAGCCACCGATGTCACTGCTGGTACAACCATGACATTTTCGCCCCCTTGAAAACGATCTTCACCCCAGATTGGCGCCAATGGAAAGCGAGCCTGCAACAGATGATAATCTTCCCATCTAGCATATTCCGGCTACAAAGAACCCCAACGCACCAATACTTGAACATGCACCCTATTGCCCTTTTTTACCAGGCAACGATCCAAGACTTATGTAGGACTCAAATCAACCGCATCCAGTTCCACCGGTGAAGGCAACTTAGTGAACACAGGAGAATTGCATGAAATGAATTGCTTCAATTGACAAACATGGAAAATCGGATGTATAAGGCTATCCTCTGGTAGTTGCAGCTTATAAGCAACAGAGCCCACCTTGCTGAGCACCGTAAATGGACCAAAATACTTGAAGGACAACTTTGGACAAGGACGATTTACCACATACGATTGGGCATATGGTTGCAACTTCAAGTAAACAAGATCACCCACTTGAAAGGAATGAAAAGTACGACTCTTATCCGCGTGCTGCTTCATGTGATTCTGGGCTTTGGACAAGTGTTGTTTCAGCATGTCAGAAAACAACTGACGATCCCACATCAGTTGATCAACATCCGGAACAAAAGAAGAGCCAGAGGCTTGAACAGACAGTGATGACATAAATGCATAAGAAGGATCTTGGCCAAATAACACTCGATAAGGAGTACTCTTCAGGGCTGAATGAAAACTGGTGTTATACCAGTATTGAGCAAGAGCTAACCACTGAACCCAACGATGGGGAGTGACCGCAGTAGCCGAACGTAAATACATCTCCAAGCATTGGTTGACACGTTCGGTTTGACCATCTGTTTGCGGATGATACACCGTGGAAAACTGCAAAGGCACTTGCAACTTGTCAAATAAGTACTTCCAGAAAGTACGCGTGAAGACCTTGTCACGACCGGATACTATGGACTTAGGCAATCCATACAGGGAGACAATCCTTTCCAGGAAAAGCTTAGCAACTTGAGGTGTCATAAACGGATGTTTCAGGGATAAAAAATGGGCAAACTTGGAGAAACGATCCACCACAACCAGGATGCAATTGTAACCATCTAAGGAGGGTAAACCTTCAATGAAGTCCATACTGATGTCCTGCCAAGAACTTGACGGAATTGGTAATGGCTGCAATAACCCGGGGCTACTACAGTTTTCATGATTCATTTGTTGACAAATCAGACATTGTTTAACAAATTCCTGCACTGCCACTTTAAGTCCAGGCCAAGTGAATAACTTGTGCACTCTATGGTAAGTAGCCTGCACCCCAGAATGGCCCCCAACCACCGAGGAATGAAACACAACGATTAATTTGGTTTGAAGAGAAGAATTGGCACCCACCCATACCTTGCCCTTATGTTTGATGAGGCCATCACTCAGTTCATATCCCTAAACATTGGTACCAATAATGGCTAATTCCTTTAATAAGTCCTGAGCCCAGGTATCCACAGCATAGGAATTTAGAATCTCTTGAAGCCATATAGGTTGTACCCCTGAAATGGCACATAGCTGAAACATATGTCCAACACGTGAAAGAGCATTTGCAGCATAATTGTTCACTCCCTTCTTAAATTGAAATGTATATTGTAAACCAATCAGTTTGGTCATCATTTTTCGTTGCAACTCAGAAGTAAGCACCTGAGTCTCTAATTGGCATAATGATTTGTGGTCCGTGTTAACAACTAGTTTGACGTTCACCTGTAGTTGTTAACAACTAGGGTGCAAAAGTGCTTAGGCAAGTGACTAATATTCCTAATATTAACAATAATGATGATGATGATCAATTAGCAAGACACTCATAGGTTCCTACGACAAATATTGAAGCAGAGTAGTAGAAGCAGAAACAACAGAAACAGAAGCAAAAGCAGAAACATCAGCTATGCCATCGTCTACGTCCTCAGCTACTGCACCCACTACTTTGGCTGAACAAGTGACATCAACACTGCATCGTCCTCACACACGACTTTAGAGTGAAATCTGTAAAAACAAAGTGTGTACTAATGGCACTATACAATATGATAAGTAGTCTCATTTAACAACTACAGGTGGACGTCAAACTCTATAAGAAACTTATGCACAGAGATTGGAAAATTACTATGAATCAGGAATATATGACCTTAATGAAAAATAATATCTGACATCTTGTTCCACCTAAGAAGGGAAGAAATGTCATAAATTACAAATAGGTATATAAGGTCAAAAGAAAATCTGATGGGAGTTTGGATCGATACAAAGCTCACCTAGTTACCAAGGGGTTCAAACAAAGGTATGGTATTGACTATGAGGGCACATTTAGTTTTGTAGTAAAGTTTGCTACCATTAGGATTATTTTGTCTCTTGCTATCTCTAGTGGATGACATATTAGGTAACTGGAAGTACAAAATGTGTTCCTTCATGGTGTTATAGAGAAAGATATGTATATGAGACAACCTCCTGGGTATGAAGACAAAGATAAGCATGATTTTATTTGTAAAATAGACAAGTCACTCTATGATCTTAAACAAGCTCCAAGAGCATCATACTCTCGCCTAAACACAAAGCTATGTAACTTGGGTTTTATGACCTCAAAGGCAGATGCATCATTATTATTTTACAATAAAGGTAACATTGTTATCTTTATTCTTATTTATGTAGATGATATTATTATTGTCAGCTCTACATAGGAGGCTATTACAACTTTATTCAAGAATCTTAATCAGGAGTTTGCTCTTAAGGACCTTGGAGAGCTACATTATTTCCTTAGTTTAGAAGTGAATGAGGTAAAATATGGTATCCTTCTCAAACAAAAGAAATATGCAACAGATTTGCTCAAAAAGATTGGAATGACACTCCATTATCTACTTTAGAGAAGTGGTCAGCTTATGAAGACAGATAATTAGGTCCTGAGGATTCAACACAATATAAGAGTATAGTGGGAGCCTTGCAGTATCTCACACTTACTAGACCAAACATTGCATTATCTGTCAACAAGGTATGTTAGCTATTGCATTCACCAATAACTGAACATTGGACTGCAGTTAAGAGAATTTTGAGATATATTCGCTCAGCAACCAATCTTGGGTTAAGAATAGAAAAAATCTCAGTCAACTAGAGTAAGTGCCTTTTCTTATGCTGATAGGGCAAGAAGCCCTCATGACAAGAGGTCCACTAGTGGATTTGATGTTTTCTTAGGATCCAATTTAGTATCATGGAGTGCAAGGAAATATGCAACGGTTTCATGCTCTAGCACTGAGTTAGGATATAAAGCATTAGCCAATGCAACTGTTGAGATGATATGAGTTCAGTCTTTGCCAAAGGAACTCCATATACAAGCACCGCATGTAGCTCAGTTATGGTGTAACAATCTAAATGCTACATATTTACAAGCTAATCCAATCTTTCATGCTAGAACAAAACATATAGATATTGATTATAACTTTGTGAGAGAAACGGTAGTAAGAAAACAATTTGAGATTCGGTTTGTACCCACAGGTGATCAAGTCACTAACGGGTTCACAAAACCCCTATCAGCTCGTCTGTTAGAGAAATTCAGAGTTCAATTTCAATCTTGATAAGCTGTGATTGAAAAGGAGTGTTAGAAGTATGGAAAGAGATGAGAATAGAGTGCAACTAAAAACAATCGTTAGTTTGTTTCTTTGTAATGGTTAGTTTGTTTCCTTCTAAGAATTGTAATCTCCTAATTAGCTACTATTAACACATAACAATGGATCCTAATGGAGTGTGAAATACTTTCACCAAATCACACCCAGAATAGAGAAGAATATCATGAAACCACTTGATATCTACACCACTCTTCAGCTACCAACTTGTGTGAAGGCTAGCAATCCAAAATTTTCAATTGATACAGAAGATCCATTTCCTGTTCAAAATAGCCCATCCAACAAAATACCAATACCCTGCCAACCAATTCCATGGCTAAGTACAAAGGGTGAGAGAGGTGTGGCACTTGCATACCTTAAAACAACAATGAAGACACCAATAGACTCTACTAGAGCAACAATTGAACCACCCATCATTGCAAAAGCTTCACTAGCATCAAAAGTCGAGGTACCCCATTGAAAGGGATAGTGAACTCTTATCTAGGGAGCACCATCAATTAGTCTAGAATGGTCAGTTTGGCAATGAAATTGGGTTATTGGTAGTGCATCAACCTCTGGTGCTTTGGGTTTTTTGACATCGGTTGCTAGTTTCACAGTAGCAATTGGCTTCTTGTTGACGAATAGAATCATGAAGAGCACGATCACAAAGATGACAATGATTGAGACCAAAACTCCAATTGTGATGTTGGGCTATTTCTCTCCCTTCTTAATTACATCGATGATCTTGATCTTATAAGGTCCTAAGAATGGAGCGTTGGTAATTTTATACAAAACATCAAAGATCTTATGGAACTCAGATTGTGTTATGGTAATCTCCGCGTGTATATTTTTCATGAAATAAATATTTGATTCTTGCTATTTTCTTTCCTTAGTTTTGGAGTCCTAAAAGTCTAAGTATGTCAATGTTTTTGCTATTTTGGATATGGTAGATTAGCTCCTATGTTTAGAGAATTAGCTACTGTGTTTGGAGAGTTTGATTCCATTTTGTAATCAGGCCTAAGCAATATATAGCTGTGTAATTTTTGCAACAGCACCAAATAAATCCTTCTCTATTTCTCTCAGAAAACTGTTACATTGTTTGCTTGCTCTGTTCGGTTCTACTTCATGTTGTTCTGGTGATTGCAACAAATGCAAAATTCAGGCATAAATCTAACATTTGATATTAGAGCTGTGGTGACTCCGATCTGAGTATATGTCAGTGTTGGGATATTGGAGAGACTACGCTAGCCGACAATTTTAAATTTTAACCCCTTAACCTAGGAACCATGAGCACGAGAGATCATAGATCATTACATTCTAATATGAGATATGCTAGTGCAACAGAAGAAGTTGTTGAGGAAGTGCATCCTTACTCAACCTCGTCTTGCTCCACCCAATTCGTCGATGAAGTTGATGATCTCCATGTGAAGATGATGACTAGCGTCGTTATTTGACAAATGCCTCTATGGAGTTCACACGTACAAGGATAAGATTATCTCACATCGACGTGCTAGCACTGATCGTAAGATTTGGGGAGAAATCGATCTCAACACTTTAGTCCTATTACTCTTACTTTCACACTCATCTCTATCTAATACTCCTCACTACTCAAAATGTCCATTAGATCAATTTTCTAGGAGAGTAGGGTGCCTCTGTTTATAAGTTTACAAGATTATTGAATGATTGATATATGACAACACATACATCCTTGATTTAGTTTCCACACTCTTCCTAAAAATATCTAATCTCCAATTTTTTCTCAAGTTGTAATGACATAAAAGATTCTACACACTTCTAGCTAAACTAGCTAAGTGTCCGTGCATTGTAACGGAAAAAATATAACATTAAAAGAACAACATGTAAATAGAATTGAGCGAAGAAGTTAAAGAATTTTGGTTTGCTATGAGAAGGAGTGGTGGTGGTGACAGACTCACCACCACTAGTTTCTTTTAGAATAATATATATATCTATACATATGAATATACGAGAAACTTCTAGATAGTTGGATTGTTATTCTCACCACCATTGTGAACCCGTGGGGGATGGCGTAACACCCCAAGAACGGGGAGCTCTGCTTGGTGATGGACTATATTAGCTCAAGCCTGACTGAGTTCGTCACCTTCTACCTCGACAGCCAAGGGCGGACCTTGTCGGAGTTATTGGAGACACACAGCGCGATGTGAAGTTGGCAAAACCAATCTAGACATCAAGTATGAGTATCCTTGCAGTCTCTAAGCTAGTGTTGTCAATGATTGATCAGGATTGCTTAAAGAAACTATAAAACATCATAACTCCATAATAGCAGGCATCTAGCTGCAAAACATGATCAGTTGAGATATAGAGAACATTGATGGGGAAATATCTTGTGCAATCACTCATTTGATGCAAGCGTACAATCAAACGATCTGGTGCATCCAATCAAGTGATCCAACGATTACATATGAAAAGGGTTAAAAGTAAAAAATACTAGGTTTCAGCCCCTTTCATATGTAACTGTTGGATCGTTTAATTGGATGCACCCGATCGTTTGATTGCACGCTTGCACCAAATGAGTGATTGCACATGATATTTCCCCAACATTTACAGTCTGCTTGTACTAAAAAAATCATGATACTATTATGTGCAGGTCATTTCTTTCACGCATAATATAGAACTGAGAATATATTTTCTTAAGATTAACCGAAGGAAACTTGAAGCATGCATGCAAGTTATTTGATAATATACGTGCTCCATGTCATCGGTAAATTAATCAATGCTGCTGAGATTAACCAAAAAAGCGATAAGTAGATAGTCTGATAGTGAGATGATAGTAATTGGATCGAGTGGACGGAATAAGGGCGTGTACAAACCCTATTTAATAGGTGGTCTCTTAAGAGGTCTTTAGGAGGTCTCTTAGCTGCATTTATTATTCAGGCGCTTAGAATTGTACCATGCATTTTTTTTGTTGTCTCTTGTACTTTGAAAACCGTTCTGTCGTCTCAGAGTTGTACATGCCCTAATAAAGATTGCATACCACTGTTGTAGCAATTATGTTAGCTACAACACAGGTTTTGTATGTGTGTATATGGTGTATAAAATGAACCTCGAAGGGTTCTCTCAGAGGGAGAAAGGATTTATACTGGTTCGGACTTCCCCTAGGGGATAATAGCCCTATGTCCAGTTTGTGGTGGATTTGGCATGGTATGCCTCGGTGTGGTGTAGTGAACTCCAGGGTTTCATGGCCATGGAGAAGCTATCTTGTTACAAGGGCTTGGCCCTGCTTTTATAGGCACACAGGCCAAAGGAAAAGACCAAAATGCCCTCTATAAGTCCTAGGCTCATAGGGGCAAAAAGGGAAAAAATGAGCTAGCTACTGTACAAAAGTGTTTTACAGCCTTACAGACGTGTCAGACAACATCACTTCTTGACCAGCTAAACGACATACTAGAGGCAGAGGGGCCCCTGGTATGGCTTCTACACTGTAGCGAGGTGTAAATATCTTCTGGGTTCGGAGCAGGGGCCGGAGCTCTTCATGCGAAGGCCACAGGGAAGGCTTCGAAGTACACTTAGAAGTAGGCTTCGAAGCATACTCCGAACTGGGCTCCGGACTTGGCTCCAAACTGGGTTCTCGGAGACTTAGCTTGAATTGGCTGGAAAGGGACCGGAGACTAGTTTTGAGGGACTCCAAAGGGAGCCCGAAGGTTAACTCCGAACAGGGTTCGAGGGTTAACTCCGAACAGAGCTCAAAGGCTAACTCCGAACAAGGCCCGAAGGCTAACTTCGAAGTTAGCTTGAACCTTTGCCTCTAGCAATCTTCAAGGGATCTTGAGGGCTTCACTCTGGAGGGCTCCGATGGAGTTCGGAGGCTTCGCTCCAGAGGGCTCCGAAGTGTTCCTTGGGACTTGGAAACAGCTTCTTCAGAAAGGAACAGGCTTCGACAGTGTTGGGCTCCGGGCCGAAGGCTATCGGAGGCTGACGTCATTTGGCCCCTGTTCAAGGGAAACTTATTCCCCCAACAGTAGCCCCTCGCTCGCAGGCCTTCGGGGCGAAGGGGTGCGTGCGCCCTTGGGACAAATGACAGAAAAATACAACTTAAGGGAAAAACAGGCCTTCGGAGCTTGGACCGAAGGCGGCTTCGAAATGCACAGGTAATATCGCCTGCGTCAGTTGTCAGAATGACCTCAGGGAGATCAACTGACTCCGCAACGGCTATAAAATTGACTGTTACTGTGCGCTGGGCCGCTTCGCCTTCGTTGGAGGCCCACCTGCCAGTGGGTTCAGCCCAAGAACCGTCGGGATTTTTACCGCCTATAAATAGGGGTTTACCACCCATGGCTTCGACACACTTCTCATTTGCTCTCTCCTCAGCGCCTTGCATCCTTCGCTCTCCTCTCCTCTTTAGCTTCGCGCGAAGCACCCTTCGCAAGCCTTAGCCCCCACGCACCGAAGCTCCACGAAATGCCAAAGAAGGTTGCTTCGAAGTCTTTGGTCTTGGGCTCGAGCTCGAGCTCCGCCCAAGCGCAGGCAGCAGCAGCTGCGGCAGCGAAGCCTGCACCGAGGCGGTTGGGGCCGAGGGACCTTCGGTCGCCATCCGACAAGTTCGAGCAGACGCTGGAAATGAGGGCCTCAATCTCGACAGAGGAGTCTGTCAGGAGGGCCTGCAAAGGAAAGATTGCTGCGAAGATCCAGCTTCGAGTTCCGGAGAAGTCGGAGGCCATACCAAGGCCTCGGGATGACGAAGTAGTGTTGTTCGAAGCCTTCTTCAAAGTCGGCCTCAGGCTGCCAGTAGTGGGGATGTTGAGCGAAGTCCTAAAGACTTACAACCTCGAGCTTCCTCAACTCTCGCCCAACACTGTGGTGAGGCTTGTTGTTTTTGAATGGGTCATGAGGGCCGAAGGTTGCGAGGGCCGCACAGATGTTTTCATCGCCCTCCACGACGCCAACTACCAACCGAAGCCGAGGGAGGGTGCAGACCGCGTCAAGAGGGCTTTGGCCTTCGGAAGCGCCAACTTCCAGCTTCGGAGGGAGTAGCAAGATGCCTTCTCGGCGAGGGCCGCCAACAGCAAATGGTACTCGAAGTGGGATCAAGAGTGGTTCTACGCCTCCGTCGGCGCGAACTCTCCCCTTCGGAGTACCAATGCACTCATCTCTTATCGGCGTGAAGGGGTGGTGAAGACGAGCCCAGACACCCTTCGCTCGAGGATCTCACTTCTTCGGAGGGTGGCCGCGAAGATGAGCATGAAGGACCTCGCGAAGGAGTTCATCACCCTCCGACTCAGCCCCCTTGCGCGCTCTTGGCCGGAGGGGCTTTTCTAGCCTTTGGGCCGAGGGGGTCTAAACGAAGTGGCATTCGAACGCCTCGGTAAGACTTCGAAGATTTTCTACTTTCATACTTCGCTGAAAACTTTATTCTGACTTGGATCTTTATGAATCCACTCTTGAAGTGAGGACTCCGGAGGAGGCCATCGCGGCGGCGGAGCGCGTTGTTGGGACCCCGAAACCAGAGGAGCAAGCCCAATGGCTTGCTCTGGTGGGGACTTGGGAGCATTGGAATAGGGTGTGGACCTTGCTCGGCTTCGAGGAGGCCAGGCCCTGCCAGACTTCTCCCACCTTGCAGCTTCGACTACCGGCTCCAAGAGGAAACGAGGGGACGACGACGAGCCCGAAACTTCGAGGGCTCGACCGGAGGCCCTCGCGACCGAAGCCTCTACTCTAGAGGAGGCATCGACCGTGAACGTTCAAACAGAAGCGGAGCCAACAAGGGCTCCGCCACAGCTACCGAGGTGGTAGTGAAGACCTCGATGGCAACGTCTTCGGGCGCGGAGGCCGACGCGCCAACTTCGCAGTGAAGGGATTGGGGGGCACATATTGACCCCTCTACCTTCGAAGAGATCTCCGACGAAGGTAAACACTTCAAACATACTTCTCTTTGATAAGCGTATTTTGACTTGAACTTTTCACAAAGGATGATGTCGGTGCGAGGCCCACCGTTCCGAAGCCAACGAAGGTTTCCAGCAGCAGCAACAGCATCAGCTCGGAGTCCGACAGCTCCTCGTCTGAAGAATACGGAGGCAACGGTCGCGACGAAGGCGACGAGGAAGTCGATGTAGTGGATCGAAGCCCAGCCTTGCCGAAGCCTGTGCAGGCGGTTGCGGCGGAAGAAATCGTCCGGCCTTTGCTGCCGAAGGGGGGCGTGATGGAGGAGGCCCTCAACAACTTCCGTGAGGGCTGCGTTGCTGCGGAGGCAGGAGGCTTGGTGGCTCAACTCAGCCACTCGAACCCCATGTACCTCTTCATCAACGCGAACGAAGCCCTCATCCAGGTGAGCGAAGTCCTACGCAGCCTTAGAGTTACACTTTGGCCTTCGATCAACACTTATGATTTTCTTGAGTCTTCCAGGCCTTCGCACTGAACGCAGCAGCATCAACCTCTGCGGATAGGCAGATGACGCACTTGGCGGAGGAGAAGGAGGCCCTCCAACGCGAAGTCTCGGTGGAAGCCGAGAAGCGAAGGCGGGCCGAAGCTTCAGCCGAGGCGGCGAGGGCCGAGGCTGACAAAGCTAGGGAAGCCTTGGCCTCGGAGACCGACAGGCTCCGAGCAGAGCTTCAGGCTGCGAAGGACGCCAAAGCCCAGCTGGCGAGGGAGAACTCTGAGCTTCGCCAAAGGGCTCAGCGCCTTGAAGGCTTCGTCGCCAGCAACATTGACGAAGCCACCCTGAGCCTGACCGAGGTCCTGCAACAAATAGGGACCGAGTGCCGGGCTCCGAACTTCGGCAACTAGGACCCGATTGGGGACCGTGCCGCATTTTTGAAGGTAGTGGCTGCGACGGCGGAGCAATCCTTGAAGGGCTTCGCCTTGATGGCCGGCCGAGTGGCGGGTCAAGGGGTGTTGCACATGCTTCACGACGCGGGGTGAAACCATCTCGAAGTAGCAACCTCGGCGACCCCTATGGCCTTCGGAGGCCAACACTTGGTGATGCCTCCGGCCGGCGTCCGCGGAGCCTGGAGGCGACTTCAGGAGCCATGGAAAGCCCAAGGCTGCGAGGCAGTCCTCGAGCTTCAGAGAGCCCTTCGCCTTCGCCGAGCCAGGGCGCACGCCCCTCGCCAGCTCAGCCTTCGACGTCGGCGCCTCCGCCTCTGAAGGTGTAGATCTCCTTAGGCTCCTTGTAATTCTTAGTTGTAGGCTTGTAAAAACTTATCAGTTTATTAATATGAATGCAGGGGTGATTTATACCTGCCCAGGCTTAGTCTCCGAATGTCGACTTCGAAGTACTTGAGGACTCAGAAGAACTCCGCCAGTTATGGGCGGTCCTCGAAGTAGCTAGGTCCAAAGGTCCCCCTCAGTTTAAACTTTCGAGGGGGCCTAACGGCGAAGCCATCCCTGAAGTAGTTCAGGATCTGCTGACCATTGTGAAGACGGAGTCCCTTCGGAGTTCTTCATCCTTGCCTTCGCGAACGGTCTTGGCAAGCGATGAAGCTTTAGACTTCTCTGCCTTCGACCCGGCACCGCCTACCTCGCAGACTTGGAGCGACCTGCGGGCTTCGGGGCTTGGATGAACCGGATGTGGGAGAGCAGGCTCCGACGAGGCTTCATCCAGCCGAGGGGACCCTGGCTGAAAGAAAGGCAAGCGAGGGTTGGGGCCTCGAACTCGCTTTTTCTTAGGCTTAGATACAGACTACTCGTAGTTTTGTTTTCGAAGTATATTTGTAACATACTTCTCAATTATCATTCAATGAATGGAATTTGTTGTATTTGCATACTTCGTCTGCATGCTTCGCATTATTTGATGGCTTCGAACGTTTTTTAGCTTGTCATGCTCGTACTGCGTATTACATTCGCACCCTTCGCATACATGCTTCCCCCCTTGCTCGTGGCAGCTAGGGACTTAGTCGTTGCTGGTGCAGGCAATAAAAGATGCGAAGGGGTGCGCTTTTTGGCGGCTTCGGATGCTTATAACACATTGGGCGAAGGCCTCTTTCGGGCTTTGAACGCGTTAATTTGGAGCGAAGCAAGGCTTCAGCGTAGCCAAATTAAACAAAGCATGCTTCAGCATGCTTGGATTTGGATGTTGTGCGTGAGCAAGGCTCCGAAACGCACTTAGTTTTTAAGCGAATGTTGGACCAGAACCGGTGACCAGAGGGGGGTGAATGAGAGCTTTTAAAATTTCAGACTAAAATAACCTTCAGTTTTCAATCTGTCTTCTGCGGAACAGGCTTCGAACACATCCTTCGAAGTTCAGGTTCAGAGGTATTTGACGACTCCGAACACAGACTTCGCAAGGAGCAAAAGTTCGAAGCCAAGAAGACTTCGCTCCTCACGCAACCCCAAAAATTCAGCTTCTGCTAAGTCAGTGCAGCCTTCGCACACAGGGTGCCTTCGTGCAGGCTTCGCACCTCACCCTTCGCAAGAGCGGACTTCCCTCTGAGGACTTAGACCAAATACTTAGCAACGGAAACTAGTGCTGGGCTTCGTACTTCGAAGGTCAAAACGCACACAAAACATACTTCGCTAAGGGCTTCGACACAGGAAGAAAACGGGCTTCGATGAGTGCTTCGCTAGTAATCACCGAGGTCTAGCCTCCAGTTTACACAGAGCGAACACACACTGAAAAACACACTTCGCCCAAAAACACACTTCGCCCAAACAGGCTTCGATGCTCTACCTCTCGTCAAATGAAGTGACACACAAGAGATCAAAGTATGCAGCGAGGTATGCAAACAAGCTCAAGCAGAAAATGAACACAGAATCAAGACTTCGATGCTTGAACAAGGAACACAAAAATTGAACTCACAGATCTGAATACACAGTATGTGGTGGCTAGTACAGGAGCTCAACAATGAATGCTCAAAGTGTTAATGTGAGCTACCCAGCCTCCACTATTTATAGCCACTATTCAGCCATGTGAATTGACTACTTTACCCCTAGGGTTTACCTTGCTTTTGTCTCATCAGAACAGAGGGGTACAAAAGGTAGTCTGCTTTATTTGGAGGCTTCTCTTGTCAGCTTTGCAGAGGGGACAACGTCAGCTTTTTGCAGAGCAGACACTGTCAGCCTTTACAGTCTTGGATTCTTCTGAAGCCCCCCTTCGCACGCGAGGGGTGCGGTAGCTTCGGTGAGAAGCCTTGAGCCTGACGGCCTTCGCTTCACCGAAGTCAGCCTTCGATACAATGACGGTTTTGAGCCGAAGCCGTCAAAGCCCTTGGGCCTTCGCACCAACACCTTCGGAGTGGACCACCACGACTTCACAACTTCTCCCAGCTCGAACTCCATCAGTCCGTGTACCGAAGCCATGCAGGGCCGAAGTACCTCAAGTCAACCTCACTCCGGAGCCAGCCTTGCTCCGAAGCCTGCTTCACTCCGAAGCCTCACCTTCGGAGTACCACCCTTCGAAGTCCCTCCTTCGTCCAAGGCCTCCGCATGAAGCATTCCATGAGCACTTCGTCGCAGTGTCTCTCCCCGAGCACACTCCTCGACGATCCTCACCCGGACCATGCCTTCGATGCACCTCGACTTCTGATACCTTCGTCGGGTATACCTTCGAGTGTCTCCATCTGGAGCACACTTCGAACACCTTGCCTCATTGCTGAGGACTCGATCCACCATACTCCGAAGTCACTCCATTCGGAGTACCCTTTGAAGTGCCTCGCCTCCGAGGACTTCGTCTCGGAGTACCTTCACCCGGAGTCACACTCCGCACTTACTGCCTTCTCCTGGCGCACCTCGACCCGAGGTCTGACCTCGACCCCTTCGCAGCCTTCGTGACGGAGCTCCCTGCTCCCCTGGCATCAAGCCTCCCGCTTGACCCAGGTTCACTTGCTACGAACCGTCCGTCGCCTCCGAAGTCCCCTGCGCACCACAAACAAACAGACAAGTGTATCCAGTACCCCGGAGACCTCTCCGAGTAAACAACCTCCGATACACACTCCGGTGTACCGCCCAAAATACCGAGACCTTCGGTACAGCCAATCATCGTGTACTGTCGGACCCCTCCGACAGGCACACTCCGCTGCAATAGCTGCAGCAACCAGAGCCACTGAACCCTTCGGTGAAACAGCCTCCGAACACCTTCGGAGAACCAACCTCCGAACCCCTTCGGAGGGACCCCTTCGAATCAGAGGGTAAACTCTGTCAATCACTCATCACAGACTCCGAAACCAACCCTTGGTTTCTCAATCTCCCCCTTGATGAGTGCATTGACAATCAAATTCAAGTTAAAAGAATTTTCCTCCCCCTTTTCAAAAGAGTAAAAGCCCCTTCGGCAAAACTTCCCTTTGTAAGATAAAAACTCCCCCTGAGTTAATTTTCCCCTTTGCTGCAGAGAACTCAACAATTTCTCCCCCTTTGGCAATGCAAGCATCAAGGAGCATGTAAAAGATGCATAGCTTCAAATGAGCAGAATTGCAAAGACATATAAAACAAAAATATGCCAATATTAATACCAATTATCATGTGCTCGGCTCAATTTAACATTCTCTAAAAACATGATGACAGCATGAGATTTTATCATTTTGAAATAAAAGCATCACCACTCAATCAAGGTAACTAGACAAGTAAAAGCAGGGACTGCGCAAAGCTAGTCAATTTCTACTCTAGACAAACAAGTCCAGTTCAAATGGAGCATTAAAAGCAAACTTGATGATCAATGAATTTTGTTGTTCTTTTCATAATGCCAGTGGTTATTTGTTTGTCTACCTTATACTTTCCAATCAAGCCAAGCCTAGGCATGAAAGCCATCAGAAGCTTAAGGCGGTGATTTTGGCATACACTACACTATCGTAGTTCAGACCAATGTGCAATAGTAAGCAGTCTAGAACAGGGTAGTGCGACAAACAAACCCACCTGAATCTTTTTGCTTTGAAGCATGCAAATCATGCATTTTTGGAGTTTTGATTAAGTGAATCAATTTGTGTAACACTTGATGAATATCCACAAGTATGAAGAACTATTTTTCAAGTTGCAATGTTTAGCATCCAGAGAAAAGGTGTCTTGCTATCAAGCAGATAAAAGATAACTAAAGCAGTCCTGTCGAAACATGCTAGATTCAAGACTAAGCAGTGAGCATGAGTTGATTTTGGAAATAAGAATCATGCACATAATGTTTCAGACATATTAAATAGAGCTGAGTTGACATGATTTCATGAATTAAAATCAGGCATATAAGTGCAAAAGATGTAAATGCAATCTCACACACAATGAGCATATGCAAGACAATCAAAGTCTGCTCCCCCTCACAAAATGTCGTAAGGGTGACAAATACCAAGTTCCCCATGCAAGTAGGCAAATCGAGAAGCATCGAGGGGTTTTGTGAAAATATCGGCTAGCTAGTGTTGAGTATCAACATATTGAAGCTCAATATCACCCTTCTCATTATGATCTCTGAGAAAATGATATCGCACACCAATGTGTTTGGTTCTGGAGTGCTGAACCGGGTTGTTTGCAATACAAATAGCACTAGTGTTGTCACAGAAAAGTGGAACACTCTTATAATCTAACCCGAAATCCCGCAAAGTGGAAACCATCCACAAAATCTGAGAGCAACAGCTAGCTGCAGCAACATATTCGGCCTCAGCCGTCGATTGTGCAACATTAGACTGTTTGCAGGAAGACCAGAAAACCAGAGAAGTACCCAGAAAATGACAAGTACCAGAGGTACTTTTCCTATAAATCCTACACCCAGCAAAATCCGCATCGGAATAACCTCGAAGACACAAAGAGGAAGACGCCGAATACCAAATGCCAAATTCAAGAGTATGTTTGAGATACCTAAGAATGCGCTTTACCGCTTGGCGGTGCGAAGCTCGTGGTGAAGCCTGAAAACGAGCGCACAGACACACTGCGAAGTGTATGTCCGGCCTTGTAGCAGTCAAGTAGAGGAGGGAGTCGATCATGCTTCGGAACTCCTTCTGATCTACGGCTTCTCTATCTTCGTCAGGATCCAATGCTACAGATGTAGCCATTGGAGTGGCGAGTGGCTTCGCATCAGCCATGTCGAACTTCTTCAGCAGGTCCTTGGTGTACTTTGTCTGGTGGACGAAAGTACCTTGGTTGCTTTGCTTGATTTGCAATCCAAGGAAAAAAGTGAGTTCGCCCATCATGGACATCTCGAACTCCCTGCTCATGGCATCTGCAAACTCGGCAACCAAAGCATGAGAAGAGCCACCAAAGATGATATCATCCACATAAATCTGCACTAGGAGGAAATCTTTGCCATGCTTGAGAGTGAACAGAGTTTTATCAACAGATCCCATAAAATACCCCCGCTCAAGTAAAAAGACTTAAGTCTGTCATACCATGCCCGAGGGGCCTGCTTGAGTCCATAAAGAGCCTTATGAAGTTTAAGGACTTTATGTGGGTATTTGGGGTTTTCAAAACCAGGGGTTGTTTTACATAAACATCTTCGCCTATGAAACCATTAAGAAAAGCACTTTTGACATCCATTTGATAGAGTTTGAATCCCCGGGATGTCGCAAAGGCAAGCAAAATCCTAATGGCCTCAAGACGAGCAACAGGTGCAAACGTTTCAGTAAAATCAATCCCTGTTAATTGAGAATAACCCTGAGCTACAAGTCTAGCCTTGTTTCTAACTACAGTCCCATCCTCCCCTTGTTTGTTTTTGAAAATCCATTTTGTTCCAATGAAATGAACATTTGATGGGGGATCAACTAAAGTCCAGACCTGGTTTCTCTCAAAATTTTCAAGTTCTTCATGCATGGCATTGATCCAACTAGAATCAGAAAGTGCATGACTAACATCTAAGGGCTCGAAAGAAGCAACAAAAGCGGAATCAATGAAATGAGCATGAGAACGTGTTACCCTTTGATCAAGCTCACCAATGATCTGCTCGGGAGGATGCATCCTTTGAACATGGTGTGGAGCCTCACGGCGGGATGCAGTCTCCCCCTCAACTTGTGCGTTGGAGTGGTCCAAGATGACCGATGTCGAGGTAGTTGCTTCAGGACCTTGTGCCGAAGTGGTTGAAGCGGGGTTGGCTTCGGGAGTTGATGTCGAGGGTAGTAGGGGTTCATCTTCGAAATCTCCGGGATCTTCTTCTTCGAAGATAGTCTGTTCCATATCGTGTTCATTTGCCTGTTCAAGAGCAGAACTAACAGAGGGGGTTGATTCATCAAAGTCACATCACATGACTCGATGACAGTGTTAGTCTCCAAATTATAAACACGATAAGAATGACCATGTGTAGTGTAACCCAAAAAGATCCTGTCAGAAGAACGTGACTCAAATTTATCCAAATAACCACATTTTAGGATAAAGCAACGACAGCCAAAAACTCGAAGATGAGTAACCTTGGGCTGTCTCCCAAAACGTAGCTCATAAGATGTCAAATTCAAAATTGAGCGCAAGAAGATTCGGTTTGAGATGTAACATGCAGTGTTCATGGCCTCAGCCCAGAATTTTCTAGGAGTCCTGTGCTCATCGAGCATCGTCCTAGCCATCTCAACCAAAGTGTGGTTCTTTCTCTCAACAACACCGTTTTGTTGAGGAACCCGCGGAGCAGAGAATTTATGTTCTATGCCATGCTCCATGCAAAAGTCAACAAAGAGACTGTTCTTGAACTCAGTGCCATTATCACTTCGAATGAATTTCAATGCACCAGGGAGTTCAGTGAAAAGTCTCAAAGCCAAGCTCCGAAAGTGTGAAAACACTTCATCCTTTCTGGCAAGAAAGAAGACTCAAGAGTAGCGAGAGAAATCGTCGACAATGACTAACACATACCACTTGCCACCTAAAGAACTAACCCGAGAAGGACCTACAGTGTCCATGTGGAGAAGTTCTCCGGGTTGTTCAGTCATCACTGTGGTGACTGGCGAGTGTGAAGCGACAATCATTTTTCCATGTCGACAAGGAGCGCAAACTAAATTCTTCTCAAACTTGAGCTTGGGCAATCCTCGGATCAGACCTAGGGCACTCAGACGAGCGAGCAACTCAAAGCTCATATGCCCTAGTCTCCTATGCCACTTCCAAAGCTCAGAAGTAGAATGTGCAACAAAACAATGAGAAGAACCAGATGACTCAGAAAAATCAGCTCCAAAAACTCTCCCAACTCTAAAGATCTTACAAACCACAACACCATCAGAATTGAGGACTTGCGAAGTATCGCGATGGAATCGTACTTCGAAGCCCTCATCAAGCAATTGAGATAGAGAAAGCAAATTGTATCCCAAATTCTCAACTAAAGCAACATCTTTGAGAGTGAAATTCGAGTTAATTCTTACCACACCTTTACCTTTCACTCTACTCCTTCGATTGTTCCCAAAGGTGATATGTTCCCTTTACTTGGTTGTGGTGAGGCTGGAGAACCATGCTGCATCTCCGGTCATATGGCGCGAACAACCAGAGTTCATGATCCACGTGCCCTCCAAGCCTTGGTCTGCCGCCTACACATGATAAGAAAATCTTGATCACTCAGTGCTGGGGTGAGTGAAAATATGACGAGGCATCCAGCACTGAGTGATACGAGTAGTAAGCACAGTAAAAGTAGACTGTCTACGCACAGGATAATCAGAATGAAGCAAAGTGCGAGGTCTACCTACATGCTGTGATCTAACAACATGACGAGGTCTCCTACTCTGATGAGGTACAAAGCTACTCGCCCGGGGTCTACCACCATACGGAACATGGTGAACACCTCGAGGAGCAAAACCTCTATGTGAAGCACGAGGAGCCTCGAAAACAGGATGATAGTAAAACTCAGACTAATGCATACCTAAAGATGGGTAATGCATGTCCTGGTAACTCATCGCCTGAGAGCGTCGCTCATCCTTGATGCGACGAAAACAGAACCCAACCAAATGACCCGCCCGCTGACAGTAGGAACAATGAAAAACTCTCCTAGGGGCACTCTCATGGGTCATAGGAGCAACTCTCACAGGCTCCTTGGGCTTCTGCTGAGTGGTTTTCTTGGGAGGGATTTTCTTGGCAGGAGGAGTGGTTTTCTTTGGTGTCTGGTAGGCCTTTTGGCTGATGGAGTGTCTAACAGAGCTCTCTCTTTCTCTAGGGTAGTGGGAGAGGTAAAAACAGTTTTGTTTTCACTATCTAAAGGAATCCTCTCAAAACCCAAACCTAGAGCTAACCCTGCTCTGTCAGCACACATCTTGGTCTTGGCCAAGAGCAAATCCATCCTACCTTTTCCCTCACTGCATTTGTTAACCACAGAAAGAAGGTACTCATTTTCAGTCATAAGATTTTCAGCTCGCTCTCTAACAGTGCCTAGCTGGTCCTTAAGGGTTATGCAAGTGTCACACACAGGCTGCACATCCTTAGAACTACTGGACCTCTCCAATCTAGCCTCTAAATCATGAACATGCTTATCACGTAAATTAATGCTCTCGCGTAATAAAGAACAGTTCATGCATTCAATTATATCATGAGGTCTAGAATCAACCACCAAAAACTGCTTCTGTGCAGTCTCAAGCTTAGATAGAGTTTGAGCATGTACAGAACACAACTGAGCAAGCTCACCCATGACAACAGTACAAGATTCACATTCAGCATCATTAACTTTAGACTTAAGCATGGCATAATCAGTAGAAACAGATTCTAGCCTAAGTCTAAGGTCTTTTTTTTCTCTAGCGGCTTGCACAAGTAATCTATCTTGACCAAGAACTACTTTATTCAGCTCATCTAGTTTTATTGAAAGTTGGTCATAGGATAGAGGTACCTCAGATGAGTCAAGCTCATCGCCGCTATGATCGCTGTCGGCCATGAAGCAAAGGCCGATGAAATCTCGTCCCTTCTTGTCCTTCTTCTCCTCCTTCCTTGGAGACTCCTCCTCCTCAAAGCTCGACTCCTCAGTTGAGGAAGTGTCGATGTCGCTGAGAGCAGCAACAAATGCTCTGGAAGCGGCTTTGGCTACTCTCTTAGCCACCTTGCCGCGCTTGCCCTTCACAAAGGGTTTCCTCTCCTTCTTGTGGTATTTGGGGCGCTCACTCTCATCTCTCTTCTTGAGTTTAGGGCAATTGGCCTTGATATGAGAAGTGTCGCCACACTCAAAGCAACCACTAAAACCACTTCTCCTCTGATCCCGTCTCTCATGGTGAAAACGGGTGAACCTTCTGGCAATGAGGGCAAGCTCATCATCATCCAGAGTATCCACCTGCTCCTTAGTGACGGAGACCAGGGAGGACAAAACAAAACCATCTGCAAGAACACAAGTGCCAAATGTGCTTGGTTCTGCAGTGGTGCCACGGCTAGTGCTAGAAACCAATGCCAATGGCTGTGGCAAAGAGTTTCTGTGCACTACAAGAGATGCCTTGGCAATCTTTGTAGACTTCAGCTTGCTGAAGAGCTCATCACAGGTCAATGTGTCATAACCTGCGGACTCCTCAATGCTGGATATCTTCACTTCCCATATGCTACGATCAAGAGCATAGAGAAGCTTGATAGCCCTATCATGATCATTGTAAGCAAGCGTCCCGTTGGACCGCAAGTTACTCACTATCGCATCAAAGCGAGAAAACATGGCATCTATAGATTCACCAGGTGCTTGCACAAACAGCTGATACTGTTGATTGTATGTGCTTTGGCGCCTGGCCTTAATCTGTGTAGAGCCCTTATGAAAAATAGTGAGTGTAGTCCAAATCTCCCTAGCTGTCCTAAGGTGTCGCACCCTATCAAACTCACTCCGGCTCAAACCAATGAACATTATATTTCTAGCCTTGGAGTTGGCATTATACTGGTCCTTCTCTGTTTGAGAGGTGCGAGTTTCAGGGATGGAGTATTGTGAGTCCACAATCTCCCAAATTGCATTTCCTTGGCTTAGTAAGTAAGCCTCCATGCGCACCTTCTAGTATGCAAAATCAGTCCCATCGAACAGAGGAATTTTACTAACTCTGTCCATGTCGCCAACAGATCACAAAACCGGTTAAGGTCAACTGGTGATATTAACCTGCTCTGATACCAATTGTTGGACCAGAACCGGCGACCAGAGGGGGGGTGAATGGGAGCTTTTAAAATTTCAGACTAAAATAGCCTTCTGTTTTCAATCTGTCTTTTGCGGAACAGGCTTCGAACACACCCTTCGAAGTTCAGGTTCGGAGGTATTTGACGGCTCCGAACACAGACTTCGCAAGGAGCAAAAGTTCGAAGCCAAGAAGACTTCGCTCCTCACGCAACCCCAAAAATTCAGCTTCTGCTAAGTCAGTGCAGCCTTCGCACACAGGGTGCCTTCGTGCAGGCTTCGCACCTCACCCTTCGCAAGAGCGGACTTCCCTCTGAGGACTTAGACCAAATACTTAGCAACGGAAACTAGTGCTGGGCTTCGTACTTCGAAGGTCAAAACGCACACAAAACAGACTTCGCTAAGGGCTTCGACACGGGAAGAAAACGGGCTTCGATCAGTGCTTCGCTAGTAATCACCGAGGTCTAGCCTCCAGTTTACACAGAGCGAACACACACTGAAAAACACACTTCGCCCAAAAACACACTTCGCCCAAACAGGCTTCGATGCTCTACCTCTCGTCAAATGAAGTGACACACAAGAGATCGAAGTATGCAGCGAGGTATGCAAACAAGCTCAAGCAGAAAATGAACACAGAATCAAGACTTCGATGCTTGAACAAGGAACACTAAAATTGAACTCACAGATCTGAATACACAGTATGTGGTGGCTAGTACAGGAGCTCAACAATGAATGCTCAAAGTGTTAATGTGACCTACCCAGCCTTCACTATTTATAGCCACTATTCAGCCATGTGAATTGACTACTTTACCCCTAGGGTTTACCTTGCTTTTGTCTCATCAGAACAGAGGGGTACAAAAGGTAGTCTGCTTTATTTGGAGGCTTCTCTTGTCAGCTTTGCAGAGGGGACAACGTCAGCTTTTTGCAGAGCAGACACTGTCAGCCTTTACAGTCTTGGATTCTTCCGAAGCCCCCCTTCGCACGCGAGGGGTGCGGTAGCTTCGATGAGAAGCCTTGAGCCTGACGGCCTTCGCTTCACCGAAGTCAGCCTTCGATACAGTGACGGTTTTGAGTCGAAGCCGTCAAAGCCCTTGGGCCTTCACACCAACACCTTCGGAGTGGACCACCACGGCTTCGCAGCTTCTCCCAGCTCGAACTCCGTCATTCCGTGTACCGAAGCCATGCAGGGCCGAAGTACCTCAAGTCAACCTCACTCTGGAGCCAGCCTCGTTCCGAAGCCTGCTTCACTCCGAAGCCTCACCTTCGGAGTACCACCCTTTGAAGTCCCTCCTTCGTCCAAGGCCTCCGCATGAAGCATTCCATGAGCACTTCGTCGCAGTTGAGGAGCCATGCTGAATAGCGTGGGCCTCATGGCTCTAGAAGTGATGAGTCATCGTCAACGATAGTCAACGAGGACTGAAGAAGAGAAGAGATCTGCTGTTTTATGGGCCGCGTGTGACTCAGGTACACGGGCAGCGAGCGACTGTCGGGCAGAGGAGGCTGCGAAGTCGGGCTGGCCCAATCCGGGTGCATGGGCCAGAAGCAGTAGAAGACCCACTGGGCTGTTGACCAGGACTGACTCAGGTACACGGGCGGTGAGCGATTGCCGGGCTGAGAGAGCTGCGGAGTCGGGCCGGCCCAATCCGGGTACCTGGTGCAAAGCTGGTGGAGGCTTTGTCAGTTTCGGCGTAAAACTGACAACCATTGATTTTGTATCCGACTGTCCAGAAGAGAAGCCGTAGTCGCTACGAAAACTTAGCTTCCGGATAAGTCATCTGTAACTCTAGGCCCACAGTCAGTCTGTTGTGTCTGTAAAAATACCTAAGGGCAGTAGAGTCTTTTCCGTTATTTTTGAGTCTGTAAAAACCCTAAGGGGCAGGTAGAATATTCCTAGTGTTGGGCTGCCTATAAATAGGACCCCAACCCCTAGGGTTTGGACTACCCTTTTGCTGAAAATCAATACTCCTCCTTTGGGTCACTTTGTTTCTTGCATTCTCTCTCTCCTGTTCATGCGTGAGCCACCAGGCAACAAGCCTTGTTCTTCCTGAAGTTTTTAAGTGTTTTTTTTGTTGTCTGGGAAAGCTTTTAATCTGGCTGTTTTTGCTTGTGCGAAGCATTTTTGTGCACTGCAGTTCATTCTCTGTGCATGTGGTCAATTTATTTGGAACAGAAGCTTCTCTGTTGTATGTGTTCTTCATGAGAAGTAGTACTAGTTCTTGCTGTTGCAAGTAGTACTACTACTCTGTAGCAAGTAGTACTACTTTCCTGTAGCTACAGTATGCTAGTACTTTAGTCTTGCTTTTCCTGTGTTGCTTTTTGATCGAGTTGGCAGGGTCAAAGTCCCTTTTCTTGTGTGAAGTCCAACTCTGTGTAGCAGACTTCGAATCTGCAAGCTTCGAATCTGCAGGCTTCGAATCAGCAGACTTCGAATCTGCAAGCTTCGAATCTGCAGACTTCGAATCTGCAAGCTTCGAATCTGCAGACTTCGAATCTGCAAGCTTCGAGTCTACAGACTTCGAATCAGCAGACTTCGAATCTGCAAGCTTCGAATCTGCAGACTTCGAATCAGCAGACTTCGAATCAGCAGACTTCGAATCTGCAAGCTTCGAATCTGCAGGCTTCGAATCAGCAGACTTCGAATCTGCAAGCTTCGAATCTGCAGACTTCGAATCTGCAAGCTTCGAATCTGCAGACTTCGAATCTGCAAGCTTCGAGTCTACAGACTTCGAATCAGCAGACTTCGAATCTGCAAGCTTCGAATCTGCAGACTTCGAATCAGCAGACTTCGAATCAGCAGACTTCGAATCTGCAGGCTTCGAATCTGCATACTTCGAATCTGCATACTTCGAATCTGCAGGCTTCGAATCTGCATACTTCGAATCTGCATACTTCGAATCTGCATACTTCGAATCTGCAACCTTCGAATCTGCAACCTTCGAATCTGCAACCTTCGAATCTGCAACCTCAGAATCTGCAACCTCAGAATCTGCAACCTCAGAATCTACGACCTCAGAATCAGCAAACTTCGAATCTGCAGACTTAGTCAATTTGTTCTCGCTTTGCTGTTTTAGTTTTCTTTTTAAATGCGTTGGGTTTTGGGAGCAGGCCATTGATTCGAAAGAATTTTTTAGGCGCCCATTCACCCCCCCTCTGGTCGCTACTTTCGGTCCTACAAGTGGTATCAGAGCCTGGTTAGGGTTTTTTCCATACCTTAACCGGTTCTAAACCCCAGTAGTGATCATGACGTCTCCTGGCAAGGTCCCGTCCTTGGAAGCTTATGGCTATAATTATTGGAAGACTCGCATGCGAGCCTATCTCATGAGCCAAAGCTCGGACATCTGGGACATTTGCGTTCACAGCACGTTTGTCATATTGCCAGTTGCTGAGCATGATT
This sequence comes from Zizania palustris, assembly GCA_019279435.1. Taxonomy (NCBI): domain Eukaryota; kingdom Viridiplantae; phylum Streptophyta; class Magnoliopsida; order Poales; family Poaceae; genus Zizania; species Zizania palustris. The sequence goes on along the minus strand of JAAALK010000288.1, from coordinate 1,840,091 downwards.
CTCCTGGTATCATCGCCCAGCATGTGAACAATAGCAAAGCGGTGAACATCTTGTTTTCTGGTTTGGGTCCCACTGAGTTTGAGCGTGTGAGCCATCTCTCCACTGCGAGAGAGATCTGGGCTACCCTCCAGGCACACCATGAGGGGACAGCTCAGGTCAAGGCTCGGCTCTATCAGACCTACCAGCGTGAGTACGAAAACTTCACACAGAAGCCGGGTGAATCTGTTGAGGCTTTGTTTGGTCGCTTTCAGTCGATCATTAACAAGCTTCGGGACAACAAGGCTGAGGGTGCTCAGTTAGTATCAGATCACGAGCAGGCGCTCAAGGTTCTTCATACCTTGGACCCAAAGATCTGGGAGATCAAGGTATCATCTATCGTTGAGAGTACTTCTTACGATACCTTGACCATTTCTGAGCTGTTTAGCAAGCTGAAGGCCACCGAGGTAGATATCCAGTTGAGATCAAACCTCACTGGTTCTGGATCTAAATCCCTGGCCCTTGCTACACCTTCTGTTGATCCCTCTGCTGTGAGCTGTGCTGGGTTCTCTTTGATGTCTATCACTGAGGACCAGCTTGAATTGTTGGGAGATGATGATTTGTGTCTTTTTAACAACCGGGTGCGTCGTGTCTATGATAAAAGAATGTTCAAAAGACACGGCACAAAATCCGGATGCTTTGAATGTGGTGATCTAGGACACTTCATCGCCGACTGCCCCAAGCGTGGTGGATACAAGAAGGGCACCGGCAGCAGCTTCCACGACTCCGGCAAGCATGAGAGCCCCTCCTTCAACAAGGGCAAGCCGAAGACTCGGTTCTTCAAGAAGGCCCTGAAGGACTACCGGCGAGAGAACAAGAAGCGCGACAAGGCCTTCTTCGCCGAGATGGAGAAGAGCTACTCCAAGCAGTCCACGACTTCTTCCTCTTCATCGAGCTCAAGCGATGAGGAGATCTCCATCAGGAAGGGGAAGGACAAGGACGATCCGGCGGGTCTCTACTTCATGGCTTTCGGAGACAAGCCGAAGAGCCGCTCTCACCAGCGCCGAAGATCCCGCAAGAGCTTCTGCTCCATGGCTCTTGGGGATAGAGAAGGAAAGAGCTCCTCCGACGACTCCGACGACGACGATAGCAAGGTATCATCTTATGAGCATGAAATTGTAGATTTACTTGAGAGCAATCGTCAGGAGTTGAAGTATCGGGAGAAACTGCTTAGGGGGGCTAAGAAGAGGATAGATGAGTTAGAGAGTGAGCTTGCCGTGGCCAACGGCAGAATTGAGAGTCTATCCTCTTCCCCTTGCTTGGGTGTTAGCAGTGAGTGCCCGAAGTGTGAGGTGCTTCTGTGTGACCTGTCGACTCTGAAGTCCAGGTACACAGAAAGGGTTGATGAGAGGGACGCTTTGGCCACTGAGCTTGAAAGCGCTCAGCAGGAGCTGAAAGATGCTCACGCCACTGTCGTCGCACCCTGTGTTGATTGCCCATCTCATCTAGCTGCCTTAGCTGAGCTGAAATCCAAGGGCGATGAGCATTTGGGTGATGTTGAGAGGTTGAGAGCTGAGCTTGCCCAGACTAGGCTAGAGCTTGAGACACTGTCAGTTCCACCCACTGTCTGTGAGAACTGCCTGTCTCTTAGAATGGAGTTGATTAAGCTAAAAGCCGGGAAGTCTGTCCAAGTAGAGAATGAGTGTGAGACCTGCTTGTCTCAGGTGGAGGTTCTAGCTTCTTTGAGAGAGGAGCTAGCTGATTCTCAGAATGAGAACTTTTACCTCCGGTCTATCCTGAGTTGGATCAGTGCCAGAGAGCCACAGCTTGGCATGATGATCCAGCAGTTCAAGAGGCAGGATGGGTTTGGGGTAGGTTACACCTACACCAAGGCTGACTTTGAGAGTGCCCTCAGCCGGGCAGTGGAGTGGAGTAAAATGACTCCAGAGCAGAGGTATCCCAAGACTCACTCCACTGAGACCTCCCAGGCTTGTCAGCCCAAGGATGGAGTGATCCATGAACCACCCAAAGCTCCACCCAAGAAGCCTATCTGGGTTCCTAAGCCCAAACACCTCCACTCTTCTCTAGACTCTCTTCCTGGACCCTCTCAGCCCAAGAAGACCACACCAAACACTACCAAGCCCAAGAACCCCAAGCCTCAACCACATCCCAAGAAGCCTACCTATCATTGTGAGTATTGTCAGAGAGACGGGCATCTTGCGGAGTTTTGCTTCAGGAGGAAGCGGGTTGAGAGAGCAGAGAGGGCTCGTAGTGATCAGGTGCAGTTCTACCAGCAGGTTGGTAGACTGCGTGTTCCTCGGCGCGGGGAGAGGCTGGAGGCCAGGCCGCGTCGTGTAGGTGGTGGTAGAGGAGACGGTTTTCGTACCCGTGCTCCAGTTGGTGGTGTTCGTTCCGGCAGAGTTCCAGACCGAGTTGGATACGGTTCTGGACCTCGTGGCCGCAGGGATAGGAAGAACCGTGGACCGCGTTTTGAGCCGCGTTTTGGTCCAAACTCTTTTGATGGTTTTCGCTTTCCATCTTTTGAGCAGATGGCTCGACACTGGTTTAGCTCTTTTGCTAAACCTGGTGCCGGACCATTTGCTCCCACTTACAGACATTGATTGTGCAGGACCGGGGACTGGAGGATGTTTGGATCATGGACTCAGGATGCTCTCGCCACATGACGGGACATCGCAGATGGTTCTCCAGTCTCACTCCCCCGAGCTCCAAAGAGTACATTACATTCGGGAACAGCGGTCAAGGGAAAGTAAGTGGCATAGGCTCAATCAGCATCTCAGACCATTTCTCTTTAAAGAATGTTGCTTTGGTTAAAAATCTGAACTTTAATTTAATCTCTGTGTCGCAACTTCTTGAGGATGGTTTGGAAGTGCGTTTTAAGAAGGGAAATTCTTCTGTGATTGATTCTAGAGGGTCTTTGGTTTGTCAGATTTTACCCTTCGGTAAAGTTTTTCGAATTGACTTCTCTAGTTCTTTTGGCCCTTCTCGCTGTTTGATTGCTGGATCTTCTTCTGAGCTCTGGAAGTGGCATAGGAGGTTAGGTCATTTGAGTTTTGATCTGCTAGTCAGGTTAAGCTCTATGGACCTCATCCGAGGATTGCCCAAGCTTAAAATGGAGAAGGATCTAGTTTGTCATCCCTGTCGTCATGGGAAAATGGTTGCCGCTTCTCATTCACCTGTGACTCAGGTGATGACTTCGTATCCGGGCGAGCTGTTACACATGGACACTGTCGGTCCAGCTCGGGTACGCTCAGTCGGTGGGAAGTGGTACGCACTTGTGATTGTTGACGACTTTTCTCGATTCTCGTGGGTTTTCTTTTTGGAGTCTAAGGATGAAACTTTTCAATTTGTTCATGACCTGATTTTGAAGCTGAAGAATGAGAACAATGGTCGGATGCGAGCAATTCGCTCCGACAACGGCTCTGAGTTCAAGAACTCTCAGTTCGTCAGCTTCTGTGGTGATCAGGGTCTGGACCATCAGTTTTCTTCTCCTTACACTCCCCCACAGAACGGCGTTGTGGAACGAAAGAACCGCACGCTAGTTGAGATGGCCAGGACGATGCTCGATGAGCACAGGACTCCTAGGCGTTTTTGGGCTGAAGCCATGAACACGGCTTGCTATCTGGCCAATCGCATTTTTCTTAGAGCTTACATTGGTAAGACATCATATGAGTTGCGGTTTGGCAGACAGCCCAAGGTGAGCCACTTGCGAGCGTTTGGCTGCAAGTGCTTTGTGCTCAAAAAGGGAGGGCATTTGGACAAATTTGAGTCTCGTTGCTGGGATGGTGTTTTTCTTGGTTATGCATTGCATTCTCGAGGCTTCCGTGTTTGGAACCTCGAATCCCAGCTGCTTGTCGAGACGTGTGAAGTTTCATTTGATGAGTCCCTGCCTTCTTTGACTCCTTCTTTTGAGCTTTCTGGTGATGATGAGCTCGGAGAGTCCATCTTCAAGGAAGATGAGGATACTCCAGCTGCTGTTGAGGGCGGGCCTTCTGCATCCCCCGCAGAGCCCACACCTTCTGTGACTTCGACTGATGATGAGGGCGGACCTCTGATCACTTCTTCCACTTCGATCGAGCCCCCTCAGTCGAGTCCAGAGGTGCCAGCTGCTGACTCCGGTGAGGTGACTTCAGATCACCAGGGAACCCAAGCAGTTCAGCGTGACCACCCCTCAGAGCTCATCATTGGTGATTTAACTGAAAGGACTTTGCGTTCTTCTGCCTCTCTCGCTGTGTTTGCTGAATCTGCATTTGTTGCATCTTTTGAGCCCAGAGACGTTTCTCATGCTCTCTCTGATTCTAATTGGATTAATGCCATGCAAGAAGAGCTTGAGAATTTTGTCCGCAATCGGGTTTGGACACTAGTTGAGCCGCCACCAGGATGCAACCCCATAGGCACCAAGTGGGTATTCAAGAACAAACAAGGTGAAGATGGGGTTGTGGTGCGCAACAAGGCTCGACTAGTAGCCCAGGGTTATTGCCAGAAGGAAGGTATTGACTTTGAAGAAACCTTCGCTCCTGTGGCCCGTCTTGAGTCCATTCGTATTCTTCTAGCTTTTGCCGTTTCAAAGGGTTTTAAGCTTTTTCAAATGGACGTTAAGAGTGCTTTTCTGAACGGGTTCATAGAGGAGGAGGTATATGTTAGGCAACCCCCCGGTTTTGAGAACCCCAAGTTTCCTCGACATGTTTTTAAGTTGCATAAAGCTTTATACGGGTTGAAGCAAGCCCCCAGGGCTTGGTATGACCGGTTGAAGCAATTTTTGTTGGGGAAGGGCTTTGTGATGGGTTCTGTGGACAAAACTCTTTTCTTGCTCAGAGATGCTTCAGATTTTTTAGTTGCTCAGATTTACGTGGACGATATTATCTTTGGCGGTACTACTGATTCTCTTGTGTCCAAGTTTTCTGAGCAGATGCACAGTGAGTTTGAGATGAGCCTCATGGGTGAGCTTAAGTATTTCTTAGGGCTCCAGATCAAGCAGACCAAGGACGGCACCTTCATCCACCAAGGTAAGTATACTCGTGACATGCTTAAGAAATTTGACTTTGGTGGTGAATTGAAGCCGCAGATGACCCCGATGGGCACTTCTGGGGGTCTGGACAAGGACGAGAGTGGTGTCAAGGTCAATGAGAGAGAATTTCGAGGAATGATTGGTTCGCTGTTGTACTTGACGGCAACAAGACCGGACATACAGTTCGCCGTGGGACTTTGCGCGCGTTTTCAGTCTTCACCACGCGCATCTCACCGGCAGGCTGTCAAGCGCATTTTCAGGTATCTCACCTATGCGCCTGATCTTGGTCTTTATTATTCAGCATCATCATCACTTGATTTATCTGGCTTTTCGGACGCTGATTTTGGTGGGTGCCGGTTGGATCGCAAGTCGACTTCTGGTACTTGCCAGTTTCTTGGTTCTTCCCTTGTATCTTGGTCTTCTCGAAAGCAATCTGGAGTTGCTCTTTCGACCACAGAGGCTGAGTATGTAGCTGCTGCTAGCTGCTGCTCACAGATGGTTTGGATGATTTCTACTCTACGAGACTTTGGGTTGTTCTTTCCTACCAGGGTTCCATTGTTTTGCGACAGCACTAGTGGTATTAGTGTAGGGAAAAACCCGTGTCTTCATTCAAGAACCAAACATATTGATGTGCGCTTTCACTTCTTGCGGGATCAATATGAGAAAGGTGTCATTGACCTTATTCATGTTGATACCCATCATCAGTTGGCTGACATTTTCACCAAACCCCTAGATCAATCTACTTTTGAGCGTTTACGAGGGGATTTGGGTGTTGTGTATCCTTTCTAGGATATTTTGCGTCAGTTTTCTTTTTACTCTTTTCTTGAGTCTTTTTGTGTGTGTTCATATCATACATATTCACATATCACACATTTGAGCCTGCTTCTGTTATATGATTGAACTGCTTTACTTAGTCTAGCTGGTACATGCTTTTGATTACTTGTCAATGATCATGCTTTGGTTCAGTTCACTTGATATATCTGTCATATGCATGGCTTTTATGCTTTAAACCTGAAAAATGATCACCATTGCTTCTGGTAACTAGCATGCGTAGGCTGAGTGTTTTTGCTATCTGTTACATACCTTGTAGCTAGTTCCTCACATAGATGCAGATATGCAACTTGGACATCTTTATGCTTTAACATGGAAAATATGCTATTAAAATGATAAAAATCAAAAATGAATGAAAATTCCATTGCTTTTTATGCTTAAAGTCGAAAAGATCCAAGTGGGTTTGCTTTGTCGCATTATATTGTTCTGGATTGCTTACCATAGCACTTTGGTATGAACTAGGACAGTATAGTGTATGCCGAGATCAATGTCTTAAGCTTCTGATGGTCCAATTCTGGCCTAGGCTTGACTTGGTCGGTTAGCATAAGGTTTGACATGCAAATAACCCTTGGCACAAATGACAAAGGATAATGAAAAAGCCTGAACTGTAAACGGATAACAAGTTTGCTGAAGCACTTTGTTTTTGAACAATGCTTATCTTGGTAGACATCAGTTAGCTTCTGCATTTCATGCTTTACCTTGCTTGTTTTACTAGAAAATGTGGTGATGCTTTTATTTGCCAAAACTGAAAAATGCGTGCTAAATGACTTTCTTTAGATATCATCTGTTGCACTGATCATGCCATGTGTCTTGGACAGTATCTCTTTTGCTATACCTGTTAGATACTGTATTTGCAGTCAATCATATCTGAGAAGCATGCTTTCTTCACTCCACCTGCACCCCAATTGCATTCACTGCATATTTTGAGGGGGAGTTGCATTTCAGGGGGAGTCTGTGTCTCTTTTGAGTGCTTGATGAGTTCACTTGTCAACAAGGGGGAGAAAATTTGGGATCAGAGTTTAAGGGGGAGTTCTTACTCTGTTGATATCCTTGTTATTCTGCAATCGCACTCATTTTGAGCTTTTACGTTTTGGTTAACCATAATGACCGTTTCTTGCTTTTGGTTGGCTTTTGGTCATTAGGGTTAAACTTTTACCTTATTTTTCTTCTTCTTTGTTTCCTTGTATCTTGCTTTTCGTGTTTCCACATTTGTTCGCAGGTGCTGAAGAGCTGTGAAAAGAGGAATGTTGACAATGCACTCATCAAGGGGGAGATTGAGGAGCCATGCTGAATAGCGTGGGCCTCATGGCTCTAGAAGTGATGAGTCATTGTCAACGATAGTCAACGAGGACTGAAGAAGAGAAGAGATCTGCTGTTTTATGGGCCGCGTGTGACTCAGGTACACGGGCAGCGAGCGACTGTCGGGCAGAGGAGGCTGCGAAGTCGGGCTGGCCCAATCCGGGTGCATGGGCCAGAAGCAGTAGAAGACCCACTGGGCTGTTGACCAGGACTGACTCAGGTACACGGGCGGTGAGCGATTGCCGGGCTGAGAGAGCTGCGGAGTCGGGCCGGCCCAATCCGGGTACCTGGTGCAAAGCTGGTGGAGGCTTTGTCAGTTTCGGCGTAAAACTGACAACCATTGATTTTGTATCCGACTGTCCAGAAGAGAAGTCGTAGTCGCTACGAAAACTTAGCTTCCGGATAAGTCATCTGTAACTCTAGGCCCACAGTCAGTCTGTTGTGTCTGTAAAAATACCTAAGGGCAGTAGAGTCTTTTCCGTTATTTTTGAGTCTGTAAAAACCCTAAGGGGCAGGTAGAATATTCCTAGTGTTGGGCTGCCTATAAATAGGACCCCAACCCCTAGGGTTTGGACTACCCTTTTGCTGAAAATCAATACTCCTCCTTTGGGTCACTTTGTTTCTTGCATTCTCTCTCTCCTGTTCATGCGTGAGCCACCAGGCAACAAGCCTTGTTCTTCCTGAAGTTTTTAAGTGTTTTTTTTGTTGTCTGGGAAAGCTTTTAATCTGGCTGTTTTTGCTTGTGCGAAGCATTTTTGTGCACTGCAGTTCATTCTCTGTGCATGTGGTCAATTTATTTGGAACAGAAGCTTCTCTGTTGTATGTGTTCTTCATGAGAAGTAGTACTAGTTCTTGCTGTTGCAAGTAGTACTACTACTCTGTAGCAAGTAGTACTACTTTCCTGTAGCTACAGTATGCTAGTACTTTAGTCTTGCTTTTCCTGTGTTGCTTTTTGATCGAGTTGGCAGGGTCAAAGTCCCTTTTCTTGTGTGAAGTCCAACTCTGTGTAGCAGACTTCGAATCTGCAAGCTTCGAATCTGCAGGCTTCGAATCAGCAGACTTCGAATCTGCAAGCTTCGAATCTGCAGACTTCGAATCTGCAAGCTTCGAATCTGCAGACTTCGAATCTGCAAGCTTCGAGTCTACAGACTTCGAATCAGCAAGCTTCGAATCTGCAGACTTCGAATCAGCAGACTTCGAATCAGCAGACTTCGAATCTGCAAGCTTCGAATCTGCAGGCTTCGAATCAGCAGACTTCGAATCTGCAAGCTTCGAATCTGCAGACTTCGAATCTGCAAGCTTCGAATCTGCAGACTTCGAATCTGCAAGCTTCGAGTCTACAGACTTCGAATCTGCAAGCTTCGAGTCTACAGACTTCGAATCAGCAGACTTCGAATCTGCAAGCTTCGAATCTGCAGACTTCGAATCAGCAGACTTCGAATCAGCAGATTTCGAATCTGCAGGCTTCGAATCTGCATACTTCGAATCTGCAGGCTTCGAATCTGCATACTTCGAATCTGCATACTTCGAATCTGCATACTTCGAATCTGCAACCTTCGAATCTGCAACCTTCGAATCTGCAACCTTCGAATCTGCAACCTCAGAATCTGCAACCTCAGAATCTGCAACCTCAGAATCTACGACCTCAGAATCAGCAAACTTCGAATCTGCAGACTTAGTCAATTTGTTCTCGCTTTGCTGTTTTAGTTTTCTTTTTAAATGCGTTGGGTTTTGGGAGCAGGCCATTGATTCGAAAGAATTTTTTAGGCGCCCATTCACCCCCCCTCTGGTCGCTACTTTCGGTCCTACAGCAGTGTCTCTCCCCGAGCACACTCCTCGATGATCCTCACCCGGACCATGCCTTCGATGCACCTCGACTTCTGAGACCTTCGTCGGATATACCTTCGAGTGTCTCCCTCCGGAGCACACTTCGAACACCTTGCCTCATTGCTGAGGACTTGATCCACCATACTCCGAAGTCACTCCATTCGGAGTACCCTTCGAAGTGCCTCGCCTCCGAGGACTTCGTCTCGGAGTACCTTTACCCGGAGTCACACTCCGCACTTACTGCCTTCTCCTGGCGCACCTCGACCCGAGGTCCGACCTCGACCCCTTCGCAGCCTTCGTGACGGAGCTCCCTGTTTCCCTGGCATCAAGCCTCCCGCTTGACCTAGGTTCACTTGCTACGAACCGTTCGTCGCCTCCGAAGTCCCCCGCGCACCACAGACAAACAGACAAGTGTATCTAGTACCCCGGAGACCTCTCCGAGTAAACAACCTCCGATACACACTCTGGTGTACCGCCCAAAGTACCGAGACCTTCGGTACAGCCAATCATCATGTACTGTCGGACCCCTCCAATAGGCACACTCCGCTGCAACAGCTGCAGCAACCAGAGCCACTGAACCCTTCGGTGAAACAGCCTCCGAACACCTTCGGAGAACCAACCTCCGAACCCCTTCGGAGGGACCCCTTCGAATCAGAGGGTAAACTCTGTCAATCATTCATCACAGACTCCGAAACCAATCCTTGGTTTCTCAGCGAAGCATGACTTCAAGATGCTTAGTTTTTAGATTAGATCACGTCACGCGAAGCGAGGCCTCGGTGTGTGTTCAGATAGCGAAGCAAGGCTTCTTGAGCTTGATCCTGTAGTGAAAAGGATATTTTGGTGTGGATTCACCGAACCTGTGATAAGTTGAGCCACCTTCGACTCTGAGTCACCTTCGACTCTGGGTCACCTACGACCCTGGGCCACCTTCGACCCGGGGATGCATCAGGCCAGAGCCTGGAATCCTGGACTTGCCGAGCCGTCGCCCGAAAGCCTCAAAGCCCACTGCTACAGGCCCGGATGCGCTGTGTAGCCTTCGGAGGGATGCTCCGGATTTTGTAAAACGAAGCTAGGCTTCGAATTTTAAATAAGGCGAAGCAAAGCTTCAGGTTTTTTGATAAGACAAAGCAAGGCTTCAAATTTTTGGAAGGAAACAAGGCTTCGATTTCAAAACGTGAAGCATAGCTTCGGTTTTAAAACGCAAAGCAAGGCTTCAATTTTTCACTAAGATGGAGCAAAAGTTTGCATTAATGGTGAAATAGGGGTTCGACTTTAAGGCGAAGCAAAGCTTCGATTTTGAGCGAAGCAGGGCTTCGATTTTATACTAAAGTAAATGTAAAATTGTACATCGAAGTGGTACCTCGGATTGTGCACATACCTCGCAGAGTAGGTGGAAACTTACATCGTAGCCACTGGGGTTTTGACGGCCTTCAACACGCGAAGTGAAGCCCCTTGCTGGAGTGTGAGCTCCGAAGTGAGAAGGACGAAGGAAGGCGAAGAAGACCTTCGATCTGCATCCAAAGCCCCTTGCCGGAGGGTGCGTGAAGCAAGAAAGCTTCGAAGCTCCCCCTGAGGCGCACTTCGAATTGCAGACAGTGACAGAGAACTTAGTTTTTAGGACTAAGGTCCCCACGGACGGCGCCAACTGTTGTAGCAATTGTGTTAGTTACAACACAGGTTTTGTATGTGTGTATGGTGTACAACCACTGAACTTAATAACACTGATTCCTCCATTAGTGGAATTGTTTCCTCCGTTAGTGAAAACGAAAAGGAAAAATAACACTGACCCGGCCGTCGGCGACGCGGAGGCGCGGAGCTGGTGGAGCAGGAGCAGCCGCCGAAAGATGAGCTCCTCTTCCTCCGTCAGCTCCACGCCTGCTCTGACCTCCACGCACCACTACTGCATCGGCGATATGATGTGGCCCAACAAGTTAATGGTCCTGACGTAAGCCCGATTAGACGACGGGCCAGAGGCCACGTAGGTTGTGGGCTGAATTCATAAATGGGCCAAACAAGGATATGGGCCGTATATGGGCCCAATTCGTGGAAATACGGAATTGGCCGAATTATTTAGTTATGGGCAACAAAGCGGTCCACGTGTACAGCAATCTCAACCCTACTTACGTTTAATATATTGCCACTTAAAAAAAGTGATGCGGTAAACAAACTAACGAAAAAGATACGATAAAAAACTCAGATATCATGTCTTCACAACCTCTAAGGTAGAAATGAAAATGATTGGTTAAGAGGCGGAGAGAAATGATAGAGAAAGAGTTATAAAAAAATATAATATAAGCATATATGCTAAGAAATCATAGTTGGAAGAATGGTTTTACGGTGACATGAAATTATAAGGAAGAAAGTTGCATGGACACGGAAAGTAGAGTAATTGCTGCAAGAGAATATAACCTCACAAGTCACAATAGCTGCCGAGTATTGCCCCGTTTTCGAGCAATTTAGTTTTTATTTTGTACTAAAAATAAATGTTTAAATTGTTTTATTAAATCATACAAAATACAATACAACATGAATCTCGAAGTTGCAGCTATACCAAATAGACCTCTTAATTATATGTCAAGGCAGCACATAGTAAGGAAATCTACTCAAAAAAGATATTTGATAAAGAGGTATTTTATGCAGCATTCTACGAGTTGTAGAATGCATTCTAACAATTAATCTTTTTTCTTTTAACGGTTTGAATTAATTTCTACTATTAAATCGATGAGAGGCTGTATAATGTGAAGGGATAAAATAATAATTTTGTCATATTTTATTATTAAACCACCTAAAATCAAACCATGCCATTGGCCCATTCTGTACAGTTTTGACTATTACATTATTTTTAAAGCGCTGAGCAAAAAAAGAAACATATAAGTCTAAAAGTAAATATTTTCAAGCAGCATCAATGAAAAATTATATGAAAAATATATTTCAAAAATATCGAAAAGAATTCAACCAATTTCAGAGAATATTATATGAAAAATTTATGTTTATTATTATACCTAAATTATAATCAATTAGAAGTACTATATATCAATTTACCCTTTAAAATCAATGGCTAAGATAATCTACTCCTAGTATTATATAACTAGTAGAATGTACCGTAACAATATAATGCGTTGCTCTTTATAAACGAATGTGATGCAAACAATTAAAAATCTTAGTGCAAATCTCTATCTTGATGACCCAGCTGCATCCCTTAATTGTGGAGTGACTGCTGCTTGTCATATTATGCCATATCCATCACTCAATTAATGGATGTATAAGTCTAAAAGTAAATATTTTCAAGTCTTTCTTTCAAAAATATCAAAAAGAATTCAACCAATTTCGGAGAATATTATTATATAAAAAATCACTAATAATAACGTCCATCGATCTACTCCTAGTATTATATATACAACTATAGTATTAATTTATTCTTTAAAATCAAAGGTTAAGATGGTTTACTCCTAATATTATACAACTAGTAGATTGCATTGCTCTTTATAAAATATAAAAGCATGTGATGCAAACAATTAAAACTAATAGTGCAAATCTCTATCTTCGGACCCAGCACTACGGGAGATCGAAACCCTATTTGCCGAGTGCCTAGGATACTCGGCGAAACCTCTTGTCTATTCGGCGAAAGCTTCGCCGAGTGCCACACTCGTTAAAAGGCACTCGACGCAAGGGTTGTCGGTGACGAAGTTATTTACCGAGTGCTTTTTATCGGGTACTCGGCGAAGCGTGCTATTTCCGGTAGTGCAGAATATAATCCATTGTGCAGACGACGTACTGCTTGTCTATCATATGATGCCGTATATATCCATCACGCAATTAATGGATATGATGTAATAAGACCAAAACTATGCACATCGATGAGCAAATGATCCGCTTCCCACTTGCAGGAATAAGACGCCAACCAGTTACGTATGTGGCCTATCTCTATTATTAAAAAGCGGCGATTTACTCGTCCGTCCGCAGTCCCGCGCCTCTCACTTCCCATAAAAAACTATTCAAAACTTATACCCTAAAAAAACCAGTGCAACCGTCCTAAAAAAAACCGGTGCAACCGCCCTGCCCCGCGACGTGCGCTCAACCATGCCCCGCCCCGTGTGCAACCGCCCGCCCCCTGTGCATGCATGCGCGCAGGGCAGGTTTCATTGCGTGAGAAAGAAAGAAGAAAAGAAAAAATGAAAAAATGAAAAAATGAAAAAGAATAAAAAAGAAAATAAAAACCAGAAAAAGAAAAGTGTATTTATATTTCAGTCTTTTAATTTATGTATTTTGTGCGGAAATAAAAAACTATTATAAAATAAGATTCTGTTGCAAAGCAGATGCCTCTAACTAGTATATGTCAACGTGCACCATATGATATGCACCGTTAAGTTCCATCTAAAACAAAAAAAATACAACCTATGTTCAAAGACCTTGTAATTGCACTGAAAGTCAATGATTCAAGGTCCATGCATGCCACAAAACCAGTTCGATCCAAGAATATAATAATAGAGAAAGTTTCATATTGTCACAATCAATGATTCCATATTTATCACTGAATTTCTTGCAACGCACGTGACAGTAAGAAAATAATATATATATATATATATATAAACGGGAGCGCTATTTTACACCGCGTGTGTAGAATAGCTATTCTACACCGACTACTTTCAGTAGTTGATTTTCTCAGTAGAATAGCAATTAAGTATTGTTTTTTTCTCAGTAGTAGATTTCTCGGTAGAATAACTATTTTATACTCGTAGGGTAGGATAGCATTTGTATATATAAATATACAATTATACATATACACACATACATACATGTACACTCGCGACATCATATATATTAGCGCCTCGTCATCCACGGCAATCATCACTCACGTTGCTTCTGCTCGTGTCCTCGTGGGAAAGGGTGGCCTGGTGTAGGTGTCGATATGCTCTCTCTCCTTGCAGCTGCCATCGCTGCGCCGCCGACACCGTACCGGCGACCGCCGCCGTCTTCTGGGCTCAAGACCTTCTTATTCTTCGCAGCAGCGATGTCACGGTCGGGGCGTGATATCTCTATGCTGGACTCGAGCTGTTGCACCCTTTTCTCTAGTTCCTTGACGTAGGCTATCGTTTCTGCAAGAACCGATAATTTGTCCTCCTGGAAAAAAATAGTTACTGGTTTTTTCATACCTATCAATGGCTTTTTAATCTACCTAATTAATATCCAATAACTCGTGGACTTTTTTAAAAATAAACAATTACTTATAAAATCTGAAAATTATATAAATGATTTAAATTCTACATTTAAATTATAAGAATCAGTATCTCAACGGACAGAACGTCAGAATAAACTTCATAAATTAATTAGAAATATTTGATAATTTTTCACTCCGAAAAAATGTTCCACTGTCTTAGATTCAGATGACACCACTTATTATCCACGTAAGTGATAAATTTTTATGACAAATCCTTAAATCTTCCAATTAAGTATAGGAAGGATTTATACGGTAAGTAACGTTAATGCTAAATTAATTAGGCCCACCTTGTTAATGGACGGGACTAGTGACTTGAGAATGAGGAACATCTCGTTGAGCTTCTCTCGGCGCCTCCTCTCCGACATGACGTGGCTCTTGATGCTGCTTTCTTGGCGACTCAATATCGCCGCGCGACCACGGCCGTTGCTTGTCCATGCGCCGCCGTCCACAGCTTTCTTCAGCAGCTTCTGTGACGACGCCCCGCCGGCGACAGGCGTCAGAGCCTCCATGTCCAAATCCGATGATCTCTTCCAAGCCACGAAGCACGACGTGTGTGATATAGCGCCACCGTCGACGACATTACACGCCGCCGCCGGGACTAGCTGATCGGAAAACCCGGCCGGGTCCACGAGCCAGCAGCTGCTGCTGTCGGCCTCGAGATGGCGCACGAAGACGTCGTCCAGCACCTTCTCCTCCCCGCCGCACAGGCTGTAGATCAGCTCATCGATCTCCATGGCCGTCATCTGCTCGAGGTTGGCGTCGTCGTTGCCTACTACTTCGTGCTGATCTCCTCCCGGGACCATCACTTCGGCTGCGTTGCCAACGAGGTCCTCAAACAAGATGTCGTCTCCGGCCATTTCGTCCGGCCAAGTGCTTGAGCTCGGCTCCCGCTCGTCCGAGCATGGCACTGCCGGTGCCGGAGACAACTGGAGCTCCCAAAAAGATGTGGCTATTCGCTTCACCAAGTTTGGATCCTCCGGAACCTGGCAATTTCCACAGCACCCCATCTCGTAGATTAGTAGCTGAAATTCTTGTGGATAAATGGGCTGTTTAATTTAATTAAATTTTGTCATATTTGTTTAATTTGATTCTTCGGCTAGATGAAGTTACCGAATCAGTAGTCCCGAGCTCAAGCACTCCACCCATCAATGGAAAGCAGACAATTGTCTGCAAAACGTGACCAAAAGATTCAGCTAGCAGCTGGAGTGTTGTCGGCTGGACAGTACACAGCTAGAATAATATATATGGATGTAAGTACGTACTGTCTTAGGGTTTGTTTGATGGATTAAAATTAATATTTAGCTGACGATAGTTAAATCTAGCTAGCTAATAGTTAATCGGCTAAAAATTAGTCCATGCATATTTAGTTATTTTAGACTAATAGAAAACTAAAGTTAATTTTACCCGCTACAATAGTCCAAGAGGGCAAAATAGTCCAACGGCCCCTAATAGCTTAAATTAGTTTAATGTTACTATTAGTTAATCAAATAGTTAACAGTTAGTTCATCAATTAGTTGCACCGTTTGGATAATAGACTATACTAAAACTAATTTTTAATTACTATTAGTTCATGGAATCAAATAGACCCTTACGCATATAATTAGTAATATGTGAGGTCACGGGTACATGATTCTAATTAAGAGATGCAAAATTAATACTAACTAGAAACAGGAGGTAAATTAAAAATATTGCTCGTGCAGGGCATCACTGACGAAGAATGGAAGAATGTATTACGGACGTACCTGAATAGATGTGCTCTGCATGGAAAATCAGCGGTCGAACAGAGAGAGAATGAGTTAGATCGTGTGATCCCGGGAGACAAATTAATGAACGTGTATGATCGACCATGCATGGAAGAAGATTTCTGTTTTTCTACAGACTACAGGCAATATTATTGCACATGTCGGACAGCATATTAATGAGGTAGCTAGCTAGAGAGGAACGAAGATGCACGGGGATATATGGCCGTACGTACATCCAATAAGATTTCATTTGGTTAATTCCCTTCTTAAGGAGATTTAGATGGATTAAATCCCTTATAAATTATTATGAGATTTAATTCTTCTTAATCCCTTCCGATCCCCCTTAATTTCCTTCGAACCGAACAAATCCTATCTAAAGTTTGGATATGGAGTTGAGGGAGTAGTGTGATCACATGAGATTTTTTTAATAATACTTTTTTGAAAAAAAAATCAAAACTAATATATCAATTCGAAAAATTGTAAAAGTAAATATCTGTAGGTCGACCATCGCATGGTTCGGCCAATAGTCGGCCGAACCAGGCCACATTAGCATGGTTCGGCCAATAGTCGGCCGAACCATACAAACGTGGTCTGGTTCGGCTGAGCTAGTTTTTGTGCATTCGACCAAATAGCCGTTAATTGCGGTTGGCTCGGTCGATGGTCGGCCGATAAATGACTTTTATAATTTTTTGAGCAAGTGTATCATGTTTGATTTTTTTTTAAAAAAAATATTATTAAAAGTCTCCGATCACGTGATGAGGTTCAGCTGCAAAATCTATTAGAACTAGTGGGGGCAGGTACCGCGTTGGGGAGTCCGGCCGGCAAGTGACTGACAGATGCATGGTTCCTCATTAATATGAATATAAACTTGGAAATGCATAAAAAAACATATTGACAAACCATGAAATACCATTATAATTTTTAAGAATTGTTTGCATGCTACTGTCAGTATTGTGACGGGTTCTATTTGTCAGTGACAACACTGATGACATATTGACTAACCATAAAAATTGTAATATTGTAATAGCATAGAAAAAATTAAGCCTACAACTTAACGTGTTTGATGGTTGAGGGAAGCAAATATTTTGTTTTCTTGCCATTGATGATTAATGGACCAAACAGAAACTGTAAAACCCATGACAAGAGACGGACCAAGTTTTAGCGGCGATTTTTCTATGATGTCTTGATTATTAAGAAGCTAGATTTTTATAATGATTTCATCCCTACTCATGCAACACGTACGTAGGAAAGAAGTAGGTGATGTCAAATTTTAACTCTAGTTTTAAAAATTAATCCACATCCACTTAAGTATATGTGCGCACCTTTACTAGGAGTGAGCGTGAGAAGAATTTGCGATCTGCGGACTGCGCGTTGCACAACCACACGGATCCATTGCTTGCAAAGCTTTTGCCTGGCAACCTGCAGATGATAGACATTGCATGCACACCAGGTTCACTATATCAATATATATATATCTGAATTTTTTACAAAAAATTTTGGGCCATTTTGTACAGAAATGAACATATATCATTTCTACGACGAATAACATCAAACAATACACTCAATAATCATTTCTAAAGCCTACTAGTGGACACAAAATTATGAATATGTTTTTTTCTACAAATTTCAGTTCACTATTTAAGCACCTGATAACTTTCAAATTTGACTTATTTTAATGTAAATCCTATGTGATAACTTTCTCAAAATAATTTTAAATTTTATCATATCATCTACGTATCAGATTATAACACCATGATAGATATCATGTTTTTTAGACTTCGTTTGAATTTTTTAAAAATTAAAAAACTATTAGATCCACATTTCCAATCGAGTGTCACAACTTAAATTTTTAAAATATCTTTAAATTTAGTGGGTATTGCCTACAAATAGACTAAAAATATTAACATGATTTTTCTAGAAAATTTGGTGCAGTATTTCAAGCACTCGCGGTTAAAAATATTTGACATATTTCAATATAAATCCTAGAAACACAATTAATGAATTAAAAATACCAAATTGATCACGAAAAATTTCAGTTTTTTCATGGAATAAGATACATTGTATTTCGATTGTAGAAAAAGTTTCAAGTTCAAACAAAGATTTAACCATTAATTTGCTTTTAAACCTAACATATTTATTCTTTAAATCCTAATTCATCATTTGAGAATCGTGGACTTTATTAACATCCAAAATGATAATTTTATAGAAATATTTTTAAATTTTTATCATAGCATCTAAATATAATATTATAACACCATGACAAATATCATATTTTTTAGAATTTGTTTAATTTTTTAGAATTAAAAAACTATTAAGATAGACGTTGCCAATCGAGTGTCGCAGCCTAGATTTTTCAAATTTTCTTTAAATTAAGTGTGTATTTCCTAAAAACGGACTCAAAATATGTATATTATTTTTCTAGAAATTTTGGTGGATTATTTAAGGCACTTGCCGTTCAAATTTGACTATTTTCAATATAAATCCTAAAAACACATCTAATGGATTAAAAATAGTAAACTTACCAAAAAAATAAATTTTTTCATGAAATAATATACATTGTATTTTTATTTTATAAAAAAATTAAAGTTTAAACAAATATTTAACCATCAATTTGCTTTTAGATCCTAATTCATCGTTTGAGAATCTTAGATTTTCTTAATATCCTATATGATAACTTTTAGGTATATTTTTAAATTTTTATCATAGAATATAAATATCATATTATAACACCATGTAAATATCGTGTTTTTAGACTTTGTTTGATTTTTTAGAATTAAAAAACTATTAAGATCCACAAAGCCGATCAAGTGTCGTAACCTAGATTTCTTTTAAAATTTTCTTTCAATTAAGTGGGTATTGCTTACAAATGGACTCAAAATATGAATATGATTTTTCTGTAGTATTTGATGCATTATTTCAAGCACTTGCAAGTTCAAATTTGACTTATTTCAATATAAATCCTAGAAATACATTTAATGAATTAAAAATTCTAAAACAGATCCCGAAAAATTTCAATTCTTTCATGGAATAAGATACACTGTATTTTGATTGTAGAAAAAAAATTCAAGTTCAAATAAAAATTTAACCATCGATTTGCTTTCATACTCGAAGAGAGTCAACCACATGGTAAAATTTCAAATTTATTTTAAAAATTCCGAAATTTTTGGGCGATAACCTAAATATATCAGACCTATGGATAAAACTGATATGTCGGATTTATCGGAATTTTATCACCAATAACCCTGCACCAGGCCAGTATAGTAGATCAATAACACTTTTCAGTACAGTAAAATATAATCTTATCAAAGATAAACGTGTGTAAAGAGATTGCCGGGCAGGTTAATATACTGATCACCAGGAAGCTTGTTACTTGTTTAATTTCTCTGGAGATATGATTATCTCTACTCATTAACCCGCTTCATTCTCACGGGCTTTTGTTTTACTAAAAATGTATTTTATTCTCTTAAATTATTTGTCGGAACGTATATATTATTCATGGTACACTTCTTTTTACCCATATTTTACTCTAATGATATTCTTTTTTCTTGTCATACAATAATTCGTATATATTTTACTCTCAGTTTTTGTAGGAGTATAGATTACATTATATATATATATATATATATATATACCCTACGTGTCATAATTTTTTTTGGATTTTTTACTACATGCTTATGTTAAAACACTTAATTAAGACGACTGATTTAAACGTCAAGATCTAAAACTACATGTAATATGTCATGGAAAATTTTGATTTTTTAAACCTAGGATATGTTGTTATCTTCTATATATATACATATACATATATATACATATATATACGGGAGCTCTATTCTACACCACGTGTGTAGAATTGCTATTCTACATCGACCACCTTTAGTAGTAGATTTTCTCGGTAAAATAGTTATTCTACACCCGTGGTGTAGGATAGCATTTGTATATATAAATGATATCCTACACCACGGGTGGAGAATAGCTATTCTACCGAGAAATCTATTACTGAGAAGAAAATAGTGCTTGGTAGAATAGAATAACAATTGAGTACTATTTTTTTCTCAGTACTAGATTTTTCAGTAGAATAACTATTCTGCACCCGTTATTCTACAACCCGTGATGTAGAATAACATTTATATATATACACAAAAAAATTCAAGCTAAATATATAACAATAAGTTGTAAAGGGAGCCGTACGTTTTCAATAGCTTATAGTAGGTAAAAATATATATCGCATATAAACTCTATGGAGAATTAGACTTAAACTATTTTTTTCTTTTTAAATGTAGGCAATTAAATTCTACTCCAATTCAAAGTAGTAAATTAGTCATATGGGGAGAATAGCAATATTGTAAAAGAAGAAAACCATTAGATGTAAAAAGATACATACGTACCCTTGGCCAGGTCGGAAGACGTAGGTCATGCACACCACATAGTACCATTCCGTGTCCCCGAGATCCTCCGGCGACAGCGCGGTGACCGGCCTCCTCGCCCGGTGGTCGCACTCGCCGGAGACGAGAGCGTCGTAGAGCTCTCTCAGTTGCTTGCTTCTCTGCAGGACGAGCTGATCTGATGTGAGTTCCGTCGGCGAGTTGGTTATCTTCCTCGTTTTTATCTCGCCGTTGTAGAACCCGTCATTCCATGCCAGAACGACTCTGCAAGCTAAGTAATCAAGCTCGTGTTTGGTATACGAGAGAACATGCATGTATATATTGTACAGTATGAAATAATATTGGGAGATATACAGTATTGTATCGTGTGGGAAGCTTGAAACCAAGATTAACTTTTTGCAAAAAGTGAGATCGATCGAGATTAGATTAATTGCTGACCTCTAGCTTTCTTTCCAAGCAAGTTTTTTCCCTATGAAATGCTTATTAATTTTTGCACGTACGATTCCTTCGAAGCATACTATATATATATACACCAGATTACCGGTACGTACGTGTGCCCATAATTAGTTGAAACTCTAGCTTGTGATTATATATATAGTAGATTCTATATATGAAACAAACCACCTAATTAACTGGCTAATAACTAAATGCGTATATTCGTAATGAAACTATTACCCTGAGTGACTTGTTGAAATAGACCAAAAGATGGCATAGCTCCAACTGATGCTTCTTACGGCAGCAGCAAGCTGGCTGCTGAAGCGCTCCGTCCCCGGCTCCGGCTGTAGGGGTTCTTCCTGAACTGAAGGAGCAGATGCCATGATCACCGGCCACCACACAGTTCTGCTAGCTTAGCTAGCTAGCTTGCTGCACTAAACCTAGCCAGCTTTTTCCTCCATAGAACAAATAAACCAGGAATAAATAAATCAATAACCTGGAAATTATGATAGACACAATAGAATGATAGGTATAATTTGAACGGGCAAAAACACAACTCGATCGCCCCCATAACATAATAGAAGGGAAAACGCCAGCTTACATGCATTTCATGCAGCCGTACGCGTACGTACTCATCATAATGCTGCCAAACATATATAACAGTCCAAGAATTTATAACTATCTTGCAACCACGGACACACTAGCTAGCTAGCTCATCTTTTGCCAACCTGTCGTTGCAGAGGAAGAATTAATCAAGGAGCTAGCTATATGTTCGCGCGATGTGATGCATGCTCACACTAATAAGAATCCAAGGTGTGGTGTTTATGTATAGAGAGAAATCTTGTCCGATCTAATAACGAACTGATCAAGTAGCTAGCCAGTCACGAGCAACGACTACTGTAATGGAACAATGACCAGCATGTGTATGTCTAGCAAATCACTGTCAGCAGAGTGGTGAAATTTTGGATCTATGATTTAATCCACTCGGCTTGAATTTTACGGCTCGTGTATATATATGTGTGGGTGTACAGGTATATATCTGTACATCATAAATATATAAAAAATATAAACACTTTTAATTAGTTTTAATAACCGAGACTTTCAGAGCCGTACAATAGTGATGGCGTGTACACGGTTGCATCTTTAATATAATAAAAATATCACTGTTTAATTAGTTTCCTTAAACGAGACTCCTGATGCTGCAATATATACTTAATTAGCTATCATCTTCAACATTAATTGAATGGTTTTATACAAAATATATCAACAATTATAATATCAAATTAGTTTATATTTAACTTTTTAACAATAAATAACTTATAATATAATACAAAGATATTGTTGATAAACAGGTCATTTATGAGCTGGTCGATCGGTGGAGCACGCACACAGATTCTAAATATCATTTTCGCGTAATGAATATTGTGTTGGTCAGTCATGCACGCCGACTTTGCGCGCGGTAGGATGAACACATGGCCACATGGGTACACTAAAAACAGAGCGTTTGCCCTGCTAAATGTTTGCTAATTGCATTTTTTCTGTCGCTCGGTAAACATAACTTTGCCGAGTGTTGTTGAGAAACACTCGGTGAATCTTACGCATTTGGCAATTTTTTTTTAAAAAAAATCTGACTGGCACAGGGATTGACGACGTGTTGACGGGAGGAAAAAATTAGTTTTCGAGAGAAATTAATGGAGACTCTGCAAACCACCATTTCCGCAGGTGACGATATATCCCAATTTCTTTTTAATTTTGCCGAGTGCATTAGAGTGACACTCAACAAACCATAGAGTTGGTCGAATGTTATTTTTAAAACACTCTATGCCGATAATATGTGTGTCGAGTGTAGTTTATTTGCAGAGTGTAACACTCGGCAAACCCTTCGTCGAGAACAAACAGGGCTTTGTTGAGTGACACTGGCACACGGCATCCTGTTTTAGTGTTTGGCAGTGAATTGGAAAGGCAAAACTTCTTCATGGATAGCCAAACTTATCCATAAGTTCCTTGCTTCACACGTTCAGATAGTTTTGTTATATGTCTATAATTAGATTCTCATCAATTATATTTAAGAAAATTTAAATTCTGAGAAGCTTCTGAGTATATGTTGCTGAGCTAGTGAGAATTTAAATAAACTGATGTTTTATAGAATTTGAATTTGTAGTTCGGTTTTAAATTCTACAGCTATATTAAATTTGACGATATTCTCAAGTTTTGGAAGTGGAAGGTTTCAAATCCTAACTAAACAAGTCCTAATTAGTAGAGTATCAGATATTTATCATATTAATTATAATAATGTGTGTGCGTGTGTATTTTATATAACAAGAAGAAAATAAGCTATTTTATTCGTGTATTTAACTTATAATTATGGAGGATAAGATTAGATTTATAAATTCTTATCATAAAATGCATTCGCACGTAACACTATGGGAGAACCTTTGTTCGCCGAGTGCCAAAAGCACTCGGCGAAGCCTTGTTTACACTCGGCAAAGGCTTCGTCGAGTGTTGCACTCGGCGAACGACGCACGGTAAAAATGTTCTCGGCGAACAACACTTCGCCGAGTATTTTTTGTCGGGCACTCGAAGAACATGTGTTACCGAGTGTAAAAGTTGGCACTCGGCGAAAAAAGAGACAAACGGAATGGTAAAACTTGACGGTTGGTTTACCAAGTGCCAAAAGAAAGCACTCAACAAAGAAATTAGTGTAAATAAAAAAAAAGTTGGGCGCGACATGGACGCGGGCGTGGCCGCGGTGAGGACGACGGCGCGGGCGCGGCGTGGGCAACGACACGGGCAGGGCACGCGACGCAGGGGCCAAGAGGCGCGCGATGCTGGGGCGGGGGCCGGGCGGCGCATGGCGTCGGGCCGAGGCGGCGCACGGCGAGGCGGGGTGACGGCGCACGGTGAGGCGCAGCTTCAGGGGCCGGGTGGCGCGCGGCGTCGGGCCGCGGCGGCGCGCGGCAAGGCGTGGCAAAGGCGCGCGGGGCCGGGGCGACGGCACGCGGTGCCGTGGAGGGGCGGCCCGCGGCGAGGCGCGTCTTTGGGGGCCGGGCGAGGCAATGGCACGCAGGGCCGGGGCGACGGCGCATGGCGCCATGGAGGGGCGGCCCGCGGCGCGGGGGCAGGTAGGACGGCGCGTGGCGAAGGGGCGACGGCAGCGACGGAGGAGGAGGGAAGAAGAGGGAGGAGGGAGGAGGAGGATGGAGGGTGGGTGGGGAGTATTTAAAAAATGTGAATATTTTTTTTAAAAAAAATGGCGCCAAGTTTGAAATTTTGCGGGAAGAGGAGTGCGGGAAGGAATTTTTGGTGTTTGTCGAGTGATGCACTCGGCAAACACCAAATCTTTGCCGAGTGCCTCAAATTTGGCACTTGGCAAAGATTTTTTTTTATTTGTTAAACTTTGTTTAATTTGTTTTACAATTTTTTCTCAATATAAATTATAAAACTATAGTGCATAAGGACTAAAAATAAACTCAAAAATATAAATATATATTTTTTGAATAATTTAGTTTATTATTTTATGCACTTTTAGCTCAACTTTGACATGTTTTAATTTAAATCCTAGAAATATAATTAAAGAATTAAAAATAGCAAACTCAACTAAACAAATATGAAATTTTTATGTGGGATAATATACATAGTATTTTTAATTTAAAAAAATCAAGATCAAACAAATATTTAATCATTAATTTGTTTTCAAATCTATCTCATTTCTTCTCTAAATCGAGTCCCTCCTCTCAAAATATCCAATTTGTAAATAATATACATGATAACTTTATCGAAACATTTTTAAATTTTTATCACGGCATCTTCATATCATAACACCATCTCAAGTATAATATTTTTTAAAATTGTTTTAAATTTTTTAGAATTAAAAAACTATTAAAGTCTACGTTGTCGATAGAGTGTCGCAACCTAGTTTTTTCAAACTTTATTTCAATTTAGTTCATAATAACTCAAAATATAGTAAGAAATATGAATATGATTTTTCTATAATTTTTGATTCATTATTTTAGGCACGTGTAGTTCAAATATCACATATTTCAATTTAAATCCTAAAAACATACTTAATGAATTAAAAATAGAAAACTGAACTAAATAAATGTTGAATTTTTACATGAGATAATATATGTTGTATTGTGAGTACATAAAAAATTTCAAGCCAAAACGAAATTGCAAACAACATATAGACTTAAAACAAGGTTTCACACAAAATAAAAAAATATGTTTGCTGAGTGTTTTTTTGAAAAACATTCGGCAAACCAAGTGTCTTTGCCGAGTGTTTTTTTTTTTGAAAAACACTCGGCAAACTCAAAATAAAAATTGTTCGCTCAAAAACGCCGTTGTGACGCCCGTTAGTCTCCAGCTTTGCCGAGTGTATTTTTTTATGGGCACTCGGCAAAGAATTGATTCACCGAGTGTTTAAAGTTTGCCGAGTGTTTTTAAATAACACTCGGCAAAGGAGAGGACACTCGGCAAACTTTGAGTTTCCGGTAGTGTAATATAATTACACTCACCACCGGAAAACTAATGTTTGCCGAGTGCCCGCGGCTTTACCGAGTGTATTCCTTCAGACACTCGGAAAACCCTAGTTTGACGAGTGTACCATAAAATACACTCGGCAAACCTTGTACACACGGCAAACCCGAGAGTTTGTCGAGTGCCACAGCTAAGACACTCGGCAAACAAGTTGAAAAATCATGTGAGCCCATTTTTCTGGTGGACAATCTTCCTAGCGTGCATAATCCACCTTCCCATTACAATCTTCCTGTTGATAGCAAAAAATGGCATTAATGGTCAAGATTGTCAAAATATCATATTTGATAATTTGGACCGAAAATACACAAGTCTTGGATCAAGCCGAAGCCTTATAGGGCCAAAGGCCCATCAAACATTGGGCTTCGAAAGCCTTTTAGCGGCCTGCTAGCATCGGCTCGAAGGCACTCCAGAGGCCTGCCTCGCCGAAGCTTTGGCCTAAGGAGCAGGCTTCGGCAGGCCTGCCGAAGGCCCATTTCGGATTGGCTTTGGAGATAGAGTTTGAGTCTGATTTTGGTTATTTTTATCCCTAAACTTGATTAGGTTGAATCCTACCAGATTAGCTTTAGAGATAAGAATACTAGCCCCTATAAATATAGAGGTGAGGCTGGTTCATCATACCAACCGAAAAAATTCAATCACAAAGCCCTAGCTTTGAACCGTATTTTTCTTTTATTTACCTTTTTGTACAACCTTCGTGGGTTTGTGTGGAAGCCCTCCGCCGACCACTTTGAAACTGTGGTAAGCCTTGTTACTTCGCTCGTGAAGTACCCGTTAATCTACGTAACAGATTGTTATCGCCTTGTTACTTCGCTTGTGAAGTATCCGTTAATCTACGTAATAGATTGCTACCTTCGTTTCTCTACTGCAACACTTAGTAAATTTGGTCTCCAGGCCGAATTGACACTTGATCTCTGTTATGTTGTAGGTTTTCATGCTCGGAGCCCCTTCGCCGAAGGTGTCCGAAGCCAGGAAGCTGGTTTCGGAGGCTGCCGGAATACCCTTCGGCGGAACCCTGCTTCGATTACCCGTGTCAGGCCCGTCACGCTATTGTCGGTCTGGTTGAGTTCCCATGCCAGCACGCTCTGTAGCAAGCTTCGTCACACCAGGCTTCGTCACGCCAGCACTCCGCGCCAGCCGAAGTCATGCCTGCACATCGCATTGGAGTATTTTGTCGTGTTAGAGACTTCGCACTGAACCTTGTCGCTTGGAGGTGATTTCACATCAGAGATCTGTTCGGAGCCTATCTTTGGCCAGATCGGTCCAAACGTCGAAGGCTACCTTCGGCGAACCCTTCGCACCAGACACTGAAGGCCCCCTTCGGTGAACCCTTCGCACGGTATACTTCGAACCAGTTAGGCTCCGTTTAGCTAGCTGGTTTATTTTATTTATATATTTATTTTCGGCTAATTGGATCATTTCTGTGTGATCTTATTACCTGGTGACTCCACCCCCCTTGCCATTGTTAAGGGTAGTCGAAACATGACGTCGGTATTGTGTTACGCTTAGGCTTGTTCCTAAGTATCCTCACACTTTTGGATCGTCGAACTGACCCAAGTGCGGGGGCACGTTTTCGTGTCAACACTTCTAGAAGAAGAATAAAATCTCAGCATCTTCAAAGGCCAACTAGGAAGTGTGAGTGGTGCTGCTAACAAGACCTTACAACATGAAGAGTGGTGTTTGATTATGTTGTATGTCCTGTTGACAAACCTTTCTGAAGTGGAGTCGTATATTGAGTAAGTGCTCTATAAGCAACACCCTCAATTTCGTCTTTCTTATTTCGACCTTAACATCGATCTCTATTTTTGCTTTAGGGAATTTCATCGATGATTTTGGCGTGGATCGAGGGAACCTAACATTGAGGAATCAACTGTCCTTCTTAAGTATGGTGTGGGAAATGGCCATCCCAATATCATTTCTTAGTTCAAAACGAAGGTATTTCTTAACTTAACTTTTAGTTAGTTTTACATTTCAATTATATCTTATATGCGACTAATACACATGTTGGTCACGTTTAAACCTATAGGGAAGAATCGACACGACTATGAGTTCCGAGTTGAGGCAAGATGCAAATGGTTGTGCCTACAAGGTCAATACACTCAAAGCTTATGACGTTAACGACTATTATTTCCACACAACAAGCCATGAACAGAGCCGGCCTAACCGAAGAACCACAAATTCCATAGTTTTTACTCCGGGCACATATGAGGTTGACTACTATGGACGACTCGAAGAAATATACGAATTGATTTTCAACGGGAGCAAACCTCTTAATCTCGTTATATTCAAATGCCACTGGATCAATCCCAAAGTAGTGAGACAGACCCTCGATCTTGGGTTAATCAAAATTCATCAAGATACCACCTTGCCGAGTGAAGATGTTTACATCGTGGCTCAACAGGCAATGCAAGTTTACTATCTCCCCTACCCGTGCAAAACCATCGCATGTCTTAAACGTTGGGATGTTGTGTATAAGGTGTCGCCACATGGTAGACTATCTGTTCCCAACAATGAAGACTATAACATAGACCCGAACACATACGACGGAGAGTTCTTTTAAGAAGATGGGCTACCAGGCATGTTTGTGATTGACTTGACGGAGACGATGGAAGTAGATAACGAAAGTGGTGCCGATGTCAACGAAAGAGACGAGGTTCAGAATGGAAGGGACTTAGAACTGCTAGAGATATTACACTTAGGCAATTACAATGACAACAACATTCCACCTCCTGATCAGCTGGACGATTATATCATATCATGTGATAGTGATGACGATACATATGATTCAGCAAATCCAAATGATGATGACTATTTCTAGCAGTTGTATGGGAATTATGTTTGATTGTATATAAAATGCGTTTATAACACATTGCACGGATTATATAAAGTGATTTACTCTTTTTCGTAGCAGGTGATTGAAAAATGGTGGGGGTTTAAAGAAAATAGTAGCGGTCATAGTTAGAAGAGGCGGTAAATCCACCTCTCAAGATGAGGTCGGGTCCTCATCTAGACCTCGAGGTGGAAGAACGAAGAAGTCAACAGCGAGAGGAAATACACATGCGCCCTTGAGTGAAACTACCAGCCAGAGGCTGACATCCCATGGCGACGTTGATTAAGTGTCGGATGAGGTAGAGGAGGAGCAGGCTAGGGCTGAGGAGGAGGAGGTTAGGGTAGAGGGTAGGGAGGAGGTTGGAGCAGAGCGAGAGGAGGAGGCTACGGGAGAGGCTACGGGAGAGGCTACAGTGAGGTTGCGTGGTCCTTCGTCACTCCTGAGGTGACCGGTGCCAGCAGTTGATCGTGGGCTCATCCGCCCCGATGGAAATAGGTAAGTTTTTATAGGAAGTCTATAATGTATTCCTTTCGTAAGTTTAGTTTTTTGACACATATGAATATTTTTTATGACACTGATGTAGGAACTGTATTATGGTTAAACGGGGAGGTCGTGAGTGCTCACGCCATATAAACGGCATCCTCGGGCTTCTTATTAGGGATAAGTTCCCTGGTTTGGTTTCTATTGATGGGAGGATAGAGCCGACGTACTCATGGAGGCACTACGAAAGTGCACCGGATGCCCTGACCGGGAAGAGAGAAAATTTGCCCACATAGCCGACCAAGTGATGGCTGAGCTTCGAGTAACTTTTTGTTCTTAATATATTTGTCAATACTATTCACATGTGGATTACATAACGTTTTTTGTACACATATAGGCAAGACTTTTGTAGGTGTGATGAGGGGTATACGGATCAGGCTACCATTGTTATCAACAAAGCCGCCAAGAAGCTTGTCACTGACATACATTATAAGACGTGTATTCAAGCCGTGATCGACTACCACGCTCAGCACCTCCGACAAAGGATGAAGAAAAAGTATGCTCGGACCACATATCTGACACGTGATCAATACAAGATGGTAAAGTACATTATCGTTTATCTTGCAATACTTAATATTTTTTCTTTAACAATTTCACTTGTATATTCAGGTCCCACCACAGTGGTGTGCCACTCATCTTGAATGTTGGAGGAAAATTGTCGATAGGTGGTGTTTTCCCGAGTGGTAGAGCAGTCATGATGCCTGCCGACAGAGACACTTACTCATGCTGGGGCACCACACCATCAAGGCTCGCTGAACCTCAACCAGTTCAGTGCGAGATGGGTATGTAGTAACTTGTTTTCTTTCTTTTTTCGCTTAATTGCACAATATAGATCTAACTCTTTTCTTGTTGCAGTCAACGGCCAACGCGAGTCAAGAATGCTCCCAAGTCATGGCATATGCTCTGGCTCACAAAGGGAGGGTGGTTGAAGGCAACACCTACAATCCAAATGACCCCGCTGAGTCGTATACTAACCAAAACGCATATCAACGCCTCCAAGACTACACAGCGATTGTGAGAGAAGTGCACGGTCCTGATTATGACCCAGCCGTACATAGCATTGATAGAGAGGTGGTCATGAGGGCTAGAGAAGGCAAGAGACATGTGTGCTATTTGATGGGCGACGATGTCATTGATCCCCGTAGTACCCTCTCTCTTTCTGAGGTGAGAGCTCGGAGCTTGACCTCCGGTCCAGGTATACGCCCTCGTCGAGATACATCTATTGGTCTAATTGTCAAGCTACAAGTTAGTTCAGTTTCATCAATCATCAAACCTTTCAATTTTTTTTGTTTTGGAACACTAATGACTTTGCATTAATGGTTTGTAGGCCCGATTAGATGAACAAGATTCACAAAGGGCCGAGTGGCAGACCTATATGGAGCCTCGGGTGGAGGCTCGGATGCAGGCCCAAATGCAGTAGTGGTTTGCGTAGATGGGTGGATCTTTTTCAGGTCAGATGGGCGTGCCTCAGTCACCACAAGCACCCTTCTTATCTGCACTTCCTCAAGCTTAACCATCTCCGCACACTCCATAGAGCGACAATGTAAGTTTTTAATATCGTTTTTGTTGTTATTGTTATATACAATTGTGCTAACTATTTTTTTGAATGTTAAATCATCGGAATCAGGATCAAACACGCAGTCATCTCCGCACACTGGGGAGAGTGGTAATGCTATCTTGTGAGATTAACTTGTGATATTAATGTGAGTTGAAGTTGTGAACTAAATTGTGAACTTGTGTTCAAAATTAAACTTGTGAGAACTTGTGAACTTCGCCGAGTGTGATGAAATGTGAACTTGTGATTTGAAATGTGAGTGGCCCATGAGATTTGTGTTGAAATGTGATTTGTCAAGAAATTTGTGATGAAATGTCAATTTTGTGATGAAATGTGAATTTGTGATGAAATGTGAATTTGTGATAAATTTTGTGATGAAATGTCCATTGAATAAATGAAAAAAATATTTGCCGAGTGTAGCACTAGGCAAAGCCACCTAGAACACACAAAATTGTGCCACGTGGCGCATTTCTGTGCGTCCTGGTTGGCTTTGCCGAGTGTTATTTCATGTGGCACTCGACGAAGTTGGGTGGCTTTGCCGAGTGCTATTTTATGTGGCACTCGGCAAAGCCACAATGCCACGTGTGCGCCTGCCCATTGCGTGGCTTCGCCGAGTGCCACGTGGGGCACTCGGCAAACGACAGTCATCACCCCCGGCCGTTAGACAACAAGCTTTATCGAGCACCTCGACGGGCACTCGGCGAAGCCTACGAGACACTCAGGAAAGATTTCTCTGAGTGCCCGATAAAAAACACTCGGCGAAGTACCTCTCTGCCGAGAAACCCTTCGCTGAGTGTGGCACTCGGCGAAGCTTTCGCCTAGTACCACAGGCACTCGGTAAACAAGTGAAATGATATATATGGAATGCGCCATTAAAAGTGTCTCTTTTTGGTTTAAATTTATGAGTTTTTCATACAAATTTGAGAGAGACAAATATTATATATGTAAGTTGTAGCTAGCTCTTTATAAGACCATAACTATGTAGTTGAAAATGTTTTTATTTGAAGTCATCTTAATATCAAAATATACGTTATAATTTTTACTTAATAAGCTCAAACTTTTTTACTATAAACTAAACTATGCAATATCACTACAAGAAAACAGAAACTTTTCGTTCCGTCGGTTTTTTCAAAACCGACGAAAGTTAAATAACTTCTGTCGGCTTCAAGGAGCCGATGGAAGTTAACTTATCTTTCGTCGGCATTAACTGTGGTCGGCGGAAGTTAAGTTAACTTCCGTCGGTTCAACCATCAACCGACGGAAGATGTTTTTTCCCCAAAATCGTGTGCGCTCTATTTTTTCCTAGCCTGGCCCGCCTAGGTTTTCTAGCTCCGCATCCCCACTCTCGGTCTGTCCGCCCGCCTCCCCTTCACCGCCTCCCCGCCTCTCTCCCTCCGCCCACCTCCCCTTCGCCGCCTCCCTGACTCCCTGACTCCCGGTGGCCACCTCCGCGCCCTCCGCCCGACTCCCCGCGAGTTCGCACGCAGTCTTGGCTGAGCAGTGCCGATCTGCATCTCGTGAGCAGCGGCGCCGGCGTCCTGCCGCTTCCGCCACATCCTCACCGGTGAGCACCCGTACGCACATCCTTTTCCTCGTCTAGATCAAGAAGCTTTCTCTTTGCCCTAAACTGATCTTCTCTTCTAGATCTGTAAGCTTTTCTCTTTGTCTTAGTCTTAGAGCTAAATGCATTGTTCTTATTCATGTGGCGTCTAAGCCATGTCTTAAGCATGACGACGCAGGAGATTCTAGTATGAGTGTTGTTAGATGATAGCACCATCAATATTTGAAAAATTAGGATCCGTTCATGTAGGGGAGTTACCAATGTTGGATAGATATGGGAATTAACTTTTTTGGGTACTTGGTGGACTAAGAACGGGATTTGATAGTTTTATTCCTGCATTTTCATTTTTGTGAAGAGGGTATGTTGTCCCTTAAGTTAGCAATATAGTATATATGCTTCATTTCTGAGATTCGCTAGTGCTAGATTATGTTCGTGAGCTCTGTGAGGTTTATGTTGAATGGTGGGATTCTGATACACAACTGTTTATGTTGAAACAATACATTTCTTATATATACATTAAACTCTATGCTATTTTGGACTTGTTGTATGGTACTGATTAGTGATTAGTTAAGCTAGCACTAGATTGGTGTGGATTTGTGCAACGAATTAGTCATCCCTATTTCAGAATCTTCTGTAAAATGGTTCATGGGTTTTGAGAAATAAATCATATACAGTATCTAATGGTTCTTTTGTTTTCAGGTTCTAGCAAAAACATCTCCCAAAAGCATATGCAATATCTAATGGTTTTTTGTTTTCAGGTGTTGACAAAATTGTTGGTTATGCTTTCAATTCAATCTTTGATCATGTGTGCTGCTCCAATTTTGTTTGATTCCACATTAGCACCATCATGAATGAATCCCTCAAGCAATCCTTGGAATGTGATTTGAATGTCACACATGAGAGAGTTCTTATTTGTTGTATATACTTTGAATGTACTTTTGTATATACTTTTGAATGTAATATATGCATGAATGTAAAATTGGACCATGCATATACTTTTGTATATATTTTTGGATTCGTGATCCTTTTAGCTGAATTTGTATGAATGTGATTTAAACGTGACAATATATTTGTTGACTTTGAATATGAATGTGAATGTCTTGTATGTTTGTGAATGTGGATATAATTTATTAGTGTGTAATCTGACAGAAAAAACAGGAAAAAACACAGAAAAAACACAGAAAAAAACAAACAGAGAAAACAAAAAACAGAAAAAAAAGCAAAGAAAATGTAATTTTCGTCGGCTATACTTTGGCCGACGGAAGTTACCGATTCTTCCTGATAATTTTCGTCGGCCAAACCTGGCCGACGGAAGTTAACTAATTTCCGTCGGCGACCGACGGAAGTTAGCTAACTTCCGTCGAAATGATTCCGTCAGCCAAATGCCAACGGAAGTTAGTGTTTTGCCGACGGAAGTTAGCTTCTTCCGTCGGTATTAGGCTAACTTCCGTCGGCCAAACCTGGCCGATGGAAGTTAACTAATTTCCATCGGTGACCGACGGAAGTTAGCTAACTTTCGTCGAAACGATTTCGTCAGCCAAATGCCGACGGAAGTTAGTGTTTTGCCGACGGAAGTTAGCTTCTTCCGTCGATATTAGGCTAACTTCCATCGGCTTTGGCCGAAAAGCCGACGGAAGTTCCCTGCTTTCTTGTAGTTTATAACTAGTTACAAGAGGCTGTATAATATTATGAATAAAAATATAGTTACATAAGTATAATATTATGAAAATTAAAGTGACATTCTATTGTGACTGGATATGATGGAATAAAAAGTTAACAACTTTTTATTTATTAAAGTCATATATATGCCGTGATTTGTGTTAGAACTTTTGTTTTTAAAAAAATCAAAAAAATTATACTGATTCGGATGAAAGAAAAATCTATATACAAGTTGTAGGTCTAAATGAGAACTGTAACCTTATAATCTTTATTTTTTTATAAGTGGTGATTAAGGGTGTGTTTGGTAGGGTTCTAGCTCCAGTTTTTTTATCGTGTGAAGCTGGAGCCAAGTCAAATATTTTTCTTGAGGAGTGGATCTTGCTGAGAGCGCTCCAAAAAAATAAACTGGAATGATAGAGTATGGTCTAACCAACTTTAAGTGTTCTACTGCACTTTCAGTATAGATTTAAGAATTTGGAGCTCTATCAAATAAACCATAAATATGCATTAGAAGTTTTGGACAATGAAAAAAATATTTTTTAGGTATTGAGTTCGAATAGCGGGAAATTTAACGATCTGTGAGTCCAAAGATTACCGCGCTTAAATATCATCTTATATATTGCAATTAATCTTTTATCATTTTTAAGATGAGGTTGACTTTTTTCCCCATTTTTAGCCCATAAGTGCCATGTCACCGTCATGGCACCACCATGTCAGCATCCCACGTTGGCCCGACTGCCAGATAGACCTCGATCGCATTCGCATTCACTCCGAGGAGCCGGGCTGCTCAATCTTTGGATAGTGTGTATGGATGGGTATAAAATGAAAAAAATATCCAACCTCATGTTAAAAGTGACTTAAATTTAATTTTATGCCTGATAAATATATAGTCAAGATCGAATATTGACACAATCACATAATTTCTGAAAAAAAATCATTAAAGATATTGCCTTTTTACAATGTTAAAAGTGTAATATAGAAGATACTATTTAAATATATGTATCTTTTAAAATGACAAATGGTCGAAATTATATGTGGACGCAAATTTCACATTGAAAAAACGTGTACAAACCGGATGGACGTCCTGTCCATGTAGGTATCACTGTTGATCGGTGAGTCACTTTATAGAATCAATATACATACACGTACATGTACAGCTAGCTGTCGGTGGCACGAGACAATCGGAGGATGCAAAACAAATACATGCAAGGGGGTCACCTGCCGCAACAGCGCGTATGCGCATGCGTATGCGTCGACATCGCAGACAAAGCAAGTTGCATTATATTGATTGGTAGATCCTGTTTTAATCTGGCATGCAAGCTAGCGTCGTTTGTATCCATTCGACAATTTCCACACAAGATGACACGTACGGCCTCAGTAGATGGAACAGTCGTGAGAAGCCTAGCTTAACCATACGAGGGCCCGTGTCGTTTGATGGGCAGTGCAGTTTTCTAAAAAAAAAAAAGATCTAGAGATCCTTATGAGCATTTACAACACTCCAACGTGAAGTGTGGCTTAATGCATGAGGCTTAGGGCATGTACAACCCTGACACTGCTGCACCGTACTCCAAGCATAACTGTTGCACGGTACTCCAAGCATAAGATATAGCTAAAATACAATATAGTATAGTGGACGTGTCTAAAATCTGTGTCTTGCTATATTCATTGCACCAATCAGAGCATTCAATAAATTAAATTGACCAATCAGCTAGTCCTATGCCTCGAGCATAGAACCAAAACACAGTGTCTTCGTTAAGAGACGTGTCTTGAGTTTTTTTACATTTACCCCCTTAGACACACCCGAAGACACAACTCAAGACACCTATTGTACATGCCCTTTAGCTTTAGCTGAAAAGCGTCTTAGCATGTACTCTCTCCGTTATAAAAAAAACATGGCGTTTTATGAGATTAATCAACAAGACAATAGTGGATTGCTGAATAGTTTTGTATGCTATTTAATACGGGTAAAGAAAAAAAGATTACTTTCTATACCGGAGGTAATTTTAGTATCTCGTGTAATTTTAGTGTTAATTTTGATACCTCTTTATATCTGAAGTACCAAAATAACACTAAAAATCCGGTTACCTTCTTAAAAACGATAAAATAGCTCAAGGAAAAAGTACTGTTGTTTTTGGAAGGCAAATGTACCGTTGTTTTTGAAAAGAAAAAGGTAGTGCTGTTTTCGTCGAGTGCTGCTTCCTAAATCTTTTCGATTATAAATAATAAGTGATTTTTTTACTTCTTTATCTCCTCTTAAATATAATTCATTCTAGACTGTTGATGTGTTTTTCGTTTTTTATTCTATGTTTGTATATGTCAAATAAATAATTTATTTTTTGTAATGCAATATAAATAGAGGAAAATTAAAGTTATTAGTTCTCTAAAATGACCCACACTTAATTTTTTAAAATATACATGCGCGTTAAAGTGAATGAATACATTATGGGAAACTTAAAAGTTCTATATATTTCTAAAACGAATATAAATCAAAGTGTCTATTTGGAAAAACTTGTGATAATTATAGCTACCGGCAGAATTAAGCTTCCGATCAATTGGTGTACTCTACACCAAATTACAAAACTCAATAACTATATAATCTAAAAATAAACTAAGCTAAGAAACTCTCACTATTACAAACACGAACTATAGTGGCATTGGACGATTTCAATGTAGTGACGAGCGATTTCACTAGATCTAGTTTTCTAAATTCTTATTAACTAGATGGCCATGAGTCTGCTCGTCCCGCTTGGCCTTGTTTGCCTAGGCATGAGATTAGCGTGACCCAATTCATGTTGGGCACAACCCAACTATATATATGAGATTATTAGCTAGCTTTTCCTTTCGGAAGTTGCGTTGATTGGAAGTTCGACATGCAATGCGAGCTGGGGTAAGCTATCGTGATAGCGTCGTTGTTTCCATTCGACATTAATTTCCACACAAGAACAAGATGGCACGTACGGCCTCAGAGTAGATGGAACAGTTGTGAGAAGGCTAGCTAACCATATGAGGGCCCGTGCCATACTCCATCTGTGCGTATGGGCAGTGAAGTTTTCTAAAATAGGTTGGTTTCGATGTGAAAAATAAAATTGTCTTAGAACTGTTTATTATTGATTTTTAATTAAATTCATTCTTTCAGGCTCTCTGGCCGGCTGTTTAATTAGTTAAAAAGTTCTACACGGATCGTAACGTATTGTTGGCATGCTTTTTGGTCACACTGACACACGCGTGGCCTGGAAGATTTGTTTAACTTCAGTGCAGATCCTACGTCATAGAAAAAGAGTACAGAACGTGTCAATCAGTTTGACCCTGCAACTGATAAGGGATCGGAAAAAATAAACGTTGGTAGCATAGCCCTTTTTCTCACTACGGGACTGTGCATGTTTGCCGAGTGCCTAGGGCACTCGGCGAAGCCCAGAATACACTCGGCAAAGGCTTCGCCGAGTGCCACACTGGGCGAACCCCACTCGTCACTAGCCTTATCGGCGACGTGGGGGTTCGCCGAGTGCATTTTATCGGGCACTCGGCGAAGTCTTTGCCGAGTGCAATATAGACTTCGCCGAGTGCCACGCGTAGCACTCGGCAAACATGGCCGGCTAACGGTTGGGGGGCCGTTAACGGAGGTTTGCCGAGTGCCCCACGTGGCACTCGGTGAAGGGGGTTTGCCGAGTGCCACGTGGGGCACTCGGCGAAGGGGGGGTCCAAGGGGGGGTACGTGGCACTGGCATGCTTTGCCGAGTGCCCCACGTGGCACTCGGCGAAGGGGGTTTGCCGAGTGCCACATGGGGCACTCGGCGAAGGGGGGTCAGGGAGGGGGGGCACGTGGCAGTGGGAGGCTTTGCCGAGTGCCCTCGTGGCACTCGGCGAAGGGGGTTTGCCGAGTGCCACATGGAGGCACTCGGCAAAGCCTCCCCAGAATGCACAGAAACGTGCCACGTGGCACGTTTCTGTGCATTGTAGGTGGCTTTGCCGAGTGTAACACTCGGCAAATTTTTTTTTTCATTTATTTCCTGCATATTACATTCAAAAAACACATTCAATCACAAAATTCATCACAAATTCATATTTATTCACAAAATTTGCCCCAAAATTCACATTGAATCACATATATTCATAGAAATCACATACACATCACAAAATTCACATTCACATCACAAAATTCACGATTACATCAGAAATTCACGTTCACGTCACAAATACAAGTTCAAATTGACATCACACGTTCAAGTTCGCGTTCATGGTGACAAGTTCAAGTTAATTAACAATTTCATAACGGCAACTCACACTACGCCTCACAAGTTAGCATTACCGCTATGACCAGTGTGTGGAGATGGCTGCGTATTTGATCCTGCTGCCGATGGATGAAACTGAAAAAAAAAAGAAAATAGTTAGAACAATTGTATATAACAAAAACGACAAAAACAATATTAGAAACTCACATTGCCACTCTGTGGAGTTCGTGGAGATTGTTGAGGTTGAGGAGGAAGTCCAGGCAGGCCCATATGACCTGAGAAAGATCCACCCATCTGCGCAAACCACTGCTGCATCTGGGTCTGCATCTCGGCTTGCATCTGAGCTTGCATCTGAGCCTGCAGCCGAGCCTCCATCTGGGTCTGTCACTCGGTCCTTTGTGATCTTTCTTCATTTAGTTGGGCCTACAAAACATTCATTCGCAGTCATTAACGTTCTCAAACATACAAATTGAAGTGTTCGATGATTGATGAAAATGAACTACCATGTAGATCAGCAATCAGACCCATAGATGTGTCTCGGCGAGGGCGTATACCCGGACCGGAGGTCGAGCTCCGAGCTCTCACCTCAGATAGAGAGGGGGTACTACGGGTATCAATGGCGTCGTCGCCCATCAAATATCGTCCATGTCTCTTGCCTCCTCCAACCCTGTAGCGCCCCGATTTACCGAAATCGAGACATTGTTGAATTTCATAAGAAAAACAATAATACAAGAGGTTCATCATGCGACAACGTACATACGGCAATATTCATGGTACGCAGACCATATTTATTACATCAAAGTTTTGGTAAAAACAGAAATAAAGATAATTAAAATTCTGCATGACGAACGTCTTCTTCAGGATCTTTCTTCTCGACTGGGTCGCTACTCCAGACCGTCTTCAAAGTAAGCATCCTCTGTGGGGTCCAACGGGTATGAGTACAAAAATGTACTCAACAAGCCACCGCAAATGCAAGTAATAATGCAGGATAATAAACAAGAAAGGATAATGGCTAACATTGCGGAAAAGTACAGCTTCAGTTATTGCATTTAGTGTAGTCATATTTTAATCATGCGGAAAAGTAAACATGAACATCAAAAACATCAACTAACTCGAGGAGTACGTTTTACCTCCTCGCACAACAGTCCTTACATGTCAATCCATCATGCACATACATATTCAAAGTAAACTAACTAGGGGATGTCACGCAACCCGCCCTTGACCGTGGGCTCGACTTTTCGAAAAGATTTAAGACTCTGATCAAAGATGTACTACTGTACCCACAAGGCACACACTCATCCCAAACGAGAGGACCCATACCATGGGAACTCGTGCCAAAACCTTGGCATGAAATGTTCCAAGCGATAACCACCCGCTCTAGGTTTCACCGGCGCGCCGGGCCGCATCCCGGCTAACGTCGCACCCCCTTTTGCGCCACATTGGTACAAGTCACCCGCAGGTGAAACTTGACCCATCTCCAAATGGTGGCCTTGGTTTGGAACAATCCATACCTTAGTTAGGACTTACCCACTAGACTTGTGGTTAGTACGTAAGTGTATTGCAATGGATCCCTCAGACCGGTCCTTATAGTGCCCCGGGTGCTACCAATCAATGCCCTAGCTTGCACCCGGAACCCACCATGCATACACTCACAACCATAACTCATCACCAACAGAATTTCCAAGGATAAGAAGTAACGGGGATCATATAATAGAACAATTTTGCTACGACTCATTTTATCCTATAGTGACCGTGTCAATACATTGGACACTAGCTAATATCATTGATCATATGGTGACAAGGAGGTTAGGCGAGATAGCATGACTTGGGTTGCACATCAAGGTCGGGGGATCCTAAAAATATATTGTAAGAGTTTCATTTGACTAATGCATGTATAGCCTATGAGTTTTAGCGATAGTTTAATCAAACATGGGTTCAATATGCTCAAAAGATTGGTTTGGTGACTTGCCTTGTTCAGCAAAGGGAGAGGGAGGGACTTCGGGGAAGTACTCCGGCTCCTCGACGACGTCGTAGTCTTTTTGATATAGTAAAGTAAAATAAAATGAATACAACATTCAACCAAACAATATAACATCACATAATAATCACATTGGTTCAAGTTGGTTGGAATAATTAAAAATTGATCAAGTTGTTAGGGTTCTGAAATTCAGTTTATAAATTTTTAAAAGAAATTAAAATAAAGTGGTGTCCTTTGAAAGAGGGTTTTAAAAGGGGTTATTCTCATCTTTAAGTTCTCTAATAATTTTAAGATGAAAGTTTCATATAAAACTTAGTGATTTGTTCATACCAACAGGAAATAAACAAATACGAACTTTACTGGAAATTAAATAATTCAAATTTACATTTTTAACCTAGGGGTGTTTGAATGTCCATTTAAATAAACATGAAATGTCCAACGTAAACCTACTGTTTTTATTGTATAAACATGTAGAGAATAATATTATGAATTTTCTGAAATTGGAATGGCAATTTTTAGAGTTCAAATGCGCCAGATATGAATTTTACAAGTTTAAAAGTATTTCTGAAATTCATTTTCAATTTTTAAACCTCTCGGGTCCACGGTGAGCCAGGCCCACGGTGAACCCGCGCACTGTGCGCGTGCGCCGGGTCGATCTGGACCGTCGGATCCAGATCCGACGCGCGAGTGCGAGGCGGGGCGCGTAAGTCGACGTGGACGGCCAGGATTAAAACGTTTGAACCGGTATGCGATGGACGCTCCAGATTAAACGCGGGTTTTAAATACCAACGAACGCACGAGATCGCACCGTACCGCTTCACTCAAATCCGACGGCTCAGATTAAACCGAACAGATGATTTAATCTCTAGCGTTGGATCTGGATCGCACGGCCGGGATTGAATCCGGCACGGCACGTGTCGGGGTGGGGCAAGGTACCCCTTCTTCCCCGACTCCGGCGACGTGACGGTGAGCGATTCCGGCGACGGCAAGGGCTATCTAGCCTAGCTAGGACCAAAAACGTAAAGTGGGTACCGAGGGGAACAAGAGGGTACCCTTGCGGTGGTCCGGGGTCGACGGGGTGAGGCCGGCGACGAGCGGAGGCGGCGAAGGCTTTCGGTTCCTCGGCGATGATGACGATCCGATGGGCTTCGTCGACGATGGAGCGGTGGCCGGGGTCGGTGAGGTCCTGGCGGTCACGGCGGTGCGGGCGGTGCGGACGGAGAGGGGTTCCGGTGACGGCGAGCGGTGGCTAGAGGCGAAACCGAAGGAGTGCTCTAAAAAGTGAACTACGGGCGCTCTGTTTGGTCCTGGGTTGCGAGGGCGTGGGGGTCGAACGCGGCGGAGGCAGGGGGGTTTAAATAAGGCCACCGGCGAGGCAGTGGGGGCGCAATTACGGGAGATCGAGAGTGAACGCCGGCAAGGCGGTTTCACCGCATGCAGGCGATAACGGGACGATTACGCGGGGAATCAAGAGGGGAAACGGTCGTCGTGATACGGGGGTTTTAATGCCGGCGAATTATGGAGGGGAGGGGACCGGCGACGAGCGAATCCGAGGGATTCAAGTCAGCCGGCGCCATTAGGGGGGGGGCGATGGCGCGAGGTTGATGACGGTTTTGACGAGCGGGGGCCACTGGCCAGTGAGCGCGAGCGAGCGGGGTGGAGACTAACGGGTGTAGGACCGAAAGTAGCGACCAGAGGGGGGGTGAATGGGCGCCTTAAAAATTCTTTCGAATCAATGGCCTATTCCCAATACCCAACGCACCTCAAAGATACTATGCAGCAGAAAATAAACAGAAGGCCTAAGTCTAAAGGTTTCTAACCTAGAAGCATCTGATGATAAACAGTGTAAAACTAAAGTAGTGCAATCTAGGTAGATGAACAAATTATAACAGGCCTAAACTTCTCAATGAAATGATCTATGTATGTATAAAGTGAAATGAGAAGTTACTGTCCAAAGTTGTCTCCTGTTCGGAACTTGGCGAAGCCCCCTTCGCACGCCGAGGTCTGCTTCGGAGGTTGGTGACGGAGTCTGTCCGAAATGTCGAAGGTGTCGCTGTCTAGCCTAGTTCGAAGTGGTAAGAAGCGAAGTGTACTTCGGAGCGAAGTAAAACAGTGCCGGAGCCTGGTTCGAAGTGTGTACTTCGAAGACAGGACTTCGAACACAGCTTCGAACCAAGAGCTTCGGAGCAAAGTGACAAAGTCGGAGCCTGCTTCGAAGTGAGGACTTCGAAGACAAAAACTTCGAACACACTTTGAGCCGAGAGCTTCGAAGCACAACCTTCGAACGAAAAACTTCGAACATACAAAACAGACGAACAACCTTCGAACAAAGAAACGAAGCCTGCCACGCGACAGAAAAGCAAGTCCGAGGCTTGCACTCTATCTTCGAACAGGGAAAGCTTCGGAAGGAGAATCGAAGGCTGACACGCCACAAAGAATTCCAAGCGAAGTCTGTCGGAAAAGACAAACTTCGAACCCAACTTCGAAACCTAATGAAGTGTGTGCTTCGAACAGATAGATTCGGAGTATGCTAGTTCGAAGTATGCGATGCTGTCCATACAGGAGGAACTTCGAATCTAGCAACTCAGACACAAAAACCGAAGTTCGAAGTCTGAGCGAAGCCTTTAAAGAGGTTCGATCGGAGCCTGCCTCACGAAGTTGAGGGACTTCGCACGGAACCGAGCTTCGCCAGACACACCAGGAAAAAGTAAAAGAGACTGTCTGCTTCGATCAAAAAGCTGGCGATAGAAGGTGAAAAGCTGCAGCCGAACACTGTAGCTACAGTAAAGCAGTACTACTTGCAACAACAAGAACTAGTACTACCTCCGTGAAGAACACACCCAGCCGAAGAAGCTTCTCTTCAAGAATAA
Source organism: Zizania palustris (assembly GCA_019279435.1). Classification (NCBI taxonomy): domain Eukaryota; kingdom Viridiplantae; phylum Streptophyta; class Magnoliopsida; order Poales; family Poaceae; genus Zizania; species Zizania palustris. The sequence goes on along the minus strand of JAAALK010000288.1, from coordinate 1,797,597 downwards.
ATTCAGCAGCCCGTAGGTAAGGCAATAACTCCCCAAACCAAACAAAAATGCAAGCACTAAATTCACCAGAGTTCAAAGATTAAATGCATCCAAAAGATTTGAGCCAAAAGAATGCAAGAACAGGGAGAGGGAAGCCCCTGGCGGCGCACACAGGAGAGAGAAGGGAGTGACCCAAAAAGGTGGATTTGATTTCAGCACAAAGGGTAGTCCAAACCCTAGGGATTGGGGTGCTATTTATAGGCAGCCCAACACTAGGAATATTCTACCAGCCCCTTAGGGTTTTTACAGACTCAAAAATACAGAAAAAGACTCTACTGCCCTTAGGAATTTTTACAGACACAACTGACTGACTGTGGGCCTAGAGTAACAGATGACATATCCTGAAGCTACTCTTCTGGACAGTCGGATACAGAATCAACGGTTGTCAGTTTTACGCCGAAACTGACAAAGCCTCCACCAGCTTTGCACCAGGTACCCGGATTGGGCCGGCCCGACTCCGCAGCTTTCTCAGCCCGGCAATCGCTCACCGCCCGTGTACCTGAGTCAATCCTGGTCAACAGCCCAGTGGGTCTTCTACTGCTTCTGGCCCATGCACCCGGATTGGGCCAGCCCGACTTCGCAGCCTCCTCTGCCCGACAGTCGCTCGCTGCCCGTGTACCTGAGTCACACGCGGCCCATGAAACAGCAGATCTCTTCTCTTCTTCAGTCCTCTTTGACTATCGTTGACAATGACTCATCACTTCTAGAGCCATGAGGCCCACGCTATTCAGCATGGCTCCTCAATCTCCCCCTTGATGAGTGCATTGTCAACACTTCTCAATTCTCAGCTCTTCAGCACCTGCGAACCAAATGTGGAAACACGAAAACAAAATACAAGAGAACAAAGAAGAAGAAAAATAAGGTAAAAGTTTAACCCTAATGACCAAAAGCCAACCAAAAGCAAGACATTATGGTTAACCAAAACTTAAAAGCTCAAAATGAGTGCGATTGCAGAATAACAAGGATATCAACAGAGTAAGAACTCCCCCTTAAACTCTGATCCCAAATTTTCTCCCCCTTGTTGACAAGTGAACTCATCAAGCACTCAAAAAGAGACACAGACTCCCCCTGAAATGCAACTCCCCCTCAAAATATGCAATGAATGCAACTGGGGTGCAGGTGGAGTGTAGAAAGCATGCTTCTCAGATATGGTTGACTGCAATTACGACATCTAACAAGTATAGCAAAAGACATACTGTCTAAGACTCATGGCATGATCAGTGCAACAGATGATATCTAAAGAAAGTCATGAGCACGCATTTTTTCAGTTTTTTGCAAACAAAACATCACCACATTGTCCAGTTAACAAGCAAGGTAAAAACATGAGATGCAGAAGCTAACTGATATCTACCAAGATAAGCATTGTCCAAAACAAAGTGCTTCAGCAAACTTGTTGTCTTTTAATTTTCAGGCTTTTTCATTTTCCTTTTTCATTTTTGCCAAGGGTTATTTGCATGTCAAACCTTATGCTAACCGACCAAGTCAAGCCTAGGCCAGAACTGGACCATCGGTAGCTTAAGACATTGGTCTTGGCATACACTACACTGTCCTAGTTCATACCAAAGTGCTATGGTAAGCAGTCCAGAACAATGCAATGCGACAAGGCAAATCCACTTGGATCTTTTCAACTTAAGCATAAAAAGGCATGGAACATTCATTTTTGATTTTTATTATTTTTATAGCACATTTTCCATGTTAAAGCATAAAGATGTCCAAGTTGCATATCTGCATCTATGTGATGAACTAGCTACAAGGCATGTAACAGATAGCAAAAGCACTCAGCCTACACATGCTAGTTACCAGCAGCAATGGTGATCATTTTTCAAGTTTAAAGTGTAAAAGCCATGCATATGACAGATATATCAAGAGAACTGAACCAAAGCATGATCATTGACAAGTAATCAAAAGCATATACCAACTAGAATAAGTAAAGCAGTTCAATCATATAACAGAAGCAGGCTCAAATGTGTGATATGTGAATATGTATGATATGAACACACACAAAAGGACTCAAGAAAAGAGTAAATAAGAAAGAAAAACTGACGCAAAATATCCTAGAAAGGATACACAACACCCAAATCCCCTCGTAAACGCTCAAATGTAGACTGATCTAGGGGTTTGGTGAAAATGTCAGCCAACTGATGATGGGTATCAACATGAACAAGGTCAATGACACCTTTCTCATATTGATCCCGCAAGAAGTGAAAGCGCACATCAATATGTTTGGTTTTTGAATGAAGACACGGGTTTTTCCCTACACTAATAGCACTAGTGCTATCGCAAAACAATGGAACCCTGGTAGGAAAGAACAACCCAAAGTCTCGTAGAGTGGAAATCATCCAAACCATCTGTGAGCAGCAGCTGGCAGCAGCTACATACTCAGCCTCTGTGGTCGAAAGAGCAACTCCAGATTGCTTTCGAGAAGACCAAGATACAAGGGAAGAACCAAGAAACTGGCAAGTACCGGAAGTCGACTTGCGATCCAACCGGCACCCACCAAATCAGCGTCCGAAAAGCCAGATAATCAAGTGATGATGATGCTGAATAATAAAGACCAAGATCAGGCGCATAGGTGAGATACCTGAAAATGCGCTTGACAGCCTGCCGGTGAGATGCGCGTGGTGAAGACTGAAAACGCGCGCAAAGTCCCACGGCGAACTGTATGTCCGGTCTTGTTGCCGTCAAGTACAACAGCGAACCGATCATCCCTCGAAATTCTCTCTCATTGACCTTGACACCGCTCTCGTCCTTGTCCAGACCCCCAGAAGTGCCCATCGGGGTCATCTGCGGCTTCAATTCACCACCAAAGTCAAATTCTTAAGCATATCACGAGTGTACTTACCTTGGTGGATGAAGGTGCCGTCCTTGGTCTGCTTGATCTGGAGCCCTAAAAAGTACTTAAGCTCACCCATGAGGCTCATCTCAAACTCACTGTGCATCTGCTCAGAAAACTTGGACACAAGAGAATCAGTAGTACCGCCAAAAATAATATCGTCCACGTAAATCTGAGCAACTAAAAAATCTGAAGCATCTCTGAGCAAGAAAAGAGTTTTGTCCACAGAACCCATCACAAAGCCCTTCCCCAACAAAAATTGCTTCAACCGGTCATACCAAGCCCTGGGGCTTGCTTCAACCCGTATAAAGCTTTATGCAATTTAAAAACATGTCGAGGAAACTTGGGGTTCTCAAAACCGGGGGTTGCCTAACATATACCTCCTCCTCTATGAACCCGTTCAGAAAAGCACTCTTAACGTCCATTTGAAAAAGCATAAAACCCTTTGAAACGGCAAAAGCTAGAAGAATACGAATGGACTCAAGACGGGCCACAGGAGCGAAGGTTTCTTCAAAGTCAATACCTTCCTTCTGGCAATAACCCTAGGCGACTAGTCGAGCCTTGTTGCGCACCACAACCCCATCTTCACCTTGTTTGTTCTTGAATACCCACTTGGTGCCTATGGGGTTGCATCCTGGTGGCGGCTCAACTAGTGTCCAAACCCGATTGCGGACAAAATTCTCAAGCTCTTCTTGCATGGCATTAATCCAATTAGAATCAGAGAGAGCATGAGAAATGTCTCTGGGCTCAAAAGATGCAACAAATGCAGATTCAGCAAACACAGCGAGAGAGGCAGAAGAACGCAAAGTCCTTTCAGTTAAATCACCAATAATGAGCTCTGAGGGGTGGTCACGCTGAACTGCTCGGGTTCCCTGGTGATCTGAAGTCACCTCACCGGAGTCAGCAGCTGGCACCTCTGGACTCGACTGAGGGGGCTCGATCGAAGTGGAAGAAGTGATCAGAGGTCCGCCCTCATCATCAGTCGAAGTCACAGAAGGTGTGGGCTCTGCGGGGGATGCAGAAGGCCCACCTCAACAGCAGCTGGAGTATCCTCATCTTCCTCGAAGATGGGACTCTCCGAGCTCATCATCACCAGAAAGCTCAAAAGAAGGAGTCCAAAGAAGGCAGGGACTCATCAAATGAAACTTCACACGTCTCGACAAGCAGCTGGGATTCGAGGTTCCAAACACGGAAGCCTCGAGAATGCAATGCATAACCAAGAAAAACACCATCCCAGCAACGAGACTCAATTTGTCCAAATGCCCTCCCTTTTTGAGCACAAAGCACTTGCAGCAAATGCTCGCA